>JAUPFV010000001.1:283965664-284565664 GCA_036936605.1 Limnanthes douglasii subsp. nivea | reverse complement strand
AGAGATTTTAGATGTTCAGACCACCTTCTTCAAATGGTTTACAAAGGGAGTTCCACTTAGCCCAATGAAAGGTTTTTTCAGTGAAATTGGATCTCCACAAAAACTTGTTTAAAGTTTTCTCAATTCTTTTTATAATACTAGAAGGGATCATACTATTATGCATCCAGTAGCAAGAAATATACATTAAGACATTGGAGATAAGCACAAGCCTGACACCAAAGGATAAGTGCTTGCAGTCCCAATCGATAATTTTAGCATTCACTTTGTCTAAGATATTGAAATAGTTGTTAGGCTTGTTGTTGCTACTTAGGGTAATTCCTAAGTAACTTGTAGGCAGATTCTCAGTTGTAAATCAAGTTTGATTCTCAAGACTTGTAACTCTGCTATGGATACGCTTTGTTAAAGTGATTAGTTTGATCTTCTCCTTATTAATGGATTGACCTAAAACAACTTGGTACTTGTCCAGAAAAATTCTTAAGTTGCTAATAGATACCTATAAACTGTTAGTAAAAATAAGAATGTCGTCTTCAAACGCCAGACAGGGGATTAGATAGTTAGTTCTTGAGTTGGAATTAATTCTTTTATTAGAACTAAAAAGATTTTGCAGGCCCCTTATTAGCCTCTCTTGGAGTTAAAGTAACTAATAACACCCCCATCGATCATATCCTAAAATATGAAATATATAATTTAATTTACACAAATATGTCACTTTTTAGTTTTGAAAATACATAAGGTAAAGTCATATCCTTAGACTTTTTTTTTTATTTTTAAACACAATTAAATGGTTTATTAATTTTAAAAATGTTTACCAGCATTTGGTTTTAAAATAACTATTCAACCTTTAACCAACAATGTGATAACAAATAGAATTATTAAAACTATTGTTTTTAAAAAACAATTAAGTTTTACGTAAGCTAAACAATTTTTTGAAAAATCACTTATTTTTGTTGATAATTTCGCTTGTTTTTGTTGGTAATTTGTTTGCTCTTTTTCTACTTGCATATGCATTAAATCAAATTTCCAAGGTTCGAAAGGATACTATTTTGAAGTTATGAATCTACTCTTGTTTGGAGTTATTAGTTTGCTAGCAGATACTGGTCTCATAGTAAATCATAGTAAAAAAAATTAGACCCAAGAAGTGGAAACTGGTGTGGTGAAAGTTGTCTAGTGTTTTCATCGAAGTAGATGTAGTAAGTGAGAAGGTAGCAGATCGTTGTGGTATATTTGGTGAATGAGACAGAAAATCTTCTTTCCCGACAGAAAATGTGCAACTTTCTTTAATTGTAGCTCGAACAGACTAGCCCAGTTTTCATTCAGCCAAAGTAAATTTGAAAGAGAATAGTCGCAAATCAAATGTTTCTCAAATCTGAGAATAAAATTAAGGCGGAAAAAAAGATTCTGTTTTGGAGAAAACCAACTGAAGCTTATTAGACCCAATAAGGCTTCTTTGATATCCTTATCTTCTTCTAAATGTCAAGTTGAAGTATTTATTTCGAGTTTGATTTCCTGATGCTCATTAAATTGTCTGCTTGAAGAAGAAAATCAAGTATAATTTCATTCAATTTTCTAATCACTGAAATTCATTTCTTGTACTAATTCTAGTAGATTAATTTCTTTATATGTAGTGTTGCGCAAAAATCTGTCTTTTGAATCCCAACTACTTTTAACAACCTGGTAGTCGAATCTAAACTTATAAAACATTAAGTTATGAGAACAATAAAGTCATGTCATAAACCTTCTTAAATAGAATGTTAGTATTCAAAAAATCTATTATATATATCATAATATAAAGACCCATTATCATATTATAGTCTGAAGATAAAAAATTTGAAGGTAAATAAGAGATAGAGAACCATCAATATAAACATCAAAATTTTCTTGTGAAAAGTATCTGTACCAACAAATAGGAAAAGATTATTAAAATCTATAATTGTGATGGAATATAAGTAATAAAAATGAGTTAATCTAATATTGAGTTATTCAAACATAAGGTCAAGCAAGATAACTGATCATCAACGTTTATTATAGCGCTAGAATCACCCAAAAGCATCCATTCAGGTGAGTTGTCAGCCAAATATCTTAGTCTGTTCCAAAGCTCTAATATTAGTTCTCTTAAACACTTGGCATAGACAATCGTAACTAGAAATTCCTTGTCAATATATGAATGTCTAACTTTCAAATGAATATATTGCTTAATATTATCAACTATATAAGCTGTAAAATCATCATTCCAAATTATCTAAATTTTGTTGCTAATATTACCTGCTCTATTCTGAAATCCAATCATTTTTAAATCTTTTCCAACTTATCTATTACTAACATAGGCTCTTGAATGGCTAGAAAATATATATTTTATGGTCTTTTTAAAGATTTAATTCGTCTTAAGGTACTTTTGTTTCATATGCCTCTAACATTAATTTAAAATTGAAATAGTATTTTAGATGTACCAATAGAGGATCTAACATATCTCTTAATATGCAGTGCTTTGTGATTCAAAAAACCTTTAACAGGTTTAGTTTTTGCCTTTTTGAACCTCTTACTTAATAATTTTTGTATTCTTTTCATTATTTAATATTTCTAAGAATATGGGATGGCAAGACTCCCTATGGTAAATTGTTTAAGAGAGTTTTGCTCATAATCAAGATTTTCAAGTGTATTGGAGACTTTGAAGATAGATCCAACATCAGAAGAGTGCAAAACTTCTATTATCTCATTGTTTATATTATCATGTATTACCTTCTCATTCTATAATATAGATTTTACTATTTATTTCCTGGACATATTTGAATTATCATTCGGATTATAATGTAATTAATGACTTTCTTTCGTATTGTAGTACTCTCATTGTTTGAGATTACATACATCCTTATTATTTGGCCTTTCATTTTTTGAATGACTCATATGCTCAATGTAGTTTTCATTTAGCTTAACATCCGAAGATTCTACATCACTTTTATCTAGATTTTGTTTGGTTAGATATTTAATTATAATAAACTTAATATTAAGGACCCAAACAACATCATGTAAACCAAAATGCTAGATTAAATTATTATTAGTTTGTGTTTTGAAATTAAAAGTATATATTTCTTCAATTTTAGGTATAAACTTCTTATAGTCTAGCATATCACTGTATAAAATCTCAAGCCAGAATCGTGTATTATTTACAAACCATATCCAAGCTCTAGTTTTAAGATTTTTAGATACGTCGAGTTCCACTTAAGCCTTACAACAGTTAAATTTACCCCGATTTTTGGAGGATGTTAATGCATTACCCATTGAGCTAGATAAAACCTCGATAATATCTACATTATATATAAACCGTGGGAGGTAAAGGTAATCCAAATCGAATTTGTAGGTGACTCATTCTTAGGAATAAGGGTACCGTTTGGGTAAACTCATAGTATCATGTCTAGTGGACCATACATTTTGCTTCAATAACTTTTTTAAGTCTCGTTGTTGATCAAATTCAATAAAAACATACTTGGGACTCCATAAAAAGATATTAACTTCTTCTTTGAATCCCAAATTATCAAGATTTTTTTGTATAATAAAAATAGATGGTCTACCATTCGAGAAGTTTCCTAAAAAATATATTTAGAGTTTAAAAGTAAACTTTTCTGGTCTTTGGTAGTGAAATAGATTGAAATTTAATCTTTTGCATCTTGAATTATGACATTATCGCGCTTGATTTCCTTTGTTCCAATATTCATGGTTTCATTATAAGTTTTTTAAGTTAATTTTTTATGAATAAGTTGGCTCTGTTAATTTGTTGTTGCTGTTTCAAATGTAGGGATATCTCTAATGTTAGACAACTAGTTTACATTAGGAGTATATTAGGTTTTGTTAGGAAATTACTGAAAATCATAATCAATATTACTTTGCTCAATGATCAAAGAAGAATGGTTGGTTTTATTTGCTATGTTCTTTATTCTATGATTGATTGTTGTAGTTCTTTAGATTCTCAAGTTTTCTGTTTTTTTTCCTTCAAGTTTCCGTTTATAGTCAAAGAATTCTTTGACTGAGAATATAGAGACTTAGGTTCTTGAATTTTATGATCACTAACGATATTACTAGAGATCTTGTTACCCAACGGGGTAGGGTTATTGTTGCCAAAAAATATTGATCATGAATTGTATTAACTTCCCCAGTCCTGTTGCTATAAGTAGGAAAATTTGTAGAGTTTCTTGAAGAAGTACTAGCTATAGGATTCGCTTTTGCTGATTGTAGACCCTGATCACAACCTGCATTGCCAAATATTGTATTCATGGCAGCCCGAGGAAGGTGGTGGCTGTTGTAAGACATATTGGTGGCTACCGGAGAAATATGGTTTCTTGATTTGTAAGAAACCATTTCTTGATTCTCTTAGATTTGTATTCCCACCAAATAATAGATTCTTGACATATACTAGTTCATACCATCACTTGCAAGGATTTCGATGAAAATCCATTCAACTAACTATCATCTTTTCCTTTGACATATAACAAGTCATATATTAACTTAAATGTTAAATCTACTTTAGACTTAATATATTAAAAATTATGGTCAAGCTATATATATACCCAAAACTGGTTTAAGTTTACCCAGTTTTGAGTTTACCCACTATTGGTGTAAGTTGACCCAATTTTAGACAAAAATACTCTTTTGTGGGTATATAAGCCTTTTTTTACTAAATCTCTTCCACCTCATTTTCTCTCCAGCTCTCTCTCCCTTCTCTCACATCTCCCTAAAACTCTATCTCTCATTTCTCTCTAAAACCCCCAAACTCTTTTTAACTTTACAACGAACTACAACTCATCCCCCTCCCCTTCTACTCCTCCGTCATGGTGAAGAAAAAAAGATCCACCAACAACAAAGTAAGTTTTATAATTTTAACTTCTTAGGTTGTTTATGATAGAAATTTATGATTTTTCTTAGGAATTTCAGTTAGTATCATATATTTAATTTAGGGTTTAGAATGAAAATCAGTATTATAGTTGAATAAGGATTGAATTATGGAATTTATTGGTGTTTGGAGGCCATTTTCCCTGAGCTGGCTGAAAAATGGTCGGAACCGTTACAAGTGGGGTGCGCCAGGCACCCCATCAATGCATAAGTCTTGTACCTACCGGTACAAGCGTTACCAACGGTACGCTTGCCATGTACCCACTAGTACATGGGTTGTGGACCAATGATGGACAACCATGACCTTTAAAAAAAATATGTTTAGTTAAGTATCAAGGTGATTCACCCAAGTTTGTCGATCCATGACTTGATGGCCTTCCTCGATCAATGGTTGTTCACCCAGGATCAAGGTGATTCACCCGGGGAAGAATTTAAAGACTGTTAGGGCCATGGAAGATGAAATAAACCGTTAAAAAAAATACGGACGATCATCGACGACGGAGGAGACAGAGGAGACGGAGAATGACCGCTTGAAGGAGGAAGAGGCGCAGATGATTTGTAGCGATCGGTCGTTGCGTCGCATCAACCATGGGACGAGAAAACAGAAAGTTGTTACCGTTGATAATACTCATTGGGGCTCATCACGACGGGATGCACTGGTGTGATCACATACAGTCCACAGAACACCATGTGTTCACCACCACCAGCGCATACTAATTTTTTTACGGCCACCACCAGTTAGTGATAGAGTGGACGGTACTGGAGATCCAGAGAAGGAGATATTGGACATGGAGGTGGTTGATGCTATACACACTGAGGGGTAGAGGCAGATGTTTGCATTTTTGAAATACAACAAGATACCCCTATTTCCTGACTTTAAGGAGAACAAGGCGTTCCACGTCTTCATCCGACATGTTAGTATTAACTTGTTGTACGTTTTTTTGTAGTTAAGTTTCACTTTTTATGTTGTCTGACTTACTCTTTTATTCACAGGCGCGTACATCGTTAGATATACATGCACATTATAATGTGCTACGTATGTGGGACCTCAACGCTCAGCCAAAGGTGCAACAACACTTAACGTGCACTCCTTTTGGACTTTATTTCTCACTTGCCTCAGTACTTCACACATTACATACTGAATGAGGTATTTGTCGAGCGTTGGCATCAGAAGACCAACATGTTCCACTTTAGCTCCGGGGAGATGACCATCACTCTTGACGATGTGAGTTGTATTACAGGTCTACCTTTAGTGGGTATGACATTGGACTTCACTGTTCCATGGGATGAGGCTTATACTTATTACACGACTATGTTGGGGTTGAGCATTGCGGAGGTTCGCGCGGAGCTGGAGTCTACGCGAGGCATTGGGTTCAAGATCAAGTGGTTGCGAGAGATGTTTACAAAGGGTCGCTACATCGAGCAGACTGACCCATATACTATCCGCTAGGTATCACACGCATACGTAATGTTCTTATTTTATTGTATTATCTTTGCAGATACTAGTCAGAAGAGTATCAAGGTTGATTACCTTTATGAGTTGGAGAACGTGGACGCAGGTTTATGAGATATCACATGGGGTACCAATGCATTGGCATTTATGTTCCGTGATTTGGGTGATGCTTCAAAAAGTATCGGAGCATAACCTTTACGAATTTGTTGTGGTGCTAGACTGTTGGATTTACGATCACTTCCCCGCATTTAAAGCCCAAGAGAACGCGGATCATGTATCAAGGCAACCTAGTATTATTAGATGGCTACCTAAGAGGACCGTCAGAGCAAACGTCTGCCCAAAATCGACTATGCGTTCGATTCATTTCAGATTTTAAGGAGACAGAGGTAAGTAACCACTTTGTTTATTAGCAATTTATCTATTTTATTTGTTATTAGATTTTATTGGCAAAACTATTTTTTGCAAGTGGTCTTCCAGCCATATGAGGTCATTTGTCTCCAGTTCCTCGTGCAGGAGATTCGCACCATCGCATATCCTTTGCAGGTAATGGGCACTATAGAGGGATATATGCATGATCGAGTCACGGGCCAGTTTGGACGGGTTCAGGATGAAGCCAAACTCCCATTCGTACTTAGACCTGGTTATAAGAAGGGAGATTTGGCTCACTACACGTGGCGTGAAAGTGCATGGGTAGACTCGTGTCACCACTTAGTTCTAGAGGAGCGGTTGACCGTTACCGTCGATACTTACAAGAAATCGAAGACGAACACATAATGGAGGTACTTGACTGAGTATGGTTGGTATGTAATCACCCCACCCCGCGCACTACTGAAAATAGACTGTTGGAGGCAGTTAGATCTTTGACCATTTTGCCTATACGTCGAGATTTAGAGGGTGCACTCCAATGGAGAGAGCAAGTTTTGTACATATTATTTCCTTGGCTAGTTGTTCTTGTTATTGGAGTTTTTTAGTTATGCTTGGTTGATCTTTGTTTCCCTTTGTGTTTATGTTTTCGTATCGCATTGGACGATTCATTGCTGATTTGTATTAGTACTTTGTTATTATGATTTGAACATTATTATGTTTTTGTTCATCTTTATATGTTTTATCGAATTGTCAACTTATATCTTTTGGTTGAGCCTATAAATCATATTCGAAACTAGACAAAAACATAACACTAAACTTCGAAAACTTATAAATTACGATAAAAGCTGATATGATTATAACCAATATAAACTTTGAAAATCTAAAAACTAAGATAATAACTAATATGATTAAAAACAATATAAACTTTAAAAACTTAATGATTTTCGTTCGAACTAATGTAAAAAGTATGACTAAAAGCAATACTAAACGGTCAAAAAATTCTTGAAAAAAACCTAGACCAAAATATATTGGGATGCAAAAAACATTTGCAAGTATTTGTGCACCATGGGTGCTTAGTTATGAGAACCAATGGTGCAAACTACTCTGCATCCATGGTACAAATAGATGTGCACCATAGGTACTCTTTACTGTGCAGAAATGGTACACAATACCGTTTGAGTAGGTTACATGTACCGATGGGTTCAGGCACCCTACGCTGATGGTGTCAGGCACCGATCGGTGCCTATTGTACCGACCCATACTACGCATCATTAGTGCAGAGTCGGTGGCACCATTGGTGCCTCACCCTCTACGGTGATGGTGCACTGTTTTTGCACCATTGGTACGGAGGGTGGTGCACCGATGGTGCCACCGACTAGGCACCATCAGTCCAGCCTAATGTGCACCATTTGTGCACAATAGGCAGAACCCATGGTGCTACTTTTTTTGGAAAAAACATTTCCCGCTTTTTTATTGCCGCTAAAATTATATCGGGCCCGATAATTTCCGCCAAAATAAATTTTTACTCTTCTATATAAAGATACCGACTTCCATTATAATAAACCCTCAATTTTAAGTATTCTTTCTAAATTTGTTTAACTATGGGGTGAAGTGTGTTTGACGGTGCTCATCTACTCAAAGCTTCAAAACATGTGAAGTTTACTAGGCCAGCTGATAATAATGATGGGTTTCCGATGAGATTTTATGTATGATGTATTTATATTATGACGATATGTCTATGGCTAGATCAATAATTCATCCCCCTCGTACCCATGAAGATATAATGACTAGATACACGTATATCACAAGTAGACCAATATTTTTGGTGTTTAACCAACCACCAGATATAAAAAATAAGGCATTTGAATCCTTTGGTTTAATAGTCACAGACTATTTGTCTAACAAACTGGTGCAATATATTGAGGATCAAATCATCTTGAAGGAGGAAACAATGTGTAGTCTTACCAAAAACATATACTATGATTTTAATTGTTTTGTTTTTAATCTTAAGTTATAGAGCATTGCTTTATCTTCGATCACAAGTTGTCGTTGTTCCTTTGATAAAATTTTATGAGATTTTTAAATTATAAGTTTTGCATTGTTATTTTGGCACTTGATTGCTTTATCATCAATATAAAAACAAAATACAACATATTTACTATGAAGCAAACATACTAATTAAGAAGAAAACATAAATCTTAAAACTGAAGTACAAAATGTTTGAAATAACAGACAAATAAAACACGAAATAATAACAGCCACATGAAGTACTAAATACCAACTAAACAAATTCGTCTAGATCGGTTACTTTGGGGTAGGAACTAATTGGCTTTCGATATTTGAGCTGTCTATACGTCTTGTAGTGACTAAGTATTGGTAACTCTCAAGTTGAAGCATCCTTATCGTGCAGTGCATACCACGTAGGATGTAATACGTGCGCAAAGACATAAAGCCTTGACAACTAACTGTAAAATTAATTTAGAGTTAGACTAAGATTGTTCACAAGATAAGGGTAATAAATAACATAAATATGAGACAAATGACTTACATTGACGAAATCATTAGTATCAACAAAATCAAACCCAATTTCACGTCTTTTGGACATTATAGGCGGTGCACCTCACAGAGGTAGAAACGCTTGGGGTGCAATTGTGAGATCCCGCAAGTGACAAAAAACGAAAAATGCATTGGAACTTGATTACAATCGTTATACCCATCTCCGGCATTGTCATCCAACATTTGGTGGATGTTGGTGTGTCGTAATAGTTAATACTTTCAACCACTTTCAAGTATTCTTCTCTGACATTGTATATGTTGCTATAAACCGCGTAGTTGTTCATTAGTTCGTCGTAAATTTCCTTCCTAACAGTTTTTCAATCTTCTTCATGACCATACAACCTAAATGAATTGCTCGATACCCACAATAAAGATTTTCCCTAACATATTTTATACTAGATATAAATGGTATGAAGTGTTTCTGAAACCAGCGCAAAAAACTTTCGTATCGTCTATCAGTTGTAGCCCACCAACTACAAGGCATGGTAGGCTATTTCTAGCAAGCGATGTAATGGAAAAAGTATGCACTACTCTAGGGACATCAGTACGAATTGTATTCGAACTAGGAACTGATTTACGGGTGGTCACTTTTGGTGTTTTAAAAGGTTTCCGCACCGAAGCTTCGCTAGCTTTATCAGCATCATCCACATGTTCCCAATGACATTTATCTCGTTTAGTTGATGATGAATCAACAACAAGTTTTCGTTTCACATGTGGATGACCGCGGTGTTTCAACTTATCAAATGGATCTAGTAGGGATGATGTCTCTCAATAAATAATTTCAAACCGTTTCTTGTGAATGTGTTTTATACAACTTTTTTTTTCTTCATAACATCAATCACAAGTTTTCCCAAATCATATTATAGAATATCCATCATTGTTCGCTTCGTACAGGGCTGTATTTCTAACCTCGTCCAATGATTATGAAACGCTGCTAAAGATGAAACTTTTCGAATGTGGAAGCAAGGTATACCATGTGTAGATCTTATCGGCCATATGCAAACGTCATTTCTTGTAACGTGTTTAACATCTGACCCATCTTCGATAGCGATTTTCTCGTAGTCTTCCACCATTTATAATTCGGAAAAAGAGTTCCAATACCATGTCAGAAACCTTGCCTCGAATTTCGTTAAAACGTTTGCCGGAAAATTTATGTTGTTTTATGTAACAACTCTTTTCAAATGAATATCTAATTGCTACATGTTGGATTTCAACAAGTGAATGCACCATATCCTAAAATAACTCAAATTTTAGTTTTTTCGTACGCAAGTAACACTTCAAGTTAGAATGATTGCTCTCAACATGGTCAGTCGTGCAATATCCCAAATGCATGAAATTGTTCGTTTTCCGAACAACGAATATATCAATGTATTTATGAAGCCATGAATTTTCTGTGTATTTGATTGCAAAAGGGTATTCTTTGTATTCCAGCTGCATCTCAAACCTAGCGCGATCGAATTCAATTTCTGATGCCGCGTACGTGATCTTTTTCCCAATGCGGAAACAAACTTCGCATGCTTGCTTTTCACAGAGAAATACTTCATCATATTCCCCCTAACGTTTTGGTTGATGTGCCAGCGGCATAACATATGTGTTGTCTTTTGGAAGAAAACTTTTATGGCGTTCATCGATGCTAGATCTTTGTCAGTCAAAATCACAGACGGTTCCTCAATCCCACCAACGACAATAAATGACTTCACACATTCTATCACCCATTTAAAGTTGCTTAATTGTTCACCAATGAAATCAAAAGCAACACAGTAGGTCGAACCAAAACTGCAGGTGTGCATGCCCGCCTTCTTCAACAACCGATTTTTCTGCCTAGCATTGTAGATAGTGCACATAGATGAAACATTATTTTGATCTTCTTAATACCGTTCAATATTTCTCTAGTGTTTGTTTCCATATATGTTGTTTGTTCAAAGAATTCCATCTCCTCGTCATTCAAATGGCCTGCGTAAGAATGAACATCAGGCTATTTTGAAGTCTAATGGTTGTGAATCCCACATAAAACATCTAACTTCAATCGATCCGGTTCCACCATTGACCCCTTTAGCTCAAATGGAAAACCAATTTTTTTGGTTTATGTCGCCTTTCTTTTATGGTTTTTGTCGTCCACTCTTGGACTATAATTTCCCGACCTCTCGCACTGGAACAATATCCTATGATTTTTTCTACTCTTTACTTTATCGCGACGCCTTAGGTTGATAACCAAACCTTTGTGTTTTCCAGTTTTCTTGACCCACTATATCAATGCTTCTTATGCATAGTAATTGGTTGTGAAAAACACATGAGTGTAGTCGGTAGCGAAAGCTTCCTCGGTTCCATGCGCAACATTCACTCCTTGATTACCAACATCAACACACAACTCGTAGTTAGGGGAAGAAAAAATGGGACAAAAAAAGATTCCAAAAATAGAATTTTTATTGTGGTCATGCACCACCGGCTCAGACAACATCAACACACAACTCGTAGTTAGGAGAAGAAAAAATGGGACAAATAAAGATTCCAAAAATAGAATTTTTACTATGGTCATGCACCACCGGTTCAAAGGCTCTGAACCGGTGGTGCATGGCTACAAAACCGGTGGTCATGCACCACCAATAATACCGGTTAAAGGCCCTAGAACCGGCCTGAAAAACGGTACGCACCATCGGTTCCAAGGCCCATAACTGATGGTGCTTTCGTATCTGGGAACCTTCAAGTATCTGTTGATAATGCACAGGCTGAAAATTTGATAATTTTGGATTCAAAGGCTGATAATTTTGATGCAGCATCATTATACTTAGATGCAGATCCAGATCGGTTAATTTTAATGGCAGTAGAGAAACCAGTAAAGTAAGGGTATGTTCGAAGCCTTTGCGAATATTTTAAGTCATTGGAAATATTTGGGGGAGATACTATGACTGGAACTACTGACAGTTCAAGGAAAAGGCACATATCTAGTTACTGAGATAGAGGGAAATATGTCTACCCATCTATATGGTAAGAGAGACATTTCCTTTATTCTTTTTTATGAAGATGATTTACGAGTTACTGCAGGACCACATTAGGATGATGTGGTTATTGGAGCAGAAGTTGCCGGAGTCAAGATCCAACGCGTGCTGATAGACAAAGAAAGTTATGCAAATGTTCTTTTGAAAACAAATATGATAGAATACGCAAGCCTCCTCAGATTTCCCAATCACAACGTACTATCATCTGTCTAACTAAAGTGACTGCGTATTGCTCTTCATATATGAGGATCTAGAAGTGGTGATAAACTGGATGAATAGCAGCTAATGGGGTTGACCTTGGACCTCGAAGATGGGGTTGACGATCCGAGGGAAACCCTAGGATCTTTGGCAATAAGTGAAGAAATAAAGAAATATGCTTTTCCTAATGGAAGAGTACTTCGAATAGGAACCTTACTGACCCTAGTTTTATGTTAACAGCTATTATAGTTTTTATCTCACAATTTGGATGTTTTTTTGGAAAACATAAGATGTAATAAGAGTTCCAATTGAAGTGATTTTCCATAGCCTAGAAATTAATTCGAAGGTGAAACCTGTTATACAAAAAATACGGCCATTTTCGTTTAAGAAAGCATAAACAATCGTTTCTGAAGTGGATTGTTTATCGAAGGTCGGACATATAAGGGAGTCCCAGTATCCTTTAGCGAAGATAAAATCATTTGTGGTCAATAAGAAGAATGGTAAGTGAAGAATGTGCGTCGATTTCACAGATTTGAATCGAGCATGTCTTAAAGACCCGTTTCCCGTTCCTCGAATAGGCTAGTTGATTGATTCCACTTCGGGAAATAAAATATTGACCTTTATGGATGCTTTTGAAGAATATAATCAAATTCAGTTGGATCCAAAAGATCAAGAGAGTATCACCTTCATCACATACCGAGGCTTGCATTGTTACAAGGTTATGCCTTTTGGATTAAAGCATGTTAGGGCTACATATCAGAGGTTAATGAATAAGTCATTTACTTCTCATATTGGAAAGAACATGGAGGTGTATATCGATGACATGGTGGTCAAAATCTTAACAAATGTTGCACACTTTGAAGATTTAAAAGAGAATTTTTTTTTTAATTTAAGAGCAATACGACTAAGGTTGAATCCAGAAAAGTGTACCTTTAGAGCTCGATCAGAGAAATTTTTGGTTATGTTATTAGCAAGAAATGTATAGAAGCTGACTCAGAACAGCTAAAAGCTGTAGTCTTAACGAAATTTCATCAAATTATCAAAGAAGTGAAAATCTTGAGAGGAATGTTAGATGCTCTTAACATATTCATTTCTAGATTTACTGATAAATGCTTTCCTTTCTTTCAAGTTTTACAAAGACCAAAATAATTTGAATGGACTTTGGAGTATGAAGTAGCGTTTTCAAGTATCAAAGATTTGTTATCATCACCTGAAATATTGTCTAAACCTCGAAGTGGAGAACAACTCTTTTTGTATATTGTAGTATCCGATTTTGCAATAAGTGTAGTATTGATAAGTGAAAACACAAAAATTTCAAACCGGTATACTATGTTAGCAAGATTTTGGTGGCAACAGAGAAAATGTATTTGAAGCTCGAAAAATTGGCTTTGGCATTGGTAGTTGCTGCTAGAAAAATGTGCCCTATTTTCAAGCTCTTTTGATTGAGGTTAGAACTTCATTTCCATTAAATAATGTTTTGCAACTCCTGGATATTTATGGTAGGATGACTAAGTGGTCAGCTGAATTGGGAGATTTTGACATCACATTTTCACCTCGAACGAAAATTAAAGCGCACACCTTGGCTGATTTTCTTGTTGAGTTTCATTCAAGCAGATTAGATGAAGAAGTTCACAAGGATGTTTTGCCAGCCAGTTCGATGTGGGTAGTTCGAACTGATGGGGGTTCTAGTATTTTACGATGCAACACTGGGGTTCAACTGATTGCTCCATATGGATAAACGATGCTTCAATCTATTAAATTTGGCTTTCACGCATGGAATAACGTAGCTGAATACGAAACTGCATTGGTTGGGTTGAGGTTTCAAAAACTATGTGCTGCAACTTTAGTAAAATTATAAACAAATTCTCAATTAGTAGCAAGTCAAGTGGTTGGAGTTTCTGAAGCAAAAAATGACCATTTAATTATATATTTTTCAGTGTTTCGAAATCTTGCTTTTCTATTTGATCATGTTATTGTAGAGTATATAAGCCGATGAAATAATACAGTTGCTGATTCTTTAGTAACTATTGCATACAAAGAAGAATATCATTGGATTTTATTACATGAGAGTCCATCGATTTCAACCCACACAGAGAAATGTGAGTATATTGAGGAGATATTCGTCACTCCAGACACAGTCTGAGGAGAATGAAGAGCTGACATTTTGAATTTTTTTTATTAGAGGAGCTTTGCCTGAAAATGTGAAATTAACTAAGAAATTACGAGGCAGAGTATTTGGCTATATAGTGTTAGATAGGATTTTATATAAAAAAGTATTGAACATTCTATTATTGTGATGCTTAAGCAAACAGGAATCACAGGAAGTTTAGTTAGAATTACATGATGGAGAACGTTTAGCGCATCGCAGGTTCAAAGCACTGACTCGTAGAGTTTTATTGGCGATGTTTTATTGGCCGTTAATTATGAACAATGCTAAGAATCTAGTTCGAAGCTGTGATACTTGTCAGAGGTTTTCCCACTCTATCCATAAACCAGCAGTTCCACTTATGTCCAGTACATAGGCCGTCCCATTTGATAGATGGAGAATAGATTTGGTGGGAACTCTGCCGATGGCTTCTAAGGTACGACAAATGATAATTGTTGCCGTGGATTATTTTACAAAGTGGGAAGAAGCTGAACCATTATCTGGAACAAAAGCCAAGGATGCGATTAAGTTTATTATAAATATTATTTGTTGTCGTTTTAGAGTACCTTGAAAAATTACTACAAACAACGGTCCTCAATTTAATAACAAATAAATGGCTTCCTTCTGTTCTTTGAAGGGGATAAAATAATTCTTTTCTACACCATTTCATCCCCAGGAAAATGCTCAGGTAGAGGTGACAAATAGATTTATTTTAGAAGGTTTGAAAAAGAATTTATTAGAGGCTACAGGAAAATGGCCTAATTATTTACAAGAGGTGCTATGGGTTTATCGAACAACCCCTAGGGAAGCTACTAAAGAAACTTTTATTTCCTTAGCATATGGGATGGATTTTGTTAGTCTTGCAGAATCCACATTGCCTTCCTTTCAAGTAGCTCAATACTCCGAAGACTTGAATGACGAGGAAAAAAGAGCAAGTTTGGATTTGATTGAAGAAAAAAAAGTTCAAGCTCACTTGAATATGATTCAGTATAAAACTCCTATGAGAAGTGTGTATAATTCGAGGAATAGCATGAGGGATTTCAAGATGGGTGATAATTTTTTAAGAAAGGTATTCCTCCATACTAAGGAAAAGAGCCTTGGTAGAATGGCTCCGAATTGGGAAGGTCCTTATATGGTTGTTGAAAAGATAAAGCCAAGCTCTTATCGCTTTTGTAACAGTCAGGGGAGGATGCTTCAACATCCTTGGAATATACAACATCTAAAATTTCATTGAGAGTAAGTGTTGTATTCTGAGATTGTTTTCTTTGACTAATTAGCACACTTTTCCCTACCCTATTGGCCTAGGGAGATTTTAATGAGGTGCTATCTAAATATTCGACGTTATCAATAAAATTTCATTTTTTGGCCAATGTTTGTTTACAAATACTTGCTTAAACTATTTTGGTAACTAATCAAAGATTGATCATCTTTGAGGTTGACCAAGAGTAGAATATTCCGGAGTGTTAAGCATACTTTTCGAAGAAATAACCAGATTTGAAGTGTTGCGTTCTTCAAACGCATTGTAAGATTCAAAGTGCTATGTTCTTTAAATGCACTATGAGATTCGAAGTGCTACGCTATTTAAATGCACTGTAAGATTCAAAGTTCTACGTTCTTTAAGCGCACTATAATATTCGAAGTGTTACGTTTTCTAAACGTACTATAATAGTCGAAGTGCTACATTCTTTAACTACACTATTGCATTTGAAGAATTGTGTTCTCCAAAAGAACTATTGTATTCGAGGTATTATCCAAAATGTATTAGTATGTTTAAAGTGTTAGTATTCTTTAAATTTACTAATGAAGTTAAACAAATATTTCCATTTCAAAAAGTTTTTATAAGGGTGATAATATAAGTTAAACTGCGAGGCAAACATGACTTGTAAAAATAAAAGATAAACAAAACATTTCTTCATTCAATACGATTCGATAAGATTAAAGTCATTTCTTAAATGCCAAGTAAAAATACATATATCAAAAACAAAATATTACAATGAATGAATGACATGCACAAAAAGGAGATAGTGGATTTACTCGTCCTCAGAGTTTTCTTCAGAAATCTCCATTTGATCAGAAGCGCTTTCCTCTCACCCTGCTTCTTCGGATGAAGACCGATGAACAGGGTCAAATGATTCACTAGCGCGAATTCCGATTCGAATTCACTCCCAAAATCTTGAAAGGTTAACTTTGGGAAATGAAGCATGAATCTCAAGAAGAAGGCTAATAGATCGTTGTTCTTCGATATTTGCGATAACTGCTAGCTTGTCTTCTGCACAACTATTCTCAACAACGGTAACAAGAAGTCTATTTTCCTCATCAAAATGCACTTTGAGAGGAGTCATATCATATGTCAATTTTTTCTTCTCTACCTCACTTTTGTTAAGTCCGACTCGAAAATCATCGAGTTTTTGCTTCTATGCGGCTAACTCCTCAAATTTCTTGGATTTGACTTGATCGGTTTCATTTTGGTGGGATGTGTTGAGATCATCTTTTTCTTTTTGATGCACAATTCTCTGAGGTAGTTCTTAAGAAAGATGATTCCTTTGAGAAATTCAGATATGGCATCGAAAATCCATGAAACCTTTTTTCCATGAGGCCACCAAAAATGTTTCTCATGCTTTTTTCAGCGGCAACAACTTTCTTGCGGCGGACCATTTCTTTTGCCTTGTGTTTTAACTGACTTTGAGAGGATTCGATTTCTTGAGTTAATTTTTGTACTGCGACATCAAGATCAACAAAAGTTTGAAGAGCAACTACAACTTCTTCGCATGGCTCCTCGGGAGGGATGACCATTGAACTAGGACGAGATGTGAGAGCAAGGGAGGTTGTAGGATAGGAAACTTCAGGAGATATACTGCTTCGGAAATGGCAGGAGCAGATCTTTTACCAAGATCATGCAGTTGATCTAGAGGTTCCAGAGTGATTGGATCTTTATCTGCAGTAAGCTCTTGAGATTGATCGAAGTTGATAAAGCTACCAGGATCGAAATGGATACCTACCTCATTTTCTTTTTGTTGACCTTGCTGATTCTCAGCGACCATAATTTCGTTACCATCCGACAACACCTCTTTGACGGTCTCCACAACTTTCTTTTTCCCTTTCTTTTGAGGCATCATTTTAGTTGTGCATTTCTTTTTTGATGGATTAGATGTTATCTTCCTTTTTGAATAAGGCTCACCTTCCATTCCTTCTTCCATTCCTTTTTCGATTGTGGGGAGGTTACTTTCAATTGTTTTTCTCTTCGAAGTTTTAGGGATCAGATCTTCTGAAAGGTAGCACCAGATATGCTAGCTGCATTTTTCTTCATTTTTGCTTTATTTTCTTAAGGGAGGTGGCTATCCGACCTATTTTGAATGTGCAGAAATACTTTGCAGTCAGGGTGTACAAAGACAACATGTAAAGGGTTGGGAGGCTCCATTGGATTTTTGGGGAGAGAAACACCCAAGATGATTCTCCACAGATGATGTTAAGAAAGTTAATAGGTTGAAAGGCTGTGTGAATTGCATTGTTCTATTATTTTTCAGCCCAAGCTACAATTTTGATGAAAGTCTCATTGGCATCTGTCGTGCTACGACTCTAGTGGGCGGTCTACTGTCCAGGGCATCATCATTTCCCTAGAGATAGACTTTTCATCTAGAGTGTCATCATTTATTCAGCTTCAGCTTCAAACCATGAAAATTGATATTAGGAAACGGTTTTTTTATTAAACAATTAGACGCAATAAACTTGAAATATGACGACCATAAGTTCGAAGTAGTACAGATTATGGATAAAGACAAGTTCGGAGCAATTTGAATTGTGGATAAAGGGAATTTTCTTCACTCTCAGTGGTTTTCGAGGCTACTTAGTTCTCAATCATTTATTTGACATATTATATAATCATAGGATATTATTAGAGTTTTATGTTTTAGTCAGGGACTAAGGTGTAATTAAACTATTTTTGTAACAGTTTCAGTTTTGGCTAAGTTTTGGTGCCTCTATATAAAGGCTAGTGCTAGTCTAATAAAGCTCTCTAACTTTTGTGATAAATTATTCTTGCTATTTGACTTTATCTCTTTAAAATCTATTTCTCTCTCTACATTCTTTACTTCTCTCAATCTTACTTAATGAATCCAGATTTTAACTCACCATATATATAATTTAAAAATTATGGTTCATATTATATAATTTAAATTTCGTTTTATACTATAATTTTTTATTATATATGATTATGTCATTTTAGATATAATATTATGGGAAGTCGTTGATAATTATTCGAATATAAATCAAATTATCGATAATTGCACCTGAATTTTGAAGTTTAGGAACAACTATCTGCAGCATAAATGCTTCCAACAATACTTATGAGTACACAAACACGTACGAACTTCAACAGTTAGTTATTTTTAATCTTTAAAACTTCATGTATTTAAAACACTAACTACAAAAAATTCCAAAAATACATATATTGTTTTTTTAAGAAAACGAAATCCACGAGTAATACTTTTAGGGAACTTTTTTTTTCGCTACCAACTGACACGTAATTCTATAACTGGAACATAATTACTTTTTAACAACCAAATTACATTTAATTCCGCAATTAGAACACACTCCTTTTCCAAACTCATCTCGCAACCAAATTGCATATAGTGTTACAACTAAAATACAATCCAGTTTTAAAGTTTTTTCAACACAAAAATGCATATATTTTTGCAACTACAAAAAATAGCTGTTTCACTCCTAATTAACAATACATATTTATTTTTCGTAAAACTAGTTGTATTTGTTTTTACACAATCAGAATTTGAAGGAAACATTTTCTAATTTAAAAGCCATCATCTTGAAATTGAATCCTGGAAAATGTACGTTTGATGTGCGGTCCCGGAAATTCTTAGGTTATATCGTGAGTAAAAAAAACATTTAAGCTGACCCGATACAATTGCAAACTTTATTTGTCATGGATCCTTTGAGGTCAATCAAAGAAGTACTTATTTTAACTAGAAGGTGAGCGCTTTAAACATATTTATCTCATGGTCTATGGATAAGTGTGCACCTTTTTTCCAAATATTGAGAAATACAAGCAAGTTCAATTGGACTTCAGAGTGTGACAAAGTCTTCGCAAAAATAAAGAAATTCTCTCATCTTTGGAGATTTTAACCAACCAATTATGATAGAAAACATTTATATATATTTAGCTGTGACATATTATGTAGCAAACACAGTCTTAGTTAGAGAATTTGAAGGTTATTAACGGTCTGTTTATCATATAAGTAAAAGCATACTACATGCTGAAAAACAACACTTAAACGTAGAAAAGTTAGATTTACGTCTAATAGTTGCGGTTTGAAATATAAGACTGTATTTTCAAGCCCATTCGATTTGTGTTGAACAATATACGTAATTTTAGAATAAAACATAATACAAAAATATCCTTCATGGATCTTGTTTTGTTCTAAAAAACAAAACAAATAGTATTTTTAGATATTTAAAGTATTTATGAATATATTTTTTGAGTTGTGGTTATTGGTAATTTGGTTGTGAAATAATCCAGCAAAAATTATTACTTAGTTTCCAAACTATGTCCTTACTGTAAGCTAATAAAATCAAAGCCACCCCAAAATCTAACTACAACTAACCCTCGGAGTCGGCTACGGTCTTCTCCCAACTATCATACAAGAATTAACACATTTAAGTTGAAATATACAAAGAAATCATGTGATGAAAAAGCTCATAGTATACTAATTCCATAAACTTGATGGATTTAGTGCTCTCGCATTCTAAAATGATTATGAAATTCAAAAGCAAGAGAAAAATGAAGCTATCAAAATCATGTTGATGTAGCTTCCAATCACAAAGATGAATTCGAAAATGAAATCTTCTAATGAAAAAGTAGCGCTAATTGAGAAAACAAAATGCGCCATTTTCAATATTTAGGCACCGAAAAAGCTTTAAAATATTTATGTTATGTAAATGAACTATGCCACTTTTAGGTCTAATTATTTTTAATTAATAAAGTTTCATATGGTTAATGTAATAGATTTTTTATTTAAAAAAAATATTAACTTTTAAATTTAATTGAAAACATATTTTATAAACAGATTTTGAAATACATATCTATAAAATGAGATATGAAATCAAAATCCGAGTTAAATGCAAACATATAATAAAAAAAGTTAATTATTTTTGCTTTTTATAACCAATCTGGTCCGGTTCAAATAGTACACTTTAAACAAATATTTCTTATGGATTTTCCATAGAAAAAGTTGTTCCATCTAAATAGTAAAACGACCGAACTTTATTGTCATTAAACATAAGGTTCAAGCTCATTGAACAATATGAGCGATGAAATTATTATTTTAGCAACATTTGCGTCAAAAAAATTCTCTTACAAGTCGTGAGTTAAATTTTTCTATACATTTAGTCTCTCATGAATTAAAATAATTAATTCAAGAGCAACGGTTTTTGTGTTAGAGAAACTTAACTCTCAATAACATTCGTAAATAGAATCTTTGACACTACTATTGTTTGGAGAGTGATTTCATCTCTGATATTGTCAAATGAACTTGCGTTTTGATAATAACAAAATTTATGTTAAGTTTGTGTTTAGTCATTTGTTGGTAATAAAATATGATATATAAAATTAAAAAAATTATAAATTTATAACTTAGATTTTGATATATAAACTCATAAATATTTTATAACACAGATTTTGATATATAAACTCATAAATTATCCCATTTTAAATATGAATGAAATCCCACCTTAATGGTTTCAAATAAATTAAATAAAAAAATAGTATGGTTTGATTTGTTCAATATGTTGTTTCTTAAATTGAATTTGAAATCATTCAGATCAAAATTAAATTTTGAAAGATTTTTCATATTTTTCTAATGACATAAAATATGAGATATTTAGTATTGGTTAATGTTTTGATGTTTTTGTTTTGAAAAAATACATATACTAAATCTAATTATCAATCAATATAATAATAATATATAATGAAGAGTATAAAATATAATTAACCCTATTTTGACTGAAGCTAGGGTTATGTTTAATGGATTGATGTTAAGCCCTAATTTAGGAATAGATCAACTAGACATAGAATTAGACTAAAAATTATTTATAGATATGTTCACTAAAGACAATTCCTAAACAAGATCGCGAATTGGCTGGCCAAGTGGACCCTTAAATGAAAAATGAGACATGATTTTAACTCTAACCGAGTTCCAAATCAACTTGGGGCTATAATGCTTTTAGAAAGTCCTGGTCATGGTTACATTTGGTTTGAAGACTAATATGTGCTTCCTTTATGATCATATCTTTGTTCATTATATAGACTTCAATCATCATTATGATAGGTCACTATGTATTAACTAATAATCAAGATAGACGTTACCTGACTTGCGCACCTGTGAAGATCATTTTCAAAGAGAAAATCAGAAAGGACATATGCTGGAAATCTTGTAAATTGTGGATTATGGATTCATATATCAACAATAAAATCTTAGCAGGAAGGAAAATAAATCTATACATAAATGAAAAGCTTAAGAAAGTATTCGACTCATTACCCAATACCTGGATTCAATTGAAGTGGTTGATCTTAGAATAGCTTTAAAAATCCCTGATTTTGTTGATCTGAGATATCTTTTAAGAAATAAATTGTCAAAATTGCAAAACTTCATCCAAAGAATTTTCCTCGTTTAGGTCCTGATATACAATTAAGAACTAACTAGAAAAAATAAAATCTCACTGTTAGAAATTGTTCAAGATATCAAAATTGCAAGACATTAAAATGACAGAGTCAATTATAGCACAAGCCCATCAAACGATCAACAACAAGGAAGAAGCTATTGATTGTAAGATATGGCTAATACTTTCAGAATAAATCAACAATACCCTCAAAACTACTAAGAAATGATTCAACATACCTAGTCTTGTAAATTCTTTAAAGTAGGAATTTATACATGGTAAGAAGATCTTTGAAACCAACATCAATTGGTGACAATAATGAAGAAGATGTGATGGCTTGGGTAAATGGATTCCAGGCAGGTACCTTCTCACGATCAAACCACTCATCCACTAACGCGTTCGATGTCTCAACCTCGATTTCTACCTTTCAGTTAAGGAAAAGTGAAGAATCGAGTGAATCATAGAAGACATGATGATAGATCGGGACAATTGTGAGCATAAACCACTACAAAAATCCATGATGTAGAAGGGGAAGGGACTGTGAGAAGAAAAGGTTGTTGGTGGTGGCTAGGGTTTCGACAAAAGCAATGTCTAATGAAATTATATATTGACTAATTATTGGGCCTAAGTTTAGTTCTTGGGTGTTATATTCCAACGGGCTTTTAGTCTCATTAGACACAGTTGAGCGATTTTGTAACTTACTTATATATTTTTAATAAAATAGTTACATTTTCGATTATAAACATCTTTGTTTTAAGCAATCTAAAAACTTTATTAACCAAATTGCAAAAGTTACAAAGAAGAGGGGCTTATAACAATGAGTTAATTAACTGAATGACTAATCCCCAAATTAAAAACAAAACCCTAAAGACCACAGCTCACATTCACTAACCATTTACTCAGTAAACTTTACTCTTCAAAAATCAGCCGCAAAAACACCATGAAACCTTCTCAAACCTTTGAAGATCCGATAGGTATAAAGGTAGAACGATCACCAAAAAAACTTACTAGAGACATGAGGGAGCTACAAATCCCAGAAAAATGTTGAACACAGAAACCTGCAGGTTTCTTAGAGCAATTTAGCTCTCTGAAAGTCAGGGTGTGACTTTCTCCAAGAAACTTGTAGGCCTCTGAAATCAAGGGCATCTCCATAAATCAGAGAAGGAGCGCAACATGCAACATCAGGAAGCCAACAATCGAAATCAGAAGGATCAGAATGACCGAATTCCAAAACCACATCTTCAAGCTTTACCAAAACTTCATTAGCACAGCCACAACGCTTCCTCTCAACAGCACCACCAAAAGCTTAGACGAGGTAACCATCGATCTGAAGCACCTAATTTGGTTAAATCAGACCTCAAATTAGAAAACCCCCAAACTAAACCCTAAAGCTTCTCGAAAAACATCACCAAATCGTCTTCCTGCCCTCAATCACTTATGATATAACCCAAACCAAGACCTTCGAGAAATAAGATAGATAACAATTCAGTAGGAGCAGAGTTGTGGGTGAATTCCTGAGTTTCATTACAGGAAAATATCCACTTCACGATCCAGTCTAGTGTCTGCTTCTGGACGCGAGCGATATGTCTAAACGATATCTTTGAGTGGAGAAGTTTTCTGCAAATATCGATGAGAGAATCAGAAATCCAGGATTCAGACCTTTTCGAAATCATGTTGACTAGGAGAAAACTATCTGTTTCAACGTCAACATTCACCCAACCTCTCCTGTAACAAATTAGAAGACCTTCAATAAGGGCACGAGCTTCAGCAATCAGAGGATTCATTTTTCCAAATCTGAATCCAGACCCAGTCACAATATCCCCTTCACCATTTCTGACAATGATGCCTCCAGTCACTTCACCAGTGTGCGAGCAAGCCCCGTCAACATTCAGTTTGAGCCCGTCACCCTCAGGAGGCCATCATTTGAAGTAAGTGATTTTTTTCTTTCTAGACTCGATCAATTGGCATCCCAAACTAATTCCTGCATTAAAGGAATTTTACCATTTCTTACTGGTCAGGTAGTGATGCAGACAGATTAGCGCTAGAATTTATGCAGACAGGCGATCACCCGAATAATGTAGCGAATTGACAGTTTCGGAGCTCCCGGTGTCCAATTTTGAGCCACAACACCTTATTTCGAAAGGAACGACGCCACGATTGCAAGTCACCAGCTACGCTTGTGACATATGGCGTTTTTGGGCATTCAGAGTCGTTTACTATTTTATTTCAAATTTTTATTACTTTAGGGTATTTTTGGTATTTTCGTATTAGGGTTTTCATTCGAACTCTTATTTAAACAGACTTTGTTTACGATGTAAGGGAGTTTAATTTTGATAAAGAAAATTAGGGTTTCCCTATATTGGCTTCTCTGCGTTTACTCTGTATCAGGTAGTTAGAGAAATCAATTCCTCTAATAACTTTAATTATCTTTTCTATATTATTCTTGACCGAATCATAAAATCCTTTGAACTTGGAAGAGTTTTGACTCTTCCAAATGTACCAACAGATGATTTGAGGCACAATATGAGTGATATAGAAGTTATTACTAGAGTGCCAAAACCACACTCTAATAATATGAGTGAAAGACATGTAACGATCAATTTTGATATTAAATATGAAACTGAAATAATTCCATATTTGCTAGGCATAGCATCAACTCACAAATAAATGATTCTTCTCTTCAGAGCTGTTGTAAAACTGACATTTAGACACAATGACTAAATATCTACGCCTTAAAACATCATCTGTAGAAATAAAATTATTAATAAGCTTGCAACATAAAAAAGAGTACTTCCTGGGAATTTTGATGTTCCAAATTTTCTGAAAAAGATTAGACTTGTTATGCTTTTCCCTGATGCTATCCCAAGTTAACTTTGTATTGAATTTGAAATTTGTCAAAATCTTCCAATTAATAATGTCCTCTTTGTCTGTAACTTTGAGACTGCTAATTTGGTTTACATTCTCGCAGAGAAGAAAAGAATTGAGGCAAGCATAATCCCAAGATTTGTCTTTCCAAAAGGCCTTCACAGGAGCCTCAATGTACCAGCTGTTGATAACAAAGGGAGGTCCATTATGCCAGTCAATGAGCCAGAAGTCAAGTTACCCTTACCCAGAAGCCAACACATGTTAGAATCAGCAAGACTTCTAATATCGGTAAGCCTTTTCCAAGTTAGAGAATCTGTACTTTTACACTTAGCTTTAATAGGGTGGGAGTTAGAACAATATATATTATGTAAAATCTTAGACCAAAGAAAATTATTTTATCTCAAAATAAACCAAAGCTTTTGAGAGAAGGCAGTTTGGATATCTTTAAGAGCTTTGATATTCAAGACACCTTCCTCAAAAGGCTTACAAACATAACTCCAAGAAAACAAGTGAATGGCCCTTTCATTGAATTTAGATCTCCACAGAAAGCTGTTGAAAGTAGTCTCCAAAATACTGATTATAGAAATAGGAATTCTACTATTCTGCATCCAGTAGTAAGTTATGGGAAGTAAAACAGAATTAATGAGAGTCAATCTCCCCCCGAAGGTAAGATAATCAGAATCCCAAACATTAATTTTGTCCCTGACCTTTTCCAGCAGAGGATTAAAGCTAACACTTATGTTGTTGTTGCATAGGTGATCCCCAAGTAAGAAGAGGAGAGATTGTCAATAGCATAACCAATCTTGATCTTCAAGTTGTTACATCTAACAAGATTCATTCTGTGAGAGGTAATAAGTCTTGTTTTATCCTTATTTATAACTTGACCCGAAACTAACTGGTAATTCTCCAAATTCTTGCTTAAGAGGTCAATAGAAGAACTTTTGCTGTTAGAAAAGACAAGAATATCGTCTGCGAAAACTAAGCAGGGAAGAAACAGGTTAGTTCTAGTAGTATAGAGCATCTTATTGTTATCCTTTTGCAAATTATAAATCCCTCTGATTAAAACTTCCTCAGCAAGGATAAAGAGACTTGGAGATAAAGGATCTCCTTGTCTCAAACCCTTATTCTGATGGAAATAGCCAATAACATATTCATTAATTAAAATAGATTTGTTAACACCAATAATAAGCTTATTTATAAGATTAATGAAATTAACAGAAAAAGAAAATTTGGAAAGAACTTTAAGAATGAAAGAGTGGGCTCTATTGAATGCCTTTGACATATCTAATTGAATAATGACATTTCCACTTTTGGGTTTTCTGTTAATATCATGAATAATCTCTTTTGCTATCAAGATGTTTTCGTGAATGAGTCTGCCCTTTCCAAAAGCACCTTGATAGCCAGAGATAATCTTTGAAAAAATCTTACCTAACCTTGTGTTAATGAGATTAGAAAAAATTATGTTAAATAACGAACAGAGGCTAATAGGCCTATAGTTAGACCAACCAGTATGATTAGGTATATTAGGAATCAAACATATTCCACTGGCAAATATACCAGAGGGGATACTGTTTCCCTTGAGAAAAGAGTTAAAAGCATTGCACAAATCATCATTAATAATCTCCCAACAATGCTTAGAGAAATGTAAATTAAAACCATCAATGCCAGCAGAGTTGTCATTGTTCATATTATTAATAATGCTTAAGATTTTCTCTTTATTAGTAGCAGCCATAAGGGCATCATTATCATAATGAGAGACTATCCCAGGGATATTGTTAAGAATAGGATCATTCATGCATATACTTTCATCCTCTTTATTCAAAAAATAATTAGTATTGAGAATATTTTTTAAAAACATTTCTGCAGATTTACCGATATCTTCAGGATTATAAAGCCATGTATGATCCTCTTTTATACTGTTAATAGCATTTCTTCTTTTCTTCTTGTTAGCATAGACATGAAAAATATTTGTATTCCCATCACCATTTTTGAGCCAACCATTGTAAGTTTTCTGCTTCCAATAAGGCTCCTCATCCCTAAGAGCTTTGAGATGGAGATTGTTAGCTTTGGAAAGAGCCTCCTTAGAGACCTGATTGTTATCTCTCGAATGAATTTCTTCCCTTTTAGCAACCTCCTCAGCAGTAGCCTTTACCCTACTAAAAATATTACCATAATGAATTTTGTTCCAATTATTAAGACAAGCTTTAAGCCTTCTTAACTTATACCAGAAGATAGAATTGTTATCCCCATTAATATTCAAGTTCCAATTACTCTACACCACACTTAAGAATGAGCTGTCATTAGTCCAAACATTAAGAAATTTAAAACTTTTTTTACCATAGCTATTAGATTTTATTTGAGAAGTAATAAGAAGAGGAGCATGGTCAGAACATGTTGTGACCATGTGCTTAACCTGGATACCATAATCATCAAACTATTTCTCGTTAACCATAGATATGTTAAGTATTTTCCAACGATAGCCTATGCGCCAAGTGTATCTAGAACCCAAGTAACCAACATCTTCAAGACCACATCTTCTAATCATGTCATTAAAATTCTCTTTACAGATAGGATGATTAGTAATGCAACCCACTTGGTTATCAGAAGAAGTTATAGCATTGTAATCCCTCCGCAGTAATCCAAGCATTGCCATTAGTAGCAACATATTCTATCCTCTCCCAAAGATCCTTCATTTTCTGCCTTTGATTATTAGCATAGACAGAAGTAAACATAAGACAATCCTTGACCCCATGATACTTAACACTCATATGAATACACTGATCAAAGTCATCCAAAATCTCAATAGAAACATCAATAGACCGGAAGACCCAAACTTTATTTAATATGTTGAAGTAAAAGTTTTGAAACCCCAAACAATTAGCAATAGTAGCGATATTATCAGAGTTAGACATAGGCCCTTGAATAGCCAGTTTTTTTTATTTTTTCCAAATGAATAATAGAATTAAGTCTACGTAAAGAGGGATTGTTATTAATACCTCTTATGTTACAACTTAGCATTCGAATCATTCATATAAGGATTTCCGGTGTTGTTTGCTCCCACTTCTCTTTAGGGAGTTAATGATCAACTTGTGATGTTTACTATATTTCTTGGATGACTTGATTTTTTTGTAAATAATTGTGTTAAAATCTTGATCTGCATTTTCTCTTCTTTCAGTAGGGGGGACATTGTAGCTGCCAATATTGTCACAAACAGGAGATGACACATCTTCTTCAACAGGACTAGAGTGAGTGTACTTATCCAGCTTTTTCAAAGCATAAATTATTTCCATATTGTCTCTGTCTTCACTTCTTTGATTATCAGTTAGATTATGGTGAGTCTGACTATATTGATCTCCATTCGATTCAGATTTATTGTTATTACCAACAACAATAGACTTAAGTTTTCTTCTATACACCTTACTAAAGATTTGTATTTGTTGACTACTTTTTCCTTTCTGTATCAGATGATCTCTTTGGCTTCTCTCCTCTTGATTATCATTGTTGTGACTAACATCAGATGATAACTCTATCCCTTTAACTTTGTCTTCTTTGTTCATACTTTCATCTTTCCTTTCTTCCATTTTTTTCTAATCCTTTATGTTCTTTTTGCAGATAGACTCATTATGCCCAATGTGAAAACAGGTGTTGCAGTATGCCTGTACGTTTTAATAGCTAAATGGAATCCAGCATCCATCATTGGATCTGAATCCCACCCAAACTTTTTGTTTAGGTTGTCGAGAAATATCTATTTCTATTTACGCATAACATGCATTCGTGAAAGCTCTGTTCTTTTCAGGGACGATAACTTTACAAGGGGTACCCAATGTGTTAGCCATATCAGTAAATACGAGCGATTAAACAAGAATTCAAGTATTCTTTCAAATCTTGTCCATATTAACGCCTTGGGATTTTTTTGCTTCTTATTAAACCCTGGACTCCAATGCAAAGCCTCATGGTCTCACCATTGACGTTCCAAACATTCTTGGACCAAAGAAGACAAACGTCCTCTTTCAAACAGAATTTTAAAAAAAGATGATGAGAGTCCATCTGTTCGAAACTGTAAGTACCAACAAACTTAAACCTATTCAAGAACTCAGACATAATTGTTCTTTTGGGTATTCTCTTACTAAATTTGCCTACCAAAGTGATTTTAGATTGGTGAACTAAAAAATCCTTAACCTCTTTACTATACTGGACAGTATTATGATCCTTACTTTCCTTGCAAAATTCAGGTTTAATCATCACCTCTGTTTTGCTTCTTGTATCTACCACATCAACAAAAGATTTGTACAGATTCTTGGACAGGTTTTCAGAAGATCTTGCCAAAGGAAGAGCAAGGAACTCTTCTCTAGGAGCGTCATTGCTGTTGGTGAATCCCATGATAAGAAATCACAGGCTGAAGAGAAGAAGGAGTAAAGAATACTCAGATATTATTGGAGAAGAAGAGCATTCTTAGAGTATTATCGACATCCCATTTTTTCACGATTCCAGATTAAAGAATCTTATAGTGAACTAATTAATTTGATTTTGAGAGATTTAGTGGAAAAATGAATCTTGAAACAAACAAAAAAGACAAAAAATTTAGTAATATTATAAAATTATTTTGTTATACTGAAGGCGGTTTCCGTTTGCAATTTTGTTATTTTTTCAAATATACACATTTTTTGTGAATATAAAAACATTACGCGTCTTCTTTATTATAAATCTAACAGTCATAACATAAAAGATTCTTAAACAATAATTTTTTACCTTATAATTATCCAAATTAGATTTGAGTTTTGAGATATTTTTCAATGAATAGGGTTTTGAAATCACAAGGGAGACAAAATGTTTATACGTGATGGTGTGTTTGGTCAGATGATTGGAAAGTAGGTATAAAAAGAGTGTCCCCGGATGTTTGATGGTTTTTTTTGGTGAATTTGCGGGTTCGAGTTTGGAAAATTCAGTTTTGCAGGTGGAACTTTATGCGCTGTAATTTAAGATATATGTTGTTGAATCACAAGTACAAAATGTTGTGTATAGAGATGGACTTGCTAAAACTACTTAGCGCTATTGAATTCCATTCAGAGCAATGTAGATTGTGGACATGATGCACTCATAGGATGTAGATATCTTCATGAATAATCAAAACTTTGGATTCAATTATGTTTATAGAGAAACTAATTATTCTGTTGACTCGGTGGTCAAATAGAGGACGATTTCAACGACGGATCTAACTTCGTCCGTGGATTTTGTAGACGATTTAAAGTAGTTTCTTATGAAAATAAGTTAAAATTAACTTGTTTTAAAATTATATTATGCATAATCAAATGTTTAATAATAACTTTTTACTAGTTTTGAGATCTAGATAAAAAATAAATTTAGTATTCAAATGGTATACTCGATGAATTAAAAAAAGATTTAGTATTACTTATAAAATATTAATTGAAAGACAAAACAAATATTCTTAATTATAAATAATTTGAAAACAAAATTAAAATATAACAAATAACAAAATATTTTATCCATGCTCAATAAAAAATATATAAAATACAAGAACCACCAATACCTTATTATTAACTTTCTATTTATTTAGTTAATAGATTTATTTTTGTAAACTTACATTGTTTCGAATACATTCAAGTCACTATCTTACATAAATTATATTATCTTCAAAAATAATTAAGTATTATTATATTTTGAGTAAATTATCAATTTTTAAATATTAATAGCTATTTGGATTTTCAAGCGTGTTGTTTTATAAAAATAGAAACGTAATATATTATCAATTTTTTAATTCTCTCTGATAACTATAAAAACCTCTCAAATTAAATATTATTCTACAATAGTGAATTATGAAGTATTTTAACACAAAAGGTATAAAAATCAGGCTTTAACGATGAAGTTATTGTATTTCTAGCTAAGATCTATTCGAGTTTAATTTTGACGAATGTCCATTTTTTACGCTGCAAAATGTAAAATTAATAATCTAATAACACTTGTATATCCTGTTTAAAGATTATTGATGATTTGTTTTCTTTTTTTGCGACCACCTTGCAGCATATTTACTGCAAAGTTTCTTTCTTATTTTTCAAACTTAAAAATCTATTTTTGCAACCATATAGCACTTATTTATGCACCCAAGATGCAGTAAGTTTCGAGACAAATTTTTTATTTTTTGTTTTTCAATCCTAAAAAGCGTTTACACAATCTATTTGAACATAATTTCGCACCCACCATACAGTAAGTTTCTAGACAAATTTTCTTTTTTATGTTTCAAACTTAAAATTTTTTTACACAACTTATTTGAATGTAATTTTGCACTCAATTTACAGTTATTTTCTAGACAAACTTTATTTCTAGTTTTTTAACATAAAATAACTTTTACGCAACCTATTTGAATGTAATTTCACACCCAATTTACAATAGTTTAAATACTAATTTACATGTATTTTTTACATTGTAGTTGAGATAAAAATGACAAAATGAATAATATAATATTAAACAAGATTTTTACTAGATAATTTAGTTGCGGAATTCAAAAACCTATACAAGAAGCTCACCTAAAAGCTCTAAAAACACACACATTTATACCATAAAATTAAAGGTGCATATGACTATAAGCATCTTGCTAACGCTTTAGATAAGAAATTCAGGGTCACAACATAAATGATAAAATATTTTGACACTAAGAATGAAACTTTTATAGTTGCTAGAAACCTGTTAAAATCAGAAGAAATGATGTAATACTCATTTTGGGAGTCAATTTAGGGAAAACAATACTAACAATAACAAAAGAGGAATTTAAGCTTATTAAAATGGATTATAACACTGAAGAATTATGACAATCTATTTTCCTGATTCTTGGCTGACAAAAAAATAGATAACGATAACAAAAATTTAGTTGTTCTTTATTATAGAAATTAAAAACTTATCTTCGCAACCACGTTGCTGGTAATTACAAAACCAAAATATTTATGTTTTTTCAAAACTAAAAAACATATTGACGCACCCATGTTACGCATATTTATACAACTAAAGGTAACACTTATATTTTTTTTGCATGATGCAATCAAGTCGTCTGCAGTTTTATTAGGAGAACAAGATATTAAAGATGTAGTTATACTCTGAATTTTGTATGTTTGTGCAATGTTACTTTTCACAACATCTATAGAAATATTAGCTATTTAAATAGTCAAATATGTAGCACTACTTATAGTAGCTATGAATTCAAATATATGTATTTAACATAGTATAGTAAAAAAATTTAATTCATATAGTAATTACCTATCATCGTGCATCTTTTTTTTTTCTAGAACACACAACCGTTAAACTCCACACAAAATATAAAGAAATTTTTTCGCGATGTTTCAAATGGATGCCCTTATAGAGAAGTGATCCAAAACTGCTTGAAATATTCAACAATATAAAACTAAAAAGGTAAGTTTACAAATTATTTTAAGATATAATTTACAAATAATTTTTGCAAGATGTAAGTTTACAAATGATTTTTGCATAACATAATTAATTTTAAACTATAACCTTAGTTAATAAACATAACTATTATAATAACAGATTATAGTGGGAGAACTAGAAATAACAGGTAAATAGAGTTTAGAATTTATAAATAAAATCAATGAAACATAAAGTTATGAATGTGTTAATATTGATGCAAGTGTCCATGTTAATGAAGAAATGAACAAACGTGTTGATGTTGATGGTACTGTACATGTTGATAAAGGTATTGATGTTGGTGCTTAAGAGCCTGATATTCTACCTACTAGTGCTCCAAAAAAGAAGAAAATAATAAAATAAAAATCCGTTTGAAATATGAATGAGATAAAAAATCTAACTCACGTATTTCAAAACATTTCGAAAGACCACATAATGAAGATACCATCACTCTAAATGAAATTTCAAACAACACGAGGTTTAAGGAAACAAATAAGAGAATTTCAGGAAGAGGTAGAGACCCTCCAAATTAAACTCGACATGTAACTTATATATATTTACGCAACTAAAAACTATATTTTCGCAACCATTTTCCTCGTAATTCCACAACGAGTTAACACGTAATTTTATAAAATAATATAATACGTAATTTCGCAACTATGTTTAATCACATTTGAAACTTGTATTTTTTCAACCTAATTGTACTTGATGACGCGATGGAAATAGAAGAAGAAGTAACGATAGATGAAACCCTAATTCAAGAGTAACATGATGAAACCCTAATCTAAGGGTAACAAAAACTGGAATTTTTAGAGATAAAAAATATATTATCTTAAAAACTTAAAATAACTTAAGGAATATAAGGCTTTATATAAAAGCTTCTCAAAACCATAAATTAGAATACAAGGAAATAAAATAAATATTCTAAAATAAAATAAAATAAAATCTTAATATAATTAGATTTGATTTGAATACTATAAGATATTTGAATAAAATAAAATAAAATAAAATAAGTTTGTGTTTGGACTTTCTGGGCTACATCATCATCATCATTTGGTTGACAAGAATTCATCTTCGAATTCACAGCACCATGACCATCAACAACCAAAATTATTTTACTTTATTTTTTCAATTGTTACATTGGAAATTATAATTGTTGACCTTATCGGAATAAGATAAATTGTTCTCGAGTGTTCCTTATTCGAAGTCACAATGAACCCATCCAGTTGATAAAAAAAATTAGTATGAGACAATATCTCGATAAGCAAGTTTTACCTTGATACGACGATTGGTAGCCAATTTAAACTCCTTCTCTAACTGGTCAATACAATCGTCTATCGAAACGCTTGATGTGTTCCTGCATACCAAACGATCTTCGAGATCTTCATGGCCATAGATGTTTTTCTCTCATTTAAACCTTGAATAAGATAAAATCAAAATTCAAAAACATACTTTCCTCGTAACAGGAACTAAAGCTCTGATACCAAACTGATGATGCGGTGGAAATAGAAGAGGAAGCAAAGATAGATGAAACCATAATTCAAGGGTAACGTGATGAAACTCTAATCTAAGAGTAACAAAGACTGAAATTTTCAGAGATAAAAATAATATTATTCCAAAAACTTAAAATAACTTAAGCATATGAGGCTTTATATAAGAGCTTCTCAAAACCCCAAACTTGAATACAATGAAATAAAATAAACATTCTAAAATAAAATAAAATAAAATATTAATATAATTAGATGTGATTTGAATACCATAAGATATTTGAATAAAATAAAATAAAAAAGGTTTGTATTTGGACTTTCTAGGCTACATCAGTACTTAATTACGCAACTTGACTTTGACAAAAGCTTTAATTTTTTCTATTTCTCAGCCAAAAAATATAGGTCCAATAGAGGCGAATCAGATTAAAGAAATGGAAAAAAAAACATGAACTCAACAAACAGATTGAAGAAATATAACAAAAAAATAGTGAACTCTTTCAACAGATTCATGAAATAAAACAATCAATGATACTCTTACAGTGATTTCAAAACTAGAAAAGGAAAATAAATATGCAAACGATAATATTCTTGTTTTGAATGATCAAATAAAAAGAATTAATGATGCCAATACATCCCTAATTGAAAAATTAATTGAGGACGATTGTCATAGAAAAGATAAGGATGATATATTCTGAAACGACAAGAAGCAAAATTTGTTAGATATAGTCAATCAAGAACATTGACTTTCCATATATTACAATCTTTTTGGGTAATTAAGAAAAATATTAATCAGGTTGATACAACGAAAACATATGTATAAAAAAAGGAAATAGATCACATTTGACAAAGACTTTATAAAAAATATTATCGAAAAAATACTAAAAAAGAATGAGTAACAAAAAGAAAAAGAGATTACAGGGGTTGTAGGAACTTCTACTAATTTATTAGAAAAAAACGATGAGGTTAAAAAATGTATAAAAGCTCATGATCAACTAAAAAAAACTAAAAGAGTTGTAACACGTTCGGGAAAGAAGTTTGAAGTAGGTGTAACAGTTATCCTAAAATAGAAAGATCTAAAAATTAATAACTGAAGAAAAAAAGACGTAAAAACACTTGTACAACCAGTTGTAAATCCCACTATTTATCCTCCTCATCCTCAAAGAACAGTTGTACAAGATCCTCAGGAAGTTACAATAGATTAAGATTTATCTTCATTTTATGATTCAAACGCATTTGAACAGAAACTCATAGAAGTGGAATATGATTGCCAATGGACAACGATACAAATAAATAATATTAGAAGAAGATGTCAAACATTTGTCATTTTGAAGAAGAAATAAGCAGTTGAGTTTGTTCACAATCATGTTGTATGATTATTTTCATCAAAAAAAAATTATTTTCACAACCGTGTTGGAGAATGCAAATGATGGTCAACTGGACTATAATGTAATTTCGTATTCTAAAATCATATTTATGCACCTAATTTGTTCAAATCTACACACCAATATAACTCTCAATCTTGTAACCAATTTTTTCCACAACCAGGTTGTACGTATTTATGTACCCAATCAACACTTAGTATTTTAACAACTAGTTAACACCTAATTTCGCACCCTTTTTTTTGTTATGCAGGCCATGGATATATATATATATATACTCATCAAATTGGAAGAGTTTAATAATAATGTAATTTTTTTTCATAACCTTCTCTCAAATACCTTCATTCCATCTTTCTTTTTCTTCACAATTTTTTTTCATCGTTTCTCTTTCTTCTCTCTTAATAATATCCCAAACCTGATGTTAGATTCTTCTTTAATTTTGAATTATGGAACATGTGACAATTTGTTTAGATCTAATGACGATATGTTGAAGAAATCAAATTCATTCATGAATCGAACCTTGCTGGAAATGGCTATGTGTTTGCTTCATACATCTAGAATGGGTCAAATGTTCTGGGGAGAAGCCGTAAATACAGATGTGTATATCATCAAAATGATTCAATCTATGATGCTAAGGTTAATTTCCTCAAGAGGCTTGAATTTGAAAGAAACCTTGGTTGAAATATATGTGAGAATTAGGATGTGTTGCATACACATATTTGAAGCAAAACAAGCTTCGAACCAGAACAATGAAATGTTTATTCCTTGGCTATGCAAAATGAATAAAATGGTATAGGTTTTGGTACCTTGAACCTAGACGTCAGAAGGTTTTGATAATCAAAGATGTATTTTATAATGAAGACGACTTTCCATTCAAGAAATCTGAAAACCCAACCAAATACTACAAAATATATGAAGTTGGTGATGAGTATGATATAAAGCGTGAAGTCGAAGACGCTTCTGTAAAATATGATTTAAGACCTAGTCCAGCTTTGAACCATGTATATAAAGTTCACCCATTGCATGAGAAGAGGTTTTTATGTTTCGGGGCCTTTAGATGATCATAATAGAGAGCAACATGATCTTGAAAAATATAAATTGATAAGAGTTAGAGCACATAGACAAAATAAACCTCTTTAACCGTATGTATATGCTGATGTTATTGGTTATGATTTATCTAATTATAATGTAAGGATATGTTCTTGCACTTGAAACAAATCTTGATAAAGGTTTCATTGTTAATTGTTATGATATTCGATATATAATTAAATGAAATGGATGTTACTACTAACTTTCTACAAGGAGAATTAGAAGAGACAATTTACACGTGTCAGCCCAAAGGGTTTAAAGAAGAAAACGAGGGAGACGTGTTTTTATTTAAGAGACCTCTATATGGGCTGAAAAAGTTGCCAATGCAATAGAATAAAATATTTGCTTCATTTATAAAGTCTATCAAGTATGTCTGAAGCTGTTATGACAATCGTGTCTATTTTAATGGGGAAACACACATGGAGAAACAAACCTTGTTGGTAATATAACATGATATTCTAATAGATGGAAAATAAAGATATATTAAAATAAAATGACGAAGACTCAGATAAAGTAACAGTTTGAAATGAAGTATATGAGAATGGCTATGAAGATACTTAATATTGATTTCAAGAGGAGCATGCCAAGTGATTATTTATTATCTAAAAAAGAGTACATACATAACGTTCTTTGGAAGTTTTGAATATCCAAAACGAAAGAGGTTGGAACTCCAATTGGTTCTCAATTTAAACTTAATGTCACTCAAGCACCAACCAAAGAAACATATAAGAAGTATATGCAAGAGAAAAATTATGCTAATATTATTGGTAGCATTATGTATGCAATGATATGAACGAAACTGGATCTTGCATATTCTGTTAGTATTTTGAGTAGATTCATATCCAATTATGGAAAGCCGCATTGACATGCACTCAAGTGACTGATGAGATACTTAAAGGGTTCGTTTGAAATTATGTTATGTTATAATAAGAAAGATATGCGTAATATATTATTGAGAGGATATATCGACTTTGATTATACTGGTTTCCTTAACACAAGATAGTCAACTTCGGGTTATTTGTTTACTGTATTTAGAGGAATTGTTAGCTGAAGTCTTGTATATAAAAGTTTGTTGCATTTTCATCTACTTAAGTTGAATGTATGGCTGTTACAGAAACCATGAATGAAGATATTCGGCTGAAAGGGTTATAAAGTGAGATCACTAGTATAGATGAATATATGATTATATTATATGATAATACTACAACTCTTCATTTAATAAAGAATCCATGAGAGAACTAAATACGTAGATGGCACTTTCAAGTTTTACTTATTCCGAGAATTGGTAGAGAGAGAAAGTAAATGTTTCAAAGTCATCAAATCCATGATAATTATGAAAGTTTGCGATCCAGGTTAACTGGTTTGTATAGATTAGAACATTGTATGCAACAGATATTGGAGTTACTATAAGATTAGGTTGATAATTTTTAGGTGTATGTTAAAAGTAACTGAGAACATAATACTCACAAATATTATATGTAGTTGGAGATGAACAATTGAAAACTATAGTGAGAGAAATCTCTCTATTGGCAGGAACTGAGCTTAAGCTTAGGTGCAAATACATTTATTGGAACCTAAGGAAAAGCTATGCTGAAGGCATAATGAATGTTTTCGTTGAAGTTGGATGTGCAAACTAATCATATTCGGAGCCGAATGTGCAGGTCATGATTGTCAAAGGATTTTTTAAGATACATAGTTGCTTCTAGAAAAACCCGAGTCAATAAACGTCTGGTTTAAATTAGAATATCAACCTTTGATCAAAGATTTGTTGATCTAGGCATGTTTTACATATGGCAAATAGTATTCGAAAGGATCAACTATTTGTTGTATAGATATGAGCGCTGCCACGTGTCCTTTGTACTAGTTTGCTTGGCCAAATGAGGAAATGGGGTTATTTCTAATGTGAGCATAGCAAATACTGTTCTCATCTTTAATCATCTATAAATAGTGAGAGCATAATATGAAGTCATTTGTTGCATGAGAGAATACTTGAGAGATTTGAGAGAGAAAACTGAAGCTTTCTGTTATAGTGAGGTAGAAGTTAAACACTTGAAGATTCTCTAAGATTCATATTTTCTTTGTAAGCTGAGTGATATAGGAAGAATATCAATTGAAAACAAACCAGATAGAAACCTAACCCTATGGTAGATAGAACTCGCAGGTTCAAAAAATTATCTCAATTCAACCAAAACTAATCCAAAACCTAGGGTACATGATGCTTTATATATAAACTACCTAGAATTTTAATCCCAAAGTATGAAAATTACATAAACGTCTTAAAATATAAAAGTTAATAATAAAGTACACAAAAATTATCTTGTATGCTCATAAAAAGTAGAATTTAGGATCTAAACTTCGTGACAAGCACTATTACACTTTTTACACTCGTTGGGCTTGTCAAGATGTTTGATTTGAGTACCAATATCACCGAGTTATGATATATAAGTGAAAACAGGACTTGTTTCTGCAACAATATCATTCCATCCCACATGAGAAAAATTCGTCGTCGAATTCTCATCAGTAGTAGGATCAAAATTTTGTAAATACAATCGTAATATAAAATATTCCCACGAAAAAACTTGTTTAACTGTGTTGAGTCACTCACACCATCAAGAATAAGTAAAACATTTTCATCATACTGAGAAGCCGTAATAATAATTTCTAATTTCTTTACTGCTAAATATCTGGTGTGATTTTTGAATTATGAACTACTTCATGTTTTGTAATCCCACAATAACCTGCCAAATATGGAACTGTTTCCCAAACTCTCAAACAATTTTTTACTCAAACAATTTACAAGTCCCTCCCATTCTTTATGATCCTACAAGATCCATAATTAGTAACTTGGTTTTTTTAGTTTTGGTACTTTTATCTTCCTTTTCTCTTTCTCTTTTTCATTGGAAAGAACTAAACTTTTCGAAGAATCCGAGATTACTTTAGCTTCTTGATCATTCAAAGTCTCCACAACCACATTCTCTTTATCATGAACTTCCACACTAGGATTTTTGTTAGCCATTGCACCAATAAGTTCGACATTATCTAAAACTCCTCCGCGTTCTAATTGAAAATCTATTTTTTTATCTTACCATACAATTCATTCTTATTCTTAACCGAATGATTCACTTCAAATTTAAACCCTAATTTTTTTCTTAGAGCCAAATTTATAAACATCACCAACTAAAATTTTACCCTTCTCTATATTAGAAATTGGAACAAATGAACTATAATTGTTTACCTTATCGAAGTAAGGACAAATCTTCTCAGTTGTTCCTTCTTCCGGTACACCGATTTTGGAGAGATATTTGACCCGAAATAATCATCATCATACCCTTCCTTGTCAAATACGTAATTCTTTATCTATTTCTCCCATTTATAATTAAGGCTAGGTTAGGATTTGCTGAGATGTTTTTTCCCTTGAAATTAAAGGGTAAAAATGCATCCCAAAGATATTTCATAAACTTAACCCAAGTTGGTATTTTCGATTTACATTCTCTCAAGCGAGTCTGTTCTATTTTTTGCCACCATGATGCAACCCAACTGTGGAACTTACTTGCGACTAACTTGACTCTCTTGTCACACCAGACGTTGTTGAAGTCCAAAACTTCTCCGATCGATGTGATCAACTTTAAAAACTCTTCTGGTTGAAGACCCCCATGAAATCCTAGAGTCTCAAGTTGGAAACCTAATTCTCACCGGTGGCTTGTCTTAATCAGATCTGGAAATTGTTTGAAGACCTGTTTGCGATGATTTTGTGGAAGAATACGACCTCTACTCTCCTCCATCCTCAGAAAAAATAGGATTCTGACCCACGTTGTAGTCTATTTCAGAACCCGATGATAGGTTGCTTGACCTTCGATCTTGGAATCTAGTGCTCATCTTCTGCATCGCTTCTTGCATTTTCTTTATTTGATCTCCCAGCGTACTCAGTCGCTCAACAATCATCGGATAGTTGTCTAGTGTTGGCATGCCCAATCAATCCTACACAATACATATACTCTCGATTGGAGATCTCAGTGATTGACGTGGTATTCTTCCATTGATCTCTTCGTGGCGGCATAATTCCCACGTAGCAGGGATTCGATGCTCTAATACCAAGATGATGTACGCAGAATATCAATTGAAAACAAAGCAGATAGAACCCCAACCCGAGGGTAGACAAGACTTGCAAGTTCAGAAAAATTATCTTAATTCAACAAAAAATTAATCCAAAACTTAGGGTATATGATGCTTTATATAACAACTATCCAAAACCCTATTCCCAAAGTATGGAATTTACATAAACGTCTTAAAATAATAATAATAATAATAATAATAATAATAATAATACACAAAAATTGTCTTTTAGGCCCGCAAATAGCAGAGTTTAGGACTCAAACTTCATGACAAGTACTATCACGCTTTCAACACTTATTGGGCTCGTCAAGACGTTCAACGTGAGTACTAATATCACCAGAACTGATATCTGAAGTAAAAAATGACGTGTTTGCAACGACATCATTAAGAGTGCTTTGTAATAAAGAAGAGGGATTATATTTTTTAGTGTTTGAAGGAATCTTCTTGCAACCTTTTGTATTAAATTTGTGGTTGATGTCCACAAATATAAAATTTCATCACAATATGAACCACATTAAATTTATCTAGTGTGTTTGGTTTTATTTTCTGGTTTTTTATCTCGTTTTGTTTTTGGGCTAATAGTTAAGGTTTGAGTAGAGATTTTTTTTCTTATTCCAGATTCAATACTACAAACAAATAGGTTTCGCGTGATATTTAGTTGATCTTTAACTAACGTCCTCTATGAATTCACGTGTATTTGGGTAGGTGGAGTTCACTTAAATTTATATTCAAAAAGGACTTTCCTGATAAGTATGAGAAATTATAGGACTAAATGAGTCTTTTTTAGAAAACATAGCTAATAAACGTCTCGACATTATCATCCAACGTATAAAAAGAAGCTATCTCTTTCGTCAAATTTCGACTGCCAGAAGTCTATAAGTTATTTAGGCAGTTCTCTTTCCATGACATAGAATGAGGTCTAACTGAACTAGACTGACATGTCCTATATATTAATACTATCGAATCATAATGTTGTTCATGACTTGAGAACTCTTTCACAATTTCATACTTCCATTAAGACATCAAATAAAAACAACCACTTACATATACAACACACTCTTTACTTTTATTTATGACAAAGATGAATGACAGTTACTCACTGAAACCCCCTTTGCTTACAGTACCTGTGAATGTGAAAAGAAGCAAAAACACATTTACAAAAAGAAACACACAACGGAGTGGCTTAATTAAAGTATTGTTTATGTCTTTGCACGAACGAGTGACGACTGTGGAGACAAAATATACCCTGTCGAGAAGATATCTTCACTTCTCCTAGAAGAGAAGCTGAGTCGTAAGCTGCGTTGCCATTGTAATTTCTTTCTAGGCTCCGGTACGTCTTTATGTTGCTTCATAAACTCTCTGATTCTTGACAAAGCAATTTCCATCGTCTGGTCCTCCATATTCGCAAAACAAACCCTAAACCATCCTGGCTCCGAGCAATGAAACGAAGAACCAGGGGACACATTAAGTTTAACTTTATCTATAATCACTCTCCATAGCTCCATTTCTCCATCAACCGTTTGTTCTTTTAGTAGCTTGTGCAAGTCCATCCACAGAAATAATCCTCCATTGCTTCTTAAACAAGTAATCCCTAGTAGGTTAAGACCTATTGTGAGTATCCTATGCCTCAAGGCAAGTCTTTTCTTGTTTTCCACAATGAACTTATCGATGAAATCCTCATCCGACAACATAGATGCGATCAGATGTTGTGTTTGTGTGGAAACTAACCCAAAACTTGACATTTTACGTGCACAACTGACTACAGCATCGTTGTATGAATATATAATTCCGATTCTGAACCCTGGGAATCCCATGTCTTTTGAAAGACTATAAACAATATGGATTAGATCCGGATTTACCAACATGGGGTTTTGTTCGAGTATTTCCGAGACGCTCGTGAAATCAAACTGAGCGAAAGTGGTGGCTGCGTAGATCTCGTCGCAAACCAGGTGAATGTTCTTTTCATTGATGAAGTTGATAAGGGTTTTCAGTGTATCTTTATCTAAGATAGTACCTAATGGGTTTGAGGGATTGGTTATAAGCAAACCCTTCACCCTTGTGTTGGTAGCTTGGGCATTTTGGTATGCTGATTCTAGTGCTTCTATAGTGATTTTAAAGTTGTTGGAACTTTTAGTAATAACTGGAATCAGCTTTACTCCTGTCCTCCATCTCAAGTCCCTATCAAATCTGCAGAAAAAAGTAATAAATTATAAACTATAGCACATGGTATTATATATTAAGGGCGAATCTGATGTATTTCGTGGGAAAAATAAATAGTCTATGTACTATATCGTCTGATGTTAGTCCTTTGGCTTGGTTATCCACTTTCTTGACATATAGTCCATCGACCAAAATTCGTAAAATTCGTTTGGTAACATCTGATTAGGTTTGTATTATTGGTGCCCATTATTTGCAACAACATCACTTGCCTGGAAAGGTAATTAGGTAAGGAGATTCCCTTAGGTATAAACATCTCTGGCGTTACTAATTAATTTAATTTAATCCTAATTAAGTTTGTATTGAAATGTAAGTTGCATCAGGCATGTCCTAAATACAGAAATAGAACCCTTAAGCTTACTTTCAAAATTATTTATCTAAGTAATTGAAAATAGGGTTTTTATTTGAGTTACCCTGGATAATAAGGGGTTGGCACCAAGAAAGCATCACCAGGATCAGCCAAGCAAAACGCCACGGTCTCATGAGCTCCAGTGGCTCCACCGCTCATCACAATCCTGTTGGGATCAAATGTAACTCTCTCTCCTCTCACTTTTCCCATGTACTTCGCCACAGCCTGTAAGAAACAAATATGAAAAATCAATAATAGATTCAAAACATGATTGAGCATATTGCTTTATAGAACTTTTATTTACTTTTCTGAACTCCGTCAGTCCATGGTAGTCTTGAAATATTGCAATCTCTCCGAATTGGTCCACGCCTTCTGCGGTGCAAATGGAGGCTTCCGGATGTTTCATTAGCCATTCATGAATCATATCGAAGCAAAGCTGCATTAAACATGCAAAGAGTGTTTTGTTCAATAATAAGGAAGTAAAAATACCGAACCAAAGCTGCATGAAACATGCAAGAGAGGGTTTTGTTCAATAATAATAAGTAAAAGAGAATTGCTAAAAAAACAGCCAAAACTACTCTGTAAAGTTGCCAGAATGTAAAATAATATATAAATAAAAACATATTTCAAGAGGAGGAGTTTTGGGTGGACCAAAAGCAAATCTGTGCAGACGAAGATCAAAACCGGACAATATCATATTAGTATTAAAATCACTTGCAAGACTTTATTTTTTTCTAACACATAATGTAAGGGAGTGTAAACTTTTGTTACCTTATTTTCGGCTAGACCCATCTGAATTACACCCTTGGAGTTTTTTGTTGGGTGAAAAGGATCACTATCATAAGCTTTCCACCCATCAAAATAAGGAGAATCTTCACCATGACCATTGCCCATAGCAATTTTCGATAGCATTTCTTGATTTCTCGACGTGGAACCCATATGTTCTTCTTCTCGAATAGTAACTAAAGAAAATGTTTAAGAGGAGTATGAAGGTGAAAGGGAAAAAAGATTGATTTTTTGGTTTAGGATCTATTTGCTTCTGCTTAAAGGGTATGCAGCTGTAAAGCTTCCCCTTCCTTGCTGTTATTTATATACGATCGACTATTTTTTTTATTTATTTTTATTAAAGACAGCAGAATCATATTGTTTAATGGGAAAAAATCACTGAAATTGGAGGTATTCACGTGCATGATCACAATTAGCATTTATTTAAGGAGTGGCATTAACTAAATATATTTCTATAAAGGTACTTACTTGGCAAGTCGATCACCGATTATGGACCTGTAAATAATACAAATCACGGGTTGAAAACGATGTTATTCTGGAGTTATTATCTGTGTTCGTGCACCTATTATTATTATATATAATATTAGTAATAACTTTTCAAAAACTAGTTGATGGGGTTCTTTATTTTTATTAGTCTTTTGTGTTTGGTAGGCCTTTTAGATAGTTTTAGGTATTATCTCCGAAGATTCAATCCACTATTCTATTGTTTATGAATTCATCTCGGATATATTGTGACACATTTGATCTAAAATTGGAGACATCTCGATAAGAGTGTCCACTCCCGTTGGTGATTTTGTTTCCGAAGTCAAATATTACATATATGTCGACATACACTTTTAATTCGGAATTTTTCATCTAGAAAGATTAATAATATACGATTTCATTTTGGGGTCAAGTTATTTAGTAATTTTTTACGGCAAACTAAATTAGATGTCTAATTTTCTTTTTGACAAGATTCTCAATCTTAATTTTTTTTATCAAGTATATCAAATGATATGTAGTTTGGTTCGGACGATAATACGGAATAAATAATAAAATATGAATTTTATTATTATTATTAATAGCATTTACTATGTTATATGTTTTTTTAAGGTTATTTGGAATAATCAAGTTTGGAACATATTTTCAAAAAGAAATTAATTATTTAACTGGTCATTTATGGAAAACTAGAAATGATTTAATTTTTTAAGTTTATAACCCTATCCATATTGTGTCTTATCTAAAAACTTTAACAAATTTATTAATCTAAGTTTAGAAAAGTGTTCATTCTCTTTGTGTTAGTTGGGATGCTTTAATTTTTAAGCTTAAGGTCCTCTCGATTGGTTTTTTTACTACAAACTGTTGGTTCTTCTACCTATGCTCATTTTGGTCATGGCAATATAGTATGATTTATGCATTGTGATATATCATATTTGGTAGAAGATCCTACGTCGCCGAGTTCTCATCGCATTACCTCCAACCTCTCCATAACCGATTTAACTACTATTAATGGTTTTCTTTTTTATTCATATTTGGTAGAAGATCCTACGTCGCCGATTTCTCATCGCATTACCTCCAACCTCTCCATAACCGATTTAACTACTATTAATGGTTTTCTTTTTTTTATTGTAGGTGTTGTGATTATTGTATCGTGGATCACCAACTTTGCTAGGTTTTGGTGTCTCTTGTTTCACCCATCCCACAGATCCTCATTGTGATTGTTCTACCACCTATTCATTTTTATTGTTAATGCTTTTATGTTACGACTTTAACCCTTTCTTCCGCTATGGATATGTATTTTAGCATATTTTTTATACCGGGAAATACCCCGAATAAAAATGAAATAAACCTTTTTTATTAAATTACAATTTTTATAAAAAGAAATTAAAGTTTGTTATACGAATAAGAAAATATATTTGTAAAGTGACTTACAAATTTGTTACAATATATTAATTATTAATTCAAAAATAAATAAGGTATTGATCAATTATTTTATACTTTATATGGATTTAATTCAGTAGTTATTGAAGGTTGTTAGTTAGAAAATGTATGAGACAATAGTTCAGTCAAGTTTTACCTATATATATATGTATATGTATATGTATATGTATATGTATATGTATATGTATCAGAACTTAAAAGTAAGAGTTTTGCCGAGATTATATGTACATAGATTTGCTGAAATTTAAGTATAAATATTACATGATAGAACCTAGGTGCATAAACTTAGCTGCAGGAACCTAAGTGTATAGATTTTACCTGCTGGAGCTTAGCCTTTGCTGATGGAACTCAAATGCATGATCATTATCGACTTAGTTATTGGAACCCAAGTGCATAGACTTTATTTGCTGGAATTTAGGAGGCATGAACCTTGTTGATGGAATCTAAGTGCAGTATCATAAATTTCTGAAACTTAGGGGCATGGAGCTTACACGTCAAAGCTTTTAAATATATTTTTATGTTTTTTTTTTAAAAAAATTGCATTGGACATGATGAGAAAAATCTGGAAATATGGGACAACCTCATTCGTCGATCAAAGCGTGATCAATCTGAACATGTCTGGTGAATTTTTCAAAACAGTATTGGGATACAAATGTCAGAGGTTAGTGTCATTACTTGTTAGATTCTACATGCCAATATGGATCTCATGGGGGTTGCTTCACCTACGCCTCATCTGTTTGTAGGTAAAAATTCTCAAGTGTTATTGTGAGGCTATAACGCTTATAACATCCATCCTTGGTTCTATAAATATCAAGAGCAAGTATGAAGCTTGTTGTTGGAGCTATAGAGAGATAATTAATGAGTTTTAGAAAGAGAAGTCAAGTTATAAAATTTCTCGAAAGATAAACACTAAGATGTATATTAAGAGAAAAGAGTTCCATATATTAGCTTGAAAAAATTGGAAACAGAGTACAGTTTAACATTTGTGTTAATTATGTTTTGAGAATTTCTAATAATCTTTGTTATATATAAATCAATAGTATGTTTAAAATATGAACCATGTGATTGATTTTATATTTTTTTTCTTGTTAACTTTGAGTTTGGATCTAAAGAGTTTGAAATTCGTTCATTCCTGCCACATTTGTAAGGATTTAATCACGACTGAGGTAAAGACTCGCCTACTAGCGAAACTTATCATTGATTAAGCGTCGATCAAGGATAAATGCGGAAGGCTTAATATTGAGATTTCCTTCAACTTTTCTCTTAACAAGTGATGCAGTTAGAATGGAAAGTAGGTAACAATATTTTTTTAGTGATACACAGAAGGTATAATTATCAAGATGTTTATAAATTTTGAATCTGGATATTTAGATCTCACTTAGAATATATAACACAATCAGAAAAATGAGTTATATAAAGTTCAATCTTGATAAATTTATTAGAGAAAATGGTTTTAATCTTTAAAGAATGAAGAATGAAAAATTAGAGGGTTCTTAGTACAAAAGAGTTTGTCTGCAACCATTGATGGGAGAGTGAAATAAGAAGTTGATTCCAAAGTGTTACCTAAGGTCCATAGTGCTTTGATATTGTGGGTGGGAGATGAGGTACTTCAAGATATCTCAAGAGCTTATAACGTTTTAGATATTGAATATGATGGAATCCATTTACATGAAAACAATACATGATATCTCAAGAAACAGTTGTATACATTGGCAATGGATGATTTGAATATAATAATTATTGACTTGATTGAAGTTGAAGTAAAGGTATAAAATAAAGCTTAAGTATTATTAGTCTTTTAATCATTCGAATGCTCCTAACAGCTTACTTGCTATTGTGATTCTGGATAGCTTAGGTATAGGCTACATCAACTCAAATCAAGATTAATCTCTCTATTCCAGTGTCTGTTTTAGTTTTGTTCAGATTAGCAGAGGTGTCCGGTGATGTTTTAGTTATTTTCTGCTTAAATAGGGGTGTTGTGGCTGTTAAATATCCTTGGCATGAAGGTGGATCTGATTCCTTAAAGCTTAATGAAGCTTAGCTAGAGCAGAAAATTAAAAGAGATAACTTTCTCTATTTTGTTCTAAATTTCTTTTTGGAGGGAATGCTTAGCGCCTTTTCTTCTTAAAAATACTTTTAGGGATTATTTTTATTAAGTCCTCTAAAATTTGTTACTTTTTCAATCAAACAATTATTGTTGTGATTTTTCTCATTAATGGAAATTCTGATTATAAAAAGACATTCCTATGATATTTTTTTGTAAGTGTATGAGCATTTTTTGACATAATATTATATGGTAAAGAGTCCATTACAATGTCCAAAGTAAATAGATCCTTAAAATATTTTTAGAGAAAGATTAATTTGCAGAGTGACTAATATATCCTAACATTGAGTATGGAGAGAATACACATAATGAAATATTCAAGAAAGAGAAGAAAAACTTTAGGTTTAAAAATAAGATATATGTGAGTGATACTAGAGTGAGATGCTAGTATTGTAAGAAGGAAGTTCATGTGAATAAGAACTACCATAGGAAGAAGAACGAACATATTCATCAGAATCTCGAAGTTGGAAATGCTTCAGCAGTCTCATATGATTATGAACATACTGATGTTTTGATGACTTCAACTTGTAGCTATAGTGACAAGTGGGTTTTGGAATAAGAAGTTTTATTTTATTTTAATTCCAATAAACATTCGTTTTAAGTTATTTTGAAGACTATAAGGTCATACTAGAGAATGTTAGGCCATGTGTTGTGAAGGGAATAAGGAACATTTGGCTCAAATTATCTACAAGACTTGAGAAAGTGATTACAAATGTAAGGTATGTTCTTGAGTCAAATGTTTCTTTCTTTTTATTGGAATATTAGATGATGAATGATTTAACTATAAGGATGGAGAAGGTGACTGTGGATCCTGCAAGGCTCAAAAGTTATTCTGAAAGCCTATATGCTTAATGGTGTGTGAGTTCTTGAAGGAATTATAGTGGTTGCAGGTGTGTCTAATGTATAATATGATTCTACCAAGCTGTATGATTTGAGGTAAGACTATTCAAAAGAGAAAAACTTAAATAAACTTAGCAAAAAATATTTATTGAACCATGATAACGTTCAGAAGCTAAACTATATGAGTTGTGTATTAGGTAATACTAAGAGAGTTAAGTTTGTACCCACCAACCATACAACTTGTGATAAGCTTGAATATATTCATTTTGGCATTCAGGGACCTATAAGGTAGTTTACAATTAGATATGCCATGTACTTTATGTCTCTGATTGATGACTATTCCAGAAAAGTACAATTTATATTTTTAGAGACATGAAGATGAAGCATTTGAAACTTTTTAAGAGTAGACGAAGCTGGTGGACAATTCGATTGCAAAGATGCTGATTAAGTCAAGAACTAACAATGGCTTAGTATTTTGGAATGAACAAAATTCACTAACTATTGTTCTAAACTTTGCATTACTCAAATGTTCTTTTGCTGAGAGGATGAACTAAACCTTATTGGAAAGGGTATGGTGTATGGTTCTGACATATGTCATATTCCAAAACTGACAAGGAGAACTTGTCAAGAAATTAGTATATATCATCAATAAAAGTCCATATTTAGCGTTGAAGTTCAAGTTCTGACAAGAGAAATAAACTAGAAAAAACTAGTGTTAAAATATTTGAGAGTGTTCAAATGCATTGTTTATTCACATGTGAAGCAAGAAAAACTCTAACCGAGAGTACTAAAACGTTTATTCTTATGTTATCTAGAATGAATAAAATATTATAGGTTGTGGTGTTTGGAACCTATAAGTCATAATAATTAATTTTATAGATATGATATTTAATGAAGAAGTTATGTCACTACTGAAGAGGGTGAAGACTATACATAGTATTACCGAGAAAAAGACGAAATGGAGTGAAGTCTAAACAAGATAGTGGGATTTAGGATGTATATGCCGTATATCATTTCAGACTTGGTACAATTTCAGCTCATGCAGACGAAGTTTAACTATCACATGAGCTTGGCCTTAGTTGATAGTTTAATAATAAAAAGATTTAGAATGTTCAGACTTAGGAGAAACGTAACGCTACCGACAGTTATCAGTTGGTGAAAGGTAGAACACGAAGAACCTACGGAGTCTACACACAAGTACGACTTTGTTGATATTATAAATTATGTCTTGTCTATTATATACATGAAGGTATTATTGGACCAGAGATTTACCACGATTCTATGAGGAGTAGTGATAAGCTAAGGTACTGGAGGCCATTAGAGAATAACTATGTTCTCTGAATAAAAATGACACTTGGATTCTTGAAGCAGTTTAAGGGTGAAAAACTTGCTAGATATAAAATAATATAAAAGAGGAAGCACAATATTTTCATAGTTGAACTATCTATATAAAAATCTTGATTATTGGCTAAGGACTTCATGCAAAATGAGCGTCTTTATTTTAATGAAATTTTCTCACAAGTTGTAAATAAACCTCTATAAAGGTTCTTATGTCCATTATTTCTAGATTTAATCTTAAGTTATATAAAATTAATATTAATATTTCCTTCTTAATTTGAAAACTCGATTATACTATACACATGAGTCAGCCTCAATATTTTGAAGAAAAAAAAAGAATTATATATGTGTGTTTTTGAAGAGATCCCTGTATGGGCTGAAACATATGAAAGGTTCTTAAGAAGTTCAACATGTTTGAAGTCCAGAATTTTAGGATGCCCATTAGTGTCTACTTCAAACTCAACGCTTCATCATTTTTTAGAACTTAGGTGTATGGACTTAGCTGTATGGAATTATTGGCATATTCGTTACCCGCTTGACCTTATTTTTTGCAACTTACAGGGTAAGAACCTTATTGATGGAACCTAAGTGTATGATCATTACATGAAGGAACTTAAGGGCATAAACCTTACATACCAAAGGTTTTTAAAAAACTTTTATGTTTCTGAAAAAAACTGAGTTCAATATTATGAAAATAATCTAAAAGGATGGTTCGACCTAATTCGTTGATCAAAATGAGAATGAACTAAGTATGTTTAGCGATTTGGTCAGAAAATGTATCAGGATATTGATTTCAAAGTTTGGCACCACTACATGTCAAATAATACAAGCCAGTACGAATGTGAAGACAACTATGGCCACTATCTTTCATCCATTTTTTGGAATAAACTTTCAGCTCTTATTTTTATGCTATAGTGATTATTTAACCCATCATTGGTTAAATAAATAGAAAAAGAATGTATGGAGTTTGTTACCTAAGAGGTATTACATAAAGAGAGAATTATTAAGTCTTAAATAGAGAAGTAAAGTTGGAAACTTTGTTGAGAGGTAAACACTAAGAGATGAGAGTTCCCTCTTTAAGCATAAGAAGCTTTGAAACAGAGTATAGTTGAGTGCTTGTGTTAATTGTACTTTAAGAAGTTTCTTGTAATATTTATTTCTTATAAAAGCAATATTATATTGCCCGTGAATGTGTGATTTCTTCAATATCTGAATTCCAACTAAATATTATGTTGCGTGGTTGATTATATATTTATGTCATTCTTCTTAAATTTGAGTTTGAAATTAAAGAGCTGAAGCTTTGTCCTTTGCCGCCACACTTGTAAGGACTTAATCAACACTTGAGAAAAATCTCAGCTTACTACCAAAACTTATAATTGACTAATCCTAAGTCTCGACCAGCTAACGAAGGCTTAGTATTGAGATTTCCACTAACGTTTTTCTTCAAAATGGGAAATATTTTTATGCAGTTGAGTATGTAACAATCGATAAAATTGTTAAAAAATAAATTCTAGCATAATTGTTGGTGTTCTAACCAGTATACGGTAGAATAGTTCATTCATATTATAATTTTTCACTTTAAACAATATCAATATTATATTAAAAAACTCTGGTTATGCCATATTTCTACGTTGGTACATCAAATAATTTTGTTGAATATACATTATGTTGTATTCGAATAAACATAACATAACTACGTTGAATATACATTCAGTTTTGTTTGAATGAGCATGAGATGCTTATTTTGAATAAACATTAACTTATTTTGAATAAACATTTCATGTTTAGTGAGATCTTAAGTTTAGTAATTAATCGATAATTTTAAGAGTGTTGGTAAGTATTTTTAGTTATTTTATGTGATACTTATATAAGTGAAATAATATTTTAATTGAAACCTTAAAGTCCTATATAGAATTTATCGAATTGTTTTCTTTCTATATTATATTTTGCCTTCCACAAATTCGTATAAGAGATTGAGGCTGAAGTGGTTTGTCGTACTAGAGGACAAGTTTTTTTATGCCTATGTAAATAAAAAAAAATAAAAAAAAAATAAAAAAACAAAAAGAAAAAGAAAAATTGAAACGAGATAGATGAATAAAAAAATAAGAAGAAAGAGAATGGGAAAAATATGGAGGAGGAAAAGGAGAAAACAAAAACGAAAAAAAAATTGAAAATAATAATTTAATTTTATTGATTTTATGTATTCTCTTCTACAATGAATGTTGAGCATTGTTGTGTTTGCGAATGAGTTTTTAGCTATTATTATATATTTAAGTTATATTTTCCTTTTTTATCGAATCAATATTTAAAACAAATACATCGTTAAAAGACTTTGCCGACTGGTAATTCTGGTCATCATTAATTTTTTAAACAATATGCAAGTTGTGATAAAAATATTTAATGGTAAAGATTTGTATTTTTATGTATACTCTCAAGAGTTTCTTTTTTTTAAACAATGGTAAGGATTTTTATGTATATTTAATAGTAACAATAATCAATTTGTGATAAAAATATTTAATGGTTAATTCAAATATTTTGAAGTCTACTATCGGTGTGTTAGTGATAAAACACAATTGGTTTATGTCAGTACGTAATGGTAATGATTTTTATTTTTATGTATAATCTCAAGAGTTTCAATTTCAATCAAGTTAAACTCGTATCTATAAAATGTTTAAAGTATACAATATAATTTATCCTTGCGTTTGGAAGAGTGTCACTCTTTTTTGTTTTAGTGATATTTTTTTTATTAGGATATATTATTTTTTTCCAAATTTAAACTATTTTATAATATTAATATGTAAGACTTATGTTTATTTTTTTATGTAATTCTACTACATGGTTAAACAGACACTTGAATCAAAATATTTACATGTTTTATAAATTTGTGAGCTGACTCATACAAAGTAATCGTATTTAGTTTTAACTTAACATATCCATATTATTTATTTTATCTTATAAATTATTTGTGTGGTGTGAATCGATAATTTTAAGATTAATTTTATGTTTCTTTATAAGAGAAGAATTATATATATATATATATATATATATATATATATATATATATGTATATATGAGGTAGTTGTTATATTATTATAAGTTGATATATATGATGTATTTGTTATATTATTATAAGTTGAGCTTCGATTTTTTTATTATCTTTGAGTTTATTTTTAGTATTGGTGTTAGAAGTAAGACGAAACAAGTTTCCAATTTATTTTTCATTTGTTGATGGAAAAAGCGCAACATGTGTAGTCATAAGTATATATCTAAGAAAATTTTAAGTCAATCCCCCAAGTGGATGAAAATGTAAAGATACATGAGATCATATTTAAAAATTAGCCTCCTTGTTTACTCGTTCTCGTGATCGTATATCAAAATATATTCTTATAAAGTTTGTGTCACTTTTAAATAAATTGATCTTGGTAATACAAATTCTTAAATATTGAGATTTAATTTTATAATATTATTTCATTTCTATGTGTATGGACTTATAATCATTAGTTACTTGTGGAACTTTTTTTGTATCAATTATAAACAAAACAAATTAAGCTATATATGATAATTGATTAGATTCCTTGAATTCGTTAAGGTCATGGGTATTCAAATATTTTAAAAATGTTACGATTGTTTGTGGATGATAAAACAAAGTGTATGGTTTTTCTTAAACGGTCCTTCAACAATGCTAATATTGAATGTGTCTGTTATGATTAATATTTGTGTTGATTGTATGGTGAGTGTTATTCGAATCGTTTCTACTAGTCTTCATACCAAAATCCATATAACTTGGTTGTCGTAATGATCATGATTTGTTTTTTTCATTTATCTAAGTATGACTAATTGTTGTTGCTACGTAATGATAACTATATGCATTTTTTCATAATAATTTCAAGAGAAAGACATGGTGAGTATATATCTTACAAGATATAATGATGTACACAAAAATGTATGCTATATAACATTGCACGATAAATATAAATATTTTAGATAATTATCAAAGATATAAGATTGCAATATATAAAATAATATGTCAATTTATTTTACTAACTAATTTTCTTATACGTGCTTTTTATCACGTTCTTTTTGTGATAATTTCTGTATAAATAATTTGACTTTTCCTTCTCAAATATTCATGTAGGAATCATAATTGCAAGTTTATCAATTTATTATAGTATAATCATATTCATGAACGCACTATCAATGATAATCATGAAATAATCATAATTAATTACTCTAGATCTGAGTTTGTCAAGGTTGATCATTAAATTTTAAAAATAGCTAGGAATTTAATTTATGCATTGTATTGGTATCTTTAGCTAGGTGTACAAATATTGTGGTAGTCGTTAACCTTGTTAATGTTTTCAGATAATAATATTTTTTGAAACCATAGAAACATGAACGATATTTTAAGGTATATTGGTTTATTTTCACAATTAAAGAACCTAAAATTACCAACATAATAAACCAAACATTTTTATTATTTCTAACTTGAACATACATTTTGTCTTCATAATTCATTCTTTGACTTAATAGACTAGAATTATGAGTCACATGATATGGGGCTCTTGAGTCAGCATACCAAGCATTGTCATAATATTTAGATCTCACATTTGGATCTCACATTTGTTGGACTATTTGAAAAACAATATTTGCTTCACGATAAGTCTAGCTTCATCTACCTCTATTATTTTTCTGAAATCTTCTTCTATAGCCACGACTTTGGCATGTACGGTAAATGCTCTATCCTCATGAGTCTTGAGTGTTGTTTGATTATCGTTTGTCACTTTTGGTGTTGTTGTTGCTTGTAAAAGCTAGATTAAGACTTGTGATAGTTTCTTGTAGGATTGAGAGTTGCTCCAAGCTAATATCAAAGATGAGGAAATATGATTGGAGACTAACCCAAGTTATATCTTTCTTATCTGCTAGACTCACAACTATAAGGGTAGAATATGAGTCTAAATGAGCAAGTACTTATGGAATCAGATAAAAAATAGAAACAAGAGAGCCATCTAATGCTAGATTATCAGCAATACACTTTATTTTAGCTAGGAATCATATTAGACCTGTAATTTCTTCTCTTATGAAATTATCCCTTTGAATATGAGATCTTAACTCTGGTTTATGAACCATAAAGTTTTATCAAAATATCCTATAGATCTCTAACTAACTCATTATCCAATAATTTTGGTGCTATATCAGAAGTAATGGTGGTGAATAACCACTCAAGTAACAACTGGTGTTTAGGATGCCAGTCTTCAAAAGCTGGATTTAAAACTATAACACTATTTAAATCAGGTAGAATCTAATGTGGGGAAAAATGGGTATTCCATAAAATGTGGCCAAATATTTTGTTCTCTTTGATAACGAGAATAATCATAGCTTTCCATAATAAAAACATTGAGTTGTCTAGCTTAAAGTTATTTTAAATATTACTTATTTGTGTTATTAGAGTTTTGTTGGTTGTCATTGAATCATGTAGAGGACCATGAGAGATGGTTGAGTCTGAGGTGAGGGCTAGAGAGCTGGTATATTCCATTGAAGCTCTGATACCAAGTTATAGTTTGTGAGAAAGAAAATAAGATTTAATGAAGTTTTTCAATATATTTTTTTTGCAAAAATTATTATATCAGTTGTACTACATATTTAATCATAGTTGTTTATACTATGATTTGTTATAATTAATACTCTCTAAGTTTGTTACAAACCCTTATCACTACCTATTTTTTAAAACTATTGAAAATGTGCCTGTGTTTTTTTACTTATGATTTGTAACTTGGTTTTTATAAATTTATTTGGCCAAAATTAACACAATGACCGGATCATGGCAAGTGACTCAAAGGCTTGGCCTGAGCTGATGGATCTTAAGTACATCAAAACCTTGTTGTACTTCGATTTTTACTACCAATATCTACTACAGTCTTGCTCAACTTCCTTCTCTTCAAAATAATTTTTTTTTAATTTCACGATCTTTTTTAAAACTTTCCTTTGTTTTATCATTCTATCACCCTCCGTCAAACTAGGCGCAGCGATATGAAGCCCCAATTTATCCCTCACAAACCAAAATCGAGACAGTTTTTTCACAAGATATAAAAAATTGGATCTCAAGATTTACCGACAAACTTGGTCACAAAAAAGTGAACATCTATTTTTATGTGCTTTGTTCATGCGTGGAAAACATGATTAATTGTCAATGAAGATGGTTTAGGAGAAGATGGTTTTAGATGAATTCCAAGGCTCTTTCGTGCCAGAGGTACCTCAATATTTGTTTAGCACTTTGTAGATGAAGGGTTGCTGGTGCTTCCAAAAATTGTGATTGTTTGTTGACAAAAAAGGTAATGTCAGGCATGTTGTTCAATAAATATTGAAGGGAGCCTAACAAGATTCGATTAATTGCAGGATCATGGAGAAGCTCACCATCATGAAAGGACAGAGACTGCCGAACTGTGACACGGTCTAGAGATTGCCATACTAGTGGAATCTAGTTAGTTTTTAATATATTAATTTTTAGTACTATAAAGACCTATAGTATCTCAAACAACCTCTAAATCTAAAAGTAGGCGGATATTTTCCATATCCTTGAGAGAGAACATAAAGTGTACATGCTTGATAAAAAACTGTAAGTTTTGAGACCTGTTCCCGATGACAATTATGTCATCAACATAAATTAAAATTACTAGAGTGAGATGTTCAGTGTATAAGAATATTGAGCTGTTTACTTTAGATTTTCGAAAGCCCCATCAAATTAGGACATCTCTGAGTCTTGAAACTCAATATTTTTACCTTGATTTACTCCATAAAGTACCTTATACAATCTGAAAACATGACGTGGCTTCAAAGGATTTTCAAAACCTTGTGGCTGTCTCATCTAGACTACTTTTTGTCGATAACCATTGGGAAAAGAATTATTGATGTGTAGTTGGCGAATGATCCAGTTTCTAGACACATCAATACTTAAAACTACTTTAATTTTGAAGTTTTAATGAACATAGAAGTCAACCCTTCGAGACTGATGATGAAAAACTTTAGCTGTTAGACGTGCCTTGTATCTCAATAGAGTGCCATCAGCCTCATATTTAACCTTGTACATTTGCTACCAACAATATTCATGTTAGGACCCTAAGGTGTTAAATATCAAATGTTATTATATTTTAAAGCCTTTAACTTAACCTGTATTGCTTCAAGCATGTTAGGGTCATAAAAAGCTTGCTTAAAACTAGTTGATACCTTAGGTAAACTCAAAGATATATATGTCAAACCAATATAGATGTGTTTTGGTTTTGGAATACCATAACTGGCCCTACTATGCATTAAATGTATATTGTTTGGCATGATAAGAGTATAGTTACCATCTAGCAAGGTAGGTTTGGAAATATTAGATCTTTTGGAGACAACTTGGTTGGGTAGAGTATGGTCAATATGTAGCTTGAGATATTGGGTATTGGTTTCTTTTATTTGAGAAGTGAGGTGAGTTTTTTGTGGATGAGAGGTTGCTTTGATGTATTTGGTGAAGGACTAGCAATATCACTTAGTAGGGTGGGGAATGGGGGCTTAATGAAGGATAAATAACAGGAAACGGTTCCTTTTCAGTAGATTTATAGATATTGGAGTCGTATTCCACTTATGTACTAGTGGGCTGAGATGAACTAGGTATTTCAGGAAATAATTCAACCAACTAGACTAGGAGATAAAGTATATATAATCAAGTTTCTTGGTGAACGAGGAAAATCATTCTCATAAAAAATGCCATGTCTAAAGATTAGTCTCTCATTAGAAGTAATACATTTGTATCCTTTTTGTATAGCAAAATAACTAAAAAAGCACACACTTTAAGAAATGAAACTGAATTTTTGTTGTTGATAAGGTCTAATATAGGGAGACCAAGCACAACAAAAAATCTTAAGGTAGAATAACCATGTTTGTTGTGATAGACAAGCTCATGGACTGTTTAAATATCTAAGATATGGGTAGGAAGCCTATTGATTAGGTAAGTTGTTGTACAAAAGGATTCTGTCATATAAGAGAAATACAAATGATACTGGGCTAAAATAATTAGACTTGTATCAACAATGTCCACGCGCCTCCTTTTTATCCTACCAAATTGGCCAGAGGTGTAATGACATGATATATTTAGTTTAATCTCATAACCTTTAGTGAATTCTTGAAAAGCTTTGTATCCTTCACACTTATCAGCTTGTAAAAACTTATATTTTTCTTTCAAATTGATTTTTAATAAATATTTTAAACTCAACAAAGATACTAAAAGCATTACGTTTTTGTTTTAACCGATATACCCATGAGAATATTCCAAAATAATCCAAGAATAGTATGTAGTATTTGAAACCATTTATCGTTTGTATGGGAGTTGGTACCCACACATCTGGATAAGATCTAAGATAGGCGCATGAGAATTAAAAATTAAAAAATATAATTTATGAGATTTTCCCAACTGATAGAATTCCAAAAATTGAAATATTTTGTATTAAAATGAATATTATATTGGCTGAGTATGAGAATGATGGCCATTCAAGGTATCATTTTTTAGGTAAATAAAACATAGTATTAAAACCTAAGGATAGTTCACAACTAAAACAATCTCATGTGTCCAAGTCTTTCAAAAACCACACATCTTCAAAAAATCAACAATATACATTGTCTTGCGAAGTTAGTTTAGAGACAAATAATAAAATCTTATAAATTATAAAGACGTGAAGGATATTTTTAAGGCTTAATATTTGTTTTCACAATTAACTAACCTAAAGGTTACCAACATGTTTAATCAAACATTTTTGAACATTTCTAACTTGAACATAAATTTGCCTTCATTATCTATTCATTAACTTAATAGACTAGGACTGTGAGTTACATGATGTGTGGCTCGCGAGTTAGCATGCCAAGCATTTTCATAGTTAGGATCTTGAGTTATTATGTATGCATCTGGATATGGTCTTTTTTATGTTGTTATTCTGGTATATGAGACCCATGGCATTAGGGTCGTCTTTTAAGTAGCATGGGGGAGTAGTATGGCCAAAATTTCCACAAAGCTAACAATTTGTCTGTTTGGGGAATAATATATGCCTCATATACCTCCATGATAAGTGTAGCTTCCCCTATCTCTGTAATTGTTATGAAATATTCCTCTATAGCCACAAAAACTTTAGCCGCTACGGTAACTGCTCTATCCTCATTAGCCTTAACTGTTGTCTAATTGTTGTTTCTAACTTTTGGTGTTGTTGTTGGTTATAGAGGCTAGATTAATACTTGTCATAGCTCATTGTAGGTTTAAGAGTTTCTCTAATCTACTCTGAAAGTGAGGAGAGATGATTGGAGACTTACCCAAGTCAGATCTTTCTTATTTGCTAGACTCACGACTATATGGGTATTGTCTTAATCTAGACCAGTAAGTATATGTGAAATTATATCAATAATAGGAACAAGAAAGCTAACTAAAGCTAGATTATCAAGAATAAAATTCATTTTAGCTATGAATTTAGTCATACTATATGTTTCATTTCTTATCTTCTAAAATCGTCCCTTGAAATGAGAGATCCTAACTCTGGTTTATGAAGTAGAAAGCTTTGTCAAATAATCTTAAAGATCTTTAGTTGACTCATTATAAAATAGATGCGCTGCTATGTCAAGAGTGACGGCGGTGAATAACTTCACAAGTAACAACTAGTGTTTAGAGTACGAATATTCAAAAGCTAGATTTGCAACTAGAATACCATTTCAATCAGGTAGAAACCTAAGGGGGACAAGGGGGGTTCCTCTGAAATATGGCCAAATAGTTTGTTCTTTTTTATAAGAGAACAATCATAGCTTTCGATAGTATTTTTTTAGTATTCTAGCTTAAAGTTGATGCTTATATTACTTATCTATGTTATCCGAATTTTATTAGTTATCATTTAATCAAGTATATGGAAAAGTCTGAGTTCAGGGTTGGAGAGCTGGCATTTTTCATTGAAGCTCTGATACCAAGCTGAATTTTGTTTGAAAGTAGAGAAGAATATTTAATGGAGTTTTTCTAGTAGATTTGTTTCTCATAAAAAATGTTACATCATATATATATATATATATATATTAAGGCGAAAATATATTACTTATTCATAATAGCCTTTACAAAAAAAAATTCAATAAAGGTGCCAAAGGAAATTAAATAGGCACTTAAAACATTCAGAACGATTGAAAACAAAGAAGATCTAAATCGACTCTTCCTTCAACTGAAAAAAAAAGCTTCCTTATTTCTTCTAGCTAGCCCATATATTTGATTTAATGAGGCATAATCTTTAAGACAAAAATTAGAAGATTAAGCCGAATTTCAGTGATGCCAAAATCTAGAGATGCCGGATTGAAGAAGGATTTGATCTCGGGATTTGAATACTAAATGAATGATAACCCAAGACAGAAGGCAAGCGAATAGTCGTTGATCGATGAAATTTCTAAATAGATGAATATATGACCGTCCAATTCCAATCCAAAAGAGATTATCTACAAGAGGACCGAGGCTAAAAACATGTACAATTTGGTTAAGACATAAACTTGAGTAATTTAAGTTGAAAACTTACTAAGTCTATCCATTCTTAACATTTAGTCATGAATTTTCTGGCTAATCAGAGTTTGTGTAAGAATAATTTGAATCGAACCATATTTTTAATAAACAACAATCTTGAGATAAGAAGAAAAATAGAGATGGAGATATAGGATAAATAATAATGGTTTACAGTTAGTTGTTACTTGGAATGTAGCCTAAACCCATACTCTCTAGTAATGCTATAGCACTTAGGTGAACATGAGCTTGATTTTGTGTAAATTCAAGATTTATCTTACATTTGAGAGTCTATTTGGCAAGGCAACCAGCTTTTTGGTTTGGGGCTATGAAAATATGGGCTATAATCATCGATGGAGAGATGTTAACTAGAACTTGTGAGTCCAATTCAATATCAACATTAGACCAACCTTTATTTTTGCAGATTAGCAGGCCTTCAAGTAAGGATCTGATTTTATCCATCAGATGAGTAAGCTTCCCATATAAGTTGTTTGATCCCATGAGTTATTTCTAATAATAACTCCCCCGCTTAATTCAAAATTTCTATTACAAGAGCCATCTAATTTCAATTTTATTCTTCTAGGATTTGGAGCTTTCAACTGTAAGTAGTTTGAGTTTCTTTTGATGTTAAGATACTTAATACAACCAATGGTTTCAGCCACTTTAGTGTCTCTATCCCAATGCTTAGAATTGAGAAGATTAACACTACCAAGGCTAATTAAAACATGTTTTGTATAATTAATAGAAGATAATGTTGAGTGGTTTTTTCCTTTGAATTAGTAGTTGTTTGTACTATGATTTGTTATAAGAGAATATTCTCTAAGTTTATTACAAAACCTTATCACTATATATTTTCTACAACTATTGAAAATGCGCATATGCTTATTTACTTCTTATTTGTAACTTGGGATTTATATATTTCTTGGGCCAACCCGGGTTGGATTTTGAGTACAATAAAACCATGTTATACTTTGACTTTCAATGCCAACTGATAACAAATTTTCCTTCTCAAATATAATGTCAAAATAATGCTTGATAAGTATAAAAGAACAATAATTCAATGATAATAGATTTTTTATATATATTTAGTACGTAATCTCTAAATGGAGACTTAAGCCTTTATTTATCCTAATTACAATTTATTTTCCTCTCTCGTTATTTTGGATAGGTTAAAGTAGCTTAACAAACTATCTCGATAACCTATGAGATGATGACACGTGTCTTTTAGTTATAATTGCTTGAACATCCCTTCCTCCTTACTTGCCTCGTCTTGCATTTTCTTGCGGATTTCGTCTAAATTCTTTGTAGTCCTCGTCTAAAGACTTCTAGATGAACATCGTCTAATCGGTTCTACTTTTCCCTCGTTTATATAATTCTTGTGGCCCTCGTCTAAAGTCTTCTAGATGACCCTCGTCTAATCGTTTCTATATGTCCTTCGTTTACCAACCCTTGTCTAAATTCTCATCGATCAACCTCGTCTAAGAACTTCTTTATGATCTTCGTTTAAAGTATTCTAAATGACCCTTGTCTAACCACTTCGTTATGTCCCTCGTCTAAATCTTTCTTGGTGACCCTCATGTATCCACTTTTATATATCCTTTGTTTAGAATATTTTTTGTGATCCTCGTCTAACTATTTCCATATTTCCATGCTCTAAAGTCTCTTGATGATCCTCTTTTAACATCTACATGCATTTTATCTTATTTATTAGCTTTTGAGGCGAATTTATCTCGTTATTAAAACATATATACTATCTAAATTATATATCTTTATCACCAACATCTAAGGTAGTCTTGCTTAGCTTCATTCTCTTTGAAACAACCACCTCATCTTTTCAAGTAACACAATCTTTTTTAAAAATTTCTTCTACATAATCTATTATATTAGAGAGAACATCTCTTATAAAATAAAAATGGTTGAATATAAAATTATTTAAAGTTGAAATGTTTAAATAATAAATTAACATGTAAAATATAAATATTATTAATAAACAATAATTATCAATCGATAATTACGCATAACATTAATAATTCTTCTTTTACAATATGAGTATTATATGTCTTTCTACTTCAAAAAAAAATATTTATGAAAGTGACTTCTTAATCTGTGTATATATTATATTTTTGAAACATACAAATTATCTTGTTGACAACACTAGTTTTGAGCCAATAAATTTGTATTATCACTATCCACTTTTTATTGAAAACAAAATAAAAAAATTAATCTATAATCCTTTAATATATAATTATTTTAGATTAAAAAAAAACTCTTCTATTTTCACCTACCATTATCATTAGTTTTTTTTAATACCAATATTTTTTGTTGTTTTTCAACAATATTTTCACATATTTATTAATTTAAGATGTCCATTATATTGGATTAAAGTTATGAAAGAAAAACATCAAATTTTTATATATATAATTATTTAATTTATCTCAATTTTTTCAATCATAGATAATTTTTTAAAAATACGATATTGTCAAATAATGAAACTATTTAGTATAATTTAGTTTTTTTTTCGAAAAGGAGAGTTACTGTTTAAGACCAAATCCAAAAAACCAGACCCAACAAAATTAACAAACTTTGTATCTAAAATATCTTTACATATAAAATAAGCAAATACGTCTGCACATTATTATTATTATTATTTTAATTTAAAATTTTAAAGGTTTATATCTTTTAAATTGTAAGTCGAAAAAAAATTTAAAATAAACCATTGGTTTTTATAAGACGAACAAAGTTAGATCTATTCATAATATATTTTGAATTATTTTTTATAAATTCATATTTTACACTGGTTTTTTAGTATATGGTTTTGCATCTATCATATGTCTCATTTCGCATCTAGTATATAACATGTATCATAGTTGGTATGGTTTCGCATCTAGCCTCTGTCATAGTTGCATGGTTTAGCATCTAGCAAAAAAAAAGGTTTCACATCTTCTTTGCAACAGTCGTCTACTTTGTTTACATTGTAAAAATTAAAAATTTAAAAGTTTGTATCTTTTAAACTGTAACTCGGAAAAAACAATCTGAAGATACCATTGGTTTGTTTCTTTAAGATGAACAAAACAAGATCTATTCATGATATGTTTTGAGTTTTTTTTTTAAATAATTATATTTTACGCTGGTTTCTCATTATATGCCTAGTTTCTCATCTAGCATCTATCATAGTTTGTATGGTTTTTCATCTATCATAGTTTGTATGGTTTCACATCTAACATCTATCATAGTTGCATGGTTTCGCATCTAGCGGTACAAATTAAAAAGGTTTCGCATCTAGCACAAAAATGTGGCGTATCTTCTTCGTAACAATTGCCTTCTTTGTAACAATTGCCTTCTTCGTTTACACTGTAAAAACTAAAAATTTACAAGTTCACATCTTTTCAACTATAATTCAGAAGAAAAAAAATCTGAATACCATTGGTTTTATTTTTTTAAGATGAACAACACTAGATCCATTTGTGGTATGTTTTGATTTTTTTAAAATATATATGGTTTTACATCTATTATATGCTTGCCTTCGTATCTATCATAGTTGTTCTGGTTTCTCATCTGGGACCACAAAAATTAAAGAGGTTTCACATCTAGCAAAAAAGGTTTCACATATTCTCATATATCCTTTTTCGCATCTATTACTACTTAAAGTAAAAAAGGTTTCGCATCTTCCAAACTTTATCTTCTTCGTTTAAGTTGTAAACCCTTTCTCGAACCAAACTTTCCAAAAACACAAAAATACACTAAAAACGATCAAACTTTACTACAATACAACATTTAAAATACAAAATCAAAGTAATACTAGATGAAAAAAAAAACATAAATCGAGTTACCCAAACAAAAATAAAAAACACAATGAAAAATCGAGTTACCCAAACAAAAATAAAAAACACAATGAAAAATCGAGTTACCTAGATAGAAATCCAAAATCAAAGTAATACCAGATGAAAACAAAAGAAACATAAATCGAGTTACCCAAACAAAAATAAAAAATACAATGAAAAATCGAGTTACCTAGATAGAAATCCAAAATCAATCGTCGAAATCAAGTAAAAACACAATCAAAATCATACGAAAACAAACGAAAAATAAGAAATCAAAAGGAATTTAAATCGTTGTAGATGATCGTAAAACTAGAAAGAGAAAGAAACAAGAAAAAAAATTGAAATAAAATCTAAAAAATATCTTATATAATTAAGTGAGAGCATGTATGTGTTCTTAAGCATTAGTCTTATATGATAAATAGTTGAATCGAATGAATTTAATATAATATATATATATATGGATAGTAAATAAATTTTTTTACTTTTACTTTTAAATCTTAAATACTAATAAACTTTTTGATAATTAAAATATTGATTTTCCAACTAATTTCGTAACAAATATTTTAAAATAAAATTGATATCACAAAATGCATGATACCGTGTTCAATAACTATGCATTTTCAATTGTCAAGACTATAAAACAAAGATTTACCTCTTTTTCTACCAAATAATAATAATAATAATAATAATAATAATAATAATAATAATAATAATAATAATAATAATATTTACCCAAATATATAGGTGAACTTTCCTTATCTTAAAGACATGTCGTGATAAATACCGACCATGGTCGGAGACATGTTTTGTTCAAGTTTTTTTCTTTTTACCTTTTTGGACTCCATGTTTTGTCCATATTGAGTTTCGGGCGATAGGTTTTTCGTGGTGGTTTCGAATTATTTTCGTTGGTATACCCTACTTTTACCGAATCCCAGATTCTTCTGTAAAGTATACAGCTTTACAGAATTTCTAGAACCAAACACATATTTTATTGATTATTTATCGTACCATATTTTATCTTTATACCCCAGTTCCAAATTAAAAATAAAATAAAAATAAATCTTTTAATTATTTTATGTTATTTTAATTTATATTGTAGAAAAAATGGATTTCATCCTGCCGAAACGTAATATGTCCGAAGCATTTTCATCGTGATAGTTAATAATCAAAACTATTTCAATCACAATATTTTTTGACAAAATAAATAAAATAAAAAAACAAACAACCAATCAATGAATCAGTAATCAATATTTTATATTTTAAATATTTAATTTAGTAATCATAACAGTTATCATCGGTTAAATAAAAATACAAGAAAATTAAGCATTTTTAAAATTAATATATATATATATATATATATATTAATAACAAATCCAATAACAAAAAAACTATCAATGTCATATAAATCATACTAAATTGTAATTTTTTTGGAATTATTGGTAAATAATCTTTTTCTCTGAATGTAAAACCAAAAACTAAAACAACGGTAATATATGATTGCATCCGAAAACGTAAACATATGCAAGCATGAGGACGTAAATAAAATCAACTAGCAAAAGAAAAACTAGATCAGTATTGACCGCAAAATTAAGTAAGCTCTTCATTTATATCGCAACAACTTCAATATCTTTATATAATTTTTTATTAGGTTAAGGAAGATAAAAGCTGAATTCTTATGTTATATTACAGAAGTTAAAATAGTACCGTACTCAAGCCTTCAAATAATCGAATGTGTACCTGTTATGATAAAGTATGTATATAATAAAAGTAAAAGATATATATGAATAACCTGTATTATTTTGGTCATCCATACTTAAAAGATATGTATATATTTTTATTATATTTTTATAATACTTATATTTCGTTGAATGCATCTAATTTCCTAGACTTGGTCTATTTATGTTCCATATATTATGGACATGTCTGAACAGTTAGAATGCTCAAGATGATATAAAAGTTCGACCAACTAGTATATCAATCTCGTCTTATAAGACATGACTTCGATGCTTGTGACAAATGTACATTTATATAAATATGTATTGACTCATTATAAGAGTTATCCAATTTGTGAATCATATATAACCAACTCTTCATTATTTGTAAAATGTTTTATTATCAACGAACTCATGGTAATGTATCTTCTAAATGAACACGTGTAGTGATGGTTATAGTTGTATTAATCGACCAAACAAATATAAAAATTGAAAATAAATTAAATTATATACCACAACAAAGACATGAATGCAACGTTTTTGGTCGAACGAAGTTATAGACCTTTTACAATAATTCATATTTTCTCGTATATTTAAGAAGAAATTCAATTTTGATATTAAATTTTAATAAATAATTTTAGACTTGAAACCACATACTACTAAATTATCCTTCTTACTTGTTTGTATACTCTTGGAAGATTTGAAAATATAAACCTCTTTCTTGGTCAAAACTGAATATTTTTTCTAAGGAAAAGAGTTCATCCAGGTTCGTCGTCTCAGATATATTATAACATGCTAATTGATAAATATATTATATTTCTATTATACTAACCAAAACTTATCAGATTTGGACTTTGGTTACCTAAAAGCAAAACTATGACCTATGTTTAATGTCAACATATAATGGCATATTAATAAACATACAATAGATAATCTAATTACCATATAAATTCTATAAAGCACTAAATGTTTCAAACTTTAAGATTGGACAAACATACATATGAATAGACTCGTCGTAATCTTTAGCAAATAAATTTGGACTAGTGTGATATACAATATTTATAGAGATAATTTATTAAGGAATAACGTATTGGTTCACGACCACATATGTTTGAGCCAATTTGACTATTTTGTGGTATAATTTCCTAAAATAATTCAATAATGAGTTTGATTTGTACATAAGTATGCATGGTGTAAATATACCTACGATATTATGCAGTAGTTTGCTCACCTTAAACAAATATATGCATAATCCTAATTTAGGTTGGCTTATGTACAACATTATGATTTCTGGAGTGAGTTCATTTATGTATGACTTACCACTAAGCATCATATTTGTGATATATCTAGTTGTCAATATAGTTTTAAAAAATAAATATCGGAAGTGTTTACATGTAAATTTTGGAGATCAATTGAAAAGTAATGAATCTATTAGTTTTTATCATATCATAAACATCTTAAACAACTGTTATGATCCTATAGCTCTAACAGGGATCAACGTACATCGATATGTTAAAGGATAAACTATCACTTGAAGGCTAGTTTTTCTTAAAGAAGATGAATGTCACTCAAAATAAATAATCCTTAAACATGCATGGCATTCATACGTACATCACAAGGTCAAATTGCTAAATAGATGTAGGTTATTACTTCTGCATCTAAATATGAGTTATCTTTATCCTTTTTCTCTGACTAGCTGGATGGAACATGGATCGACGGGGGGCCACTAGAGACTCAGAACGGTTTAGGTTAACCTCTCTAAGGGTGTTTAATCTTTGCTGCATATTTACAGCATACTTATCATTTGAAACATTTATCTCGGAGGTAATTTTGGTCTTGACGTACCATTTTTTCTTCGACCAAGAAGACCTTTTCCTTTTCGGACGTTATCTTTCGCTTTATTCGTTTTTCTCTTAATCGGCACCCATTGGAAGATAAGAAGTCTATGGGACATTTTTGTTTGAAGGTTCAAGGTCACCATTGTCTTACTGTGACTAACTTTGACCAGGGGCAGAGTGTGAGGAATTTTGGAAGTATTTTTCGAGTTTGAAGCTTCAACTACCTCTACTTAGGTCGGTGGCCAAGGACTATATTTATTATTTAAAAATTTATATTTACTTAATTTTTTAATAGAATATATTTATTATTATACACATATGTTAACAAATTCAAATATTTCATTCTAGTTTGAAATTTATTCAATTTATATATTTAGATTTCTTAAGTAATTGATTTGATAATATTCTAAGCAACTATAAATAAAAAATCACAAAAATTCAAAAACCAATTCAATCACATTATAACATAATTTAGAGATTAAATAATAATATATTATATATTGATTTATAATATTAGAATATGATATTTTTTATAGGTCAAGTTTAGGTTGGGTATCCTATTAGAAATTTTTAAAACCGATAACCCATCCCAAACTCGATGGATAATAAACCCACAACTCATCTCATATAAATAATAAAATTTGGGTAGTCCAAGCCACCGAATTTTGCTTGGGTGAGGTAGCTACGAGTTCAGGATCAATTGGTATCCTTAGTTGTAGCCAACATTCTCTTATGGCCTTACTTGCCTCCAAGATGATCGCGTTGGCTAGGACGAGGGCCAAATTAGGCAGACTGAGCGCTTCGTTTAGAAGTTAGTGATAATGTATAACCTTCTCGAAATGGACTTGCACATCAATCTATTCTAACAATTCACTGAACTTCAAAGCCTTCTTTCTTGAGAACTCTTTAGTGAGAGGGAGCTAAAAAGTAGACCCTGTTATAAGGATGCAAAATCTACCTCCTTTTCGTGTTCCTTAATGCTATTTTTGTTGTGTTACACAGATTGTAGAGTATCACACGGTCTTTGTGTCCCCTTATGACCTTTCTATTAACAAACTAATTCTTAAAAAGTGTCCATAATATTTCAAATCTCAGAATAGACCACGGGGCTAACCTGCTAAACCAGGACAAATATGCTCCCCGCGAGGCCATAGCAAACTCACGATACCACTTGCGATCGGTTTGAATTTTTTGTCTTTATTCTCGTAAAACACTCAATATGACGCTCCATGTCTTTATTCTTATCAAATATTTCTAACCTACTAGTAAAGGATATACTAACCTCCCATACGTAAAGGCGCAATAACTTGATCCTTGGTGGCCATAAGCGTGTTCATATTTTAGTGTTCTCTTCCAATGTTAGGTGGGACTTCGTCCTACACGTGATTGTTCTTCACAAAGTTTGGTAATGGTGAGGTGAGTATCTCACTCGCTTTCCACGACCCCTATTTTTTCGGTCGATGACCTTGGGCAGAGAGCTCGAGCTTCCTAATGATCAAGTACGCTGTGGCTATACTTCTTAAATTGCTGGTCTCCTCGAAGGCTCTGTGAACCATTATCGAAGAAACGATTCTCGCTTTTAATCGCTGACTCATGTATATTTTAGGATCGTCCCTATATTGTTTTATGAGGAACAATGAGCTTGGTCTAATCCACTGAGTTTGAAGGGCTCATAAACTTCATCTTCAATAGTCTCCTCGATATGTGCCTCATTACAGACCTTTTACCTTGACCATGCTTGCCTGAGTCCCCTGCCTTGCCAGGGCGCAGTCACCGCGGAATCCCAAGCGGCGTTCACCGTGAATTCATCCTCATCTTGCGGCGTGGAAGCTTGGCACGCAAGTAAAACCATTTATTTCTGTAACTCGGGAAGGTCCAAACGGACCTTGTAATCCCGCCCCTTACATAAAAATGGAGATAGGTTAGCACATAATCCTTGAGTAACCATTCTGCTAAAGCTTACTTCATAAACGAAAGAGTAGTAAAGTTTTGAAATTTTTATTTGGGTACTGGTGAGGTTTATTTTCGTCTGAGGGTAAGTTTGTAATTTTTGTTTGGAGTTTTGTGGAAGTTTGTAAGTATTTAATGTTTAAGTAGTGAGTAGAGTGAGAATTGAGGAGCCTGGTTGTATTTAATTTTCATTACCCTCATTTAATGTTGGTGGTTGGGTATTTATACCCTTACATCTGGGCCTTATGGGCTTTCGGGTCATGTTTAATGGACCCGGGTCAAGTTCAAGGACCCATGAGCTCTTAGTATGAGAGCAGGCACCTTAGTCAAGAAGTGTTTAGGTTTTAAGTACTTTAGTTCTTGTTCGAACAGTCCAATGGGTGAGGTGTTCGAACTGCCCTGTCTGGTTAAGCAGTCTTTGTTCAAACTGTCTATGTCCATAGTGGTAACAGAATCCGGACTCATCAGTAGCCCCTTTTTTAGGTGTTTGTTTAAAAACCTTTGTCAAAACCTGAAAAACAGTCCGTTGTCAGTGATAGTTTCATCCGGACAGGTCTTTCGAATTGTGTTATGGTTTTATCCGGACTGAAAAAAGCTCTTTGAATCTAAACGGTTTTTTGCCAAAGTTCATGGGGCACGTGTCTCTTTTTGGTTCGTTACTTTAGCCGTTTTTCACCTTGAATTTCGCACCCACCTTCTCTGAAAAGCAACCTCTTCATTAATGAAGGTGATATCAGCGCCGTCTCTTAATCATTGCAAATCCTTTCGAATTCTCCTAGGAATCAAAACTTCTTTTTGGGGTTTACTATAAATTAAAACACTTTTCCACTATTTTACTATCTCTTTCATTTTCACTTTGCTAATTTTTAGAGCTTTCTCTCTCAAACACAAGTTCTTTACTTTGGTTGTTTATGTTCACGGCTAGGAACGCTTTAATCAGAGGCGGGTGGCTCAATCTATCTGAACTAGAAAAAGCACAAAAAGTTGAAAGGGAAAAGCGCATCGCAGCAGGCTTATCTACTTCCCCCATCGACAAACCAGCAACCTCAACCACAGAGCCTGACCAGGGTTCATCCTCTACAAAAAGTGTCAGATCGAAGAGATTGTTTCAAACCAGCCTTTCCCCTATCATCTCAGGTTCATCGGTTCAAGAGTCAGAACCCCACTGTTGAACCAGGCTTAACAATTACTATTTTTTAAAAACCTTCCCCATTCTTAGCCATGGGGTCAGATGCTGATACTTCTCCCAACAAACTGGTTGATCGAAGAAAAGGCCGGCTGGTCAAAGGGCAGGCTTCCAAAGGCACCCCTTCGAAATCAGGTGCCAAGGATAGCAATACAGGGTCAGAAGTACCCATAAAAGCACCCAAGGACAGGCTGTCCGGTCTGGAGGCTACTGGCTCAAGCCCCCAAAGAGAAACCTCCACATCAGAGCCCCAACCGGAGGCCAGAGTGTAGGAGAGCACTGAAGCTCATCAGTCCGGTAGTCAGACTTAACCAACTCCAAACTCTCCCCTCATCAAGACAACTGAAAACCCTTCCTCAATAGTGGAGGAAATAATAGAGGACTCTATCGAAGAGGCTCCATTCGAGTCCGAACCTTCCGGACAGACTAGTCGTGCTGTTGCTGCCCAGAAGGATAAAGGTAAGGAGAAGCTATGCTTAAGGCATCCGGATCTGCCGGAGTGCCTAGAAGGAAAAGTGGGACTTTGTTTCCACAAGGTAAACGTTAAATACCTTCTTGCTTTACAAAAAATCAACTATGCCTTCATCTATACAGCTGAGTTGGGCCGGATGCGTACGAAGTGGGGAATTCCGGAGAACATGAAGATAAGAATCCCCATAGACCCCGAAAGCCCAATGGACTGTAAACTCAGTGAAATAGTCATCTTCACTGAGCTTTTTAACTGGGGTCTAAGGTTTCCCTTAGATCCGTAGATAGTTAGGTACTTCCACCTCATCAAGCTCTGCCCTAGTCAACTGAGCCCCAACGCCTGGTACACACTTGTGGCCTGTATTATGGACTCAATGCTCTCTGGGATTCCTCCACCAATGGAGGAGTTTGCAGTTGTGGCCAGTCTCTGTAGAAACCACCACATTCCCTTCTATCACTTCAACATGGGTGATAATTACAAAGCAGTGGACGATCTACTTGAGTTGGAGAAAAAATGGAGGACTCAATTTCTGTTCATAAGTGGTGCTTGGGAGAATGGAAGAAAAATAAAAGCCGAAGTCAATCCAAGTCTCCTCACCAACAGATGGAGGAGTGATCGTAAGGCTCCTACTTTATCTTCTTATTTCTACTTTTATCAAATTTTCTTAAACTGACTGGTCTTGTCTTTTTTCTTAGCAGTGCTGCCCAAAGACTTTAGTGACTACTTAAAGGCCGAGCAGACTACTTGCACCAAGATCAATACTTGGACTGCTGAAAAGTGGGGAAATCGGTTTCACGATGCTTTCATAGGAGGCAACTTTGCAAGGTCTCACCTGTGGAACACTACTGGCCGGAGGGACTTGACCTGGGAAGAACTCACCACTCCACCCCCTCCGGATGTAGTCCTCAAGAGAACACACGAACCAGATGGGCCACTTTACTTGTCAGGCCGGGCCAAGGCCCCGAGTAAAATGAAAGGCAAGAAAAAGAAGGGCAAGAAGGTTGTAGGTGAGGCTAACCCTGCCGATGTGGAGGAGGCTGCTCCAACAAATCCAGAGGGGCCAGCCTCAAGCCAGATCGATGCTGCTCTCTTAGAAGTGATGGAGCAAGAGAGTGTTAGGGAAGAGGTAGGATCTCCCAAACCTTCAAAGGTTCGCAAGAGAGACCGAAAACGTGGAGCAGAGAATAAGGAGAGGGATGCCAAAAAGAAAAAGACCTCTAGGGGTGACGAACTCTCTGTCCAGAGCCCGGAGCCTCTTCCCCCTGTAGACCCTACTGATCCAACAAGAGCAGAGGAGATCCATGTTGACTTTCACACTGACGAGGTCGGAGGAGGAGACCTTAGCATTGATGGTGTTGACATTACAGGGCTCGATGGACTTGGTGACTATTTCGCAAACCTTTCCAGAGACGATTTTGCTGGGCCTTCCCTCCCTCCAAGCACTTCGAACACCGTTACTTTTAATGGTAAGACTTTTACTGTTTCAAGTGAAAGGGATATTATAGCTCACTCCATATTAAGTAATGTTCAGCCAGTGCTTGTTTTTGAGAAACAAGTTCGAGGTCAGACATATATTATCAAAGATCTCAAATCTGACAAAGAGAAACTGTCTGATTATCTTCTTACTGCCACTCAACATGCTGACATTTTGAAGGGAGAAAACGAGGAGCTAAAGAAGATCCAAGAGGGGTGGACCACAAAGGTTGCCACCCTAGAAGACACTATCAAAGAGCTCCGGGAGAAGTTGTCCGGATTAGAGAAAGATCTCACCTCTTCAAAAGAAGAGGCAAATGCCAAGGATCAAGTCATCCAAAACTTGACAAATGACAAGATTGTGCTCGAGAACACAGTGTCCAAGGCTGCAGAGGAGAAAGCTGATCTGCTAAGGGAGCAGGAGGCCAAAATTCAGGCCAAGATCGATGCTTATGCCAACAACGTAATAGATACTCAAGAGCAAATGTATGCCAAGGTGAAGTCGGACATGGTCCTGCTCTTTCATGAGAAGTTTCCGAAGAGGAACCTGGGAGATTTGTGGCTTCATGTAGAGTACGAAGACCTTCCCTTCCATACCATAGCTGATGGAGACTTGCGTGATTATTCCAGTGGTTCCTCTTCTGATGAAGAAGAAAACACCGGGGAGGGCCCTCACGAAGAGAAAGACGATCCCAAGAAGAAGAAGAACACAAGTGAGGCTGAGCCATCTTCAAAGGCTCAGTCTTAAAGTATGAATTATCATTTCACTTTTCATGTTACCTGAACTAAAGTCCTTGGAAGGCCAAGGCATTTTTGTTATTGTGTCCGGCATTTGACCGGATAGATCTTTTGTTTCGTTTGACAATTTAAAAGTCCTTGGAAGGCCAAGGCACTTAGGTAATTTTAATGAATATCTTTGTTTTGCACAACTCTTGCATTCTTCCATAGTTTGTTTCAATTTTGGTGGCTAGTGTTTAAATAGCCCTTAGTTATTCCATAAATATTCTAAAGCGAGAGTGTTTAAACTCCTCCGATGACAAATGTTTAAGTAGTCATCTTCAATTCAATCCGGATGGTGTGACAAAAAACAAAGTAAGAACACTTCGAAATTTTTTTAAGAAGGCATCAAGTTTTATAAAAAGCCCGGACACCTCATTAAAACCTCCCCGCGCCACCAGGGTAGGAAAGAGTATGCCCCCAAATATTTACATGGATTTTTAAACAAGTAAATATTTACATTGTTCCTACTCTAAGTACATCCGGAGATGTTCAATATTCCAAGGGTGATTCAAAACCCTTCCATCTTTATCTTCTAGCCAGTATGTTCCAGGTTTGAGCCTTTCAACGACCATATAAGGTCCTTCCCAAGTTGGGGCTAGTTTACCGAGCAGCTTCTCTTTGGTGTGTAAGAATACCTTCCTTAACACCTTGTCCCCCGACTGAAAATCTCTTCTTCTAACTCTAGAAGCAAACCTGCTTCTCATCAAACCCTGATAGTGTGCAGCTCTAAGGTGAGCCTTAACTCGTCTTTCCTCTATTAGGTCAAGTTAACCCCTGATTGCTACTTCGTTGGCGTGTTCAGAGAAATTGTGAACTCGAAAAGAAGGGAGAGTTTCCTCTATGGGAGCTATGACATCCATCCCATAGACTAAGGCAAAGGGTGACTCTTGTGTTGCAGCCCCAGGAGTAGTCCGGTAGGCCCACAAAACCTCTTATAAATAGCTAGGCCATTTCCCAATAGCCCCTTCCAAATTTTTCTTTAAACCGGACAGTATAGTTCTGTTAGCCACTTCAACCTGACCATTTGCTTGTGGGTGGAAAGGTGAAGAGAAACAATGTTGTATACCCCTTAAGGCACATAAACTCTCCATTTCCCTGTTGTCGAACTATGGCCCATCGTTTGTCGTTATCTTTTGTGGAACACCAAATCTGCAATAGATGTTGGATATAATGAATTTTATGACAGCTTTTGATGTTGTTCCTGCTAGCGGGGCTGCTTCAATCCACTTCGAAAAATAGTCTATAACAACAATTATAGTTTTGCGTCCTCTGGATGCCATAGGAAGAGGTCCCACCAAATCTAACCCCCATCGAGCAAAAGGTACAGGCTCAGAAATTGACTCTAAAGGGATGGCTGGGACATGAATTTCATTACTATATCTCTGGCATGGATCACACCTTCTCACCAGCTCCTTAGCATCTTGCATTATAGAGGGCCAATAATAGCCAACCAGTAAAACTCTCCTTGTTAGAGCCCTGACCATCATGCAATTCGGAGAGGACTACTTGCGACTCATCATCTCCCAAACATCGCAAAAGAGGTTTACTGTAAGATTTTTTATATAGAACGTCCCTTAGTATGATAAAACCACGAGCTTTGTGCTTCATTTTTCTTGCTAGTGATTTATCCGGAGGTAAGATGTCATCGGAGAGATACTGCAGGAGTGGGAATCTCCAATCTTGAGGCTGTTTCATCTGTACATCTAAAATTTCTTCCTCTTTGCTTTTATTGAGTTGAATGGAAGGGCACTCCAGCACATGGATCCAAGGATATGACTCAGTGTAGGGTATGGTTGCCAAGGAGTCTGCTAGCTCATTTTCTATTCGGGGTATGTGCTCATAAACAACACTCTTGAACCTAAGTGCCACATCTTTGAGAAGAAGTAAGTATTTTATTAGGTGCTCTTTTTTTACTTCATATTGGCCTTGCGCATGGTGGATAAGAAGATGGGAATCGCTCATTAGCTTGACCCTTTTGGCCCCACAAATATAAGCTAACTTTAAACCAGCTATAGCTGCTTCGTATTCAGACTCATTGTTGGAAGCCCTAAAAGAAAAACATATAGCCTGGTACATTTTGTCACCATATGGAGAAGTCAAGCACACCCCTGCACCACATACCATAGTACTAGATCCACCATCTGTCCGGACGACCCAGACCTTTTTGTCTTTGATATCATTAGTCTGCTCCGTATCCCTATCAGAGTGGAATTCAACTAAAAAATCAGCCACAACTTGGGCTTTGATTGCTGTTCGAGGGGCAAAATCAATATCAAAGTCCCCCAATTCTACTGACCACTTAGTCATTCTACTTGAAATGTCTGCCTTTTGAAGAACACTCTTTAAGGGAAAAGATGTCCGGACGATAATAGGATGAGCCTGAAAATAAGGCCTCATCTTCCTTGCAGCAATTACCAAGGCTAATGCTAATTTTTCGAGCTTTAAATAACGTTTTTCTGCATCTATCAAGCTCTTGCTGATGTAGTACACCGGATGGGGGTAATTATTCACCTCTCTTACCAATACAGCACTGATGACACAACTGGAAACTGCCAAGTATACGAAGAGTGTCTCTCCATCAACAGGTTTAAATAAAGTCTTGGGAGAGGACATATGTTTCTTAATCTCATTGAAGGCCTCACCGCACTGTGAAGTCCATTCAAATCCCTTCGCACCCTTTAAAGTTTGAAAAAACGGGGCACATCTGTCCGAAGACCTTGAGATGAATTGATTTAAAGCAGCCAACCTCCCAGTCAACCGTTGTACTTCTTTAACATTCCGAGGGGGCTCCATTTGGAATAAAGCATTAAGCTGGTCCGGATCGGGCTGTATCCCTTGCTCACTTATTACATAACCCAGGAATTTTCCGGACTGTACTCCGAATACATACTTTTCTGGATTTAGCTTTAAATTCACTTTTACTAAGTTAGCAAAAGTTTCTTGGAGGTCTGCCAAGTGTAGTTGTTCATCCACACTTTTTACCATCATGTCATCAATGTATACTTCCATATTCTTTCCAATCTGATTAGCAAAGGCTTTATTTACTAACCTCTGATAGGTAGCCCCATCATTTTTCAACCCAAATGGCATTACCTTGTAACAATGAAGACCCCTATGAGTGACAAATGTGGTATGCTCCTGATCCCTCAGATCCACTTGAATATGGTTGTAGCCGGAGAATGCATCCATGAAAGACAGTAGTTTATTTCCAAAAGTTGAATCCACCAGCTGATCAATCTGGGGAACTGGGTATAAATCTTTTGGACAAGCCATATTGAGATCTCTGAAATCAATGCACATACGCCACTTGCCATTTTTCTTTTTCACCAAGACCGGATTGGCATTCCACAAAGGATATTGAGACTCCTTTGTATGCCCCATTTTTGTGAGCCTGTCAACTTCTTAAACAATAACATCAGCCTTTTCCATGGAAAAAGCCCTTCTCTTTTGTAGCACAGGTGCTATGTCTCTCCGAATGGATAGGTGATGTGATATAATATCTGCTGGAACCGCTGTAACATCAGCGTTGCACCAAGCAAAAACATGGTGATGGTCTTTCAGAAACTTCAACATCTTAATCTTCAGTTCGGATGGCATTTTAGACCCTATCTTAACACTTTTTCCTTCTTCCAAAGAGTGTGTTTCAACTTCTTCAACCGGTATCAACACTCCAGGGGTCTCTATGGGGTCATCAATTTCACCCTCATCCCCAGAAAGCCCCTCAAACTGCTATTCTTCGTTGATACGAACTGCCCCCAACGTCCGTGGAGCCAGTGCTATTGCATAACACTCTCTTGCAATCTTTTGACTGCTTTGGACAACTCCCACTTGTCCTTGAACAACATATTTCAAACATTGGTGGACTGTCGAGGCCACTGCATGCATCCTAGAGAGCCAAGACCTCCCTAAAATAGCATTATAACAAGTGGGACAATCAACCACAATAAAAAGTATCCTGACCATCTTCTTGAAAGGGCCTTTGCCCAACAAAACTTCCTCTTCGAATTCCCCGATCACATCTGTTGAGCTCCTAGTGAAGCCCACAATTGATCTGTTCGAACACTGAATTACGGCTGGATTTTTCATCTTTTTGTAAGTGGTTAAGAAGAGGATATTGGCTAAACTCCCAGTATCCACCAAGATTCGTCTTATGTTATTGCCCCCAATGGATGCTCCTATGACAACAACATCTTCATGAGGGCCAGATATATCCCTTAAGTCATCTTCATCGAAAACAATGAAGGGAAATGGAATTTGTGATTGATAGGAGGTCATGTATCCTTCTAGCTGGGTGGCTAAAGTATGAACGTGCCACTTCCTTGAAGAAGCAGTAGGAGCTGTCATAGTATCCCCTCCGAAAATTGTGAGTGACTCAAAAAACTCAATAAGCCCGGAGACTGTTTTACAACGTTCCTCAATGACACCCACCCTATTTCGAGTTGGATCAGGATCCAAATATTCTGATTCTATATCAAATCTTTCGATTATAACCATAGCTCCCTCCGGAGCAGCATTGCTCGGACCAACCCGATGAGTATTATCAGGCCTATTTCCTCCTCTTCTTTTGACATATGCCCCCATCTTTCCTCTTTCAATCAAATTCTGAACTTCTTGTTTCAAGGCTATACAATCATTAGTGGTATGGCCAGTATCATTATGGTACTGGCTGAAAGAATTGTTACGATGTTCCCTAGGAGATTGCAGTGCGACCGGCCTTCTATAGTGCACTTCTTCCTTTGTTTTATCGTAAATGGCGGCCACACTTTCTTTTAATTCTGCAAACCACTCTAGTTGAACCCAAGGCCCTCTCTTATTTCTAGATTGTTGACTATGGGCAGGTGCAGCTGGCTGAGATTGAGCTTTAGCCCTATTATGCCCTTGTCCGGTCTCCCTTGCCTTGTTCCCGGACTGATTTTGGTTGGGGTTTGGTGCAACCGGGGCAGACCTCACCTGCATGTGCACCCTAGTTTTCTTTGTTTCATCAACGTTGATTTGCTTTCCAACCTGATTCAATAGACCTCCCCAGGTCATTGCTTCTTTCTGGTCACTGAATCAGCTAAATTTCCAGGGTTTAAGCCCTGCCTCAAAGATGCTATGGCTACTTTCTCGAAGCAATCAGTCAGCCCGGTTTTGGTGTTCACAAAATGACTTATGTATTCTTTCAGTGACTCGTTTGGTTCTTGGGCACAATGGATTATTGTGTCCCCATTGCCTTTCAATTCCTTACTCCCAACAAGCTACCTTCGAAAGGCCACCCAAAAGGTATCAAAGTTTCTGATGCAGCCTTGTGGTAGGCTATTATACCACTTCAGAGCACTCCCCGTAAAGGACTGGGAGAATTCTCTACAGAGTAACTTGTCGTCATCATCGAAATTCATCATAAAGTTTTTAAATTGTTCCAAGTGGTTGTCCGGATCAGTACTGCCATCGTATTTCTCCATTTTAGTGCTATCGAACCTCTTAGGGAGGTTTCCGGACAAAATCTTGGAAGACAATGGAGATTGTCTCCAATTGCGGCCACGACTGAACATAGTATCCACATTGGGAGTTGCAAAGATACCTGGTTCATTGTGGAAGGCAAAATGATCCATCAACATCCGGTCTACATGCCTCTGGTTGTAAGATGATCCTTTGCCTATATTCTTTTTCAATTTCCCATGTATATCCCTTTTTCTTGAATACTTTTTAATCAACTTATGCTTCTTTTTAGATCGGCCCTCCTCACTGCTGGAGGACAAGGACTCTTCTACTTCATCCTCGTCCGAGGAGCTACCAGAAGACTCTGAGTCTGAATCAGAACTCTCCACTGGCTTAGACCGGTGAGACTTTTTGGAGCTAGCATGAGTCTTCTTGGTACTCACATGAGTCTTCGAAGGCTCATGCTCTCTAGGGTTGTCGGTATGATGAGCGACTGATGCTTTTGATTTTTCTTTCATGCCCATCTTAGCCTTCTCTGCCCTCAGAGCTTCTATCTCGCCCTTTAATCTATCACGCTCCTCGATGGTATATTCATCATTTTCACCCACCACTTCAAGCAAAGCTGGTGGTACTTCCGGGGCGTCCGGATTCATTCGGACTAATTTTTCCTGTTGGTTTCGAATGCTTGATTCAGGCACCGTCGTGCTCCCACTGTGGTCGCCAATTTGGTGAGGTTTATTTTCGTCTGAGGGTAAGTTTGTAATTTTTGTTTGGAGTTTTGTGGAAGTTTGTAAATATTTAATGTTTAAGTAGTGAGTAGGGGGAGAATTAAGCAGCCTGGTTGTATTTAATTTTCATTACCCTCATTTAATGTTGGTGGTTAGGTATTTATACCCTTACATCTGGGCCTTATGGGCTTTCGGGTCATGTTTAATGGACCCGGGTCAAGTTCAAGGACCCATGAGCTCTTAGTAGGAGAGCAGGCAGCTTAGTCAAGAAGTGTTTAGGTTTTAAGTACTTTAGTTCTTGTTCGAACAGTCCAATGGGTGAGGTGTTCGAACTGCCCTGTCCGGTTAAGCAGTCTTTGTCCGAACTGTCCCTGTCCGTAGTGGTAACAGAATCCGGACTCATCAGGTACCACTTCGAAGTGACCTACCAGTGTGGTCAACAATAATGAGTCTAAAATATATCACCTAGAATTAGTAGATAAATCCTTAAATAGATAAGGCTACTAGAGAGAGAAATAATATTAATAAATTTCTAATAATAACAATTAATACTCACCTCTTATTAAGTGGGTGATCTTTATATTTATAGTGACCAAAGTGAGATTTAAGCTGCCTTTTCTCATTAATACAAGGAATCATTTATAGAGATTATGCATATTCTACAACATATAAGGCATACGGGTGTTCTAGAGCCAAACCTTTGGTACAACACATATTTCCTTTATCAGTGTTAATTTTTTTATAACAGTAGACATTAAAATAGATTTCATGCAATCATTGTATTGTTTCATGATCGGTCTAGAATAAACCATTTTATAATTGATAAGGTTACTCACCCAAAAATTCTTACTATAGGCATTTGTGGCTATATATTTGGGTTTAAGTGAATCCTACAGTTTTTTGCAGACTCAACGATAGTGATATCTATCAAATAAAAGATCAGACATACGGTTTAAGATGTGGCCATAACATATGTAATCATTGTTCTCCTATTTGCAACGCCTCATTTTTTGCTCTACCGTTTCATTCTCAATGATCTTTACACGAGATTGCTCAAAGCGTACACAGCCTTTATGGTGGTCCACAAAAAAATTGACTTTTTATTGCCATTTTTCTAAAATCGAATACCTCAAACTATAAATTCTATCAAACATGTTTGTCACGTCTTTGGTTGATTGTTCGTTCATCATTTCAATCTTGATAAACGAGTAATTTCAATCTTTTGTAGTAGATCGTGTTTGATTTCCTCGATAACTCTTAAAATCATGTATGAAAACAATTTCAAATTGAAATTATTTTGGGGTTCTCCAAAACATCAATCGAATAAATCATAATTTTTATTAGAATTTTATATGTGATATATGGTACATAACCAACAACATATATTCCTCCCCACGTTTTTTTAAAACTAAAAACAGTTTACGTATAGAAAATAATTGATTTGAATTTGAAGTCAAAATTTTTCTAAAAATTTAAACCTTAAATTTATTTTTAAAATAATGCGAGTTGGATTATACAAAGGGTTTTAACCCTTTGGATCCCGGACTCTATCAAAACCATAATCACAATATTATTTAATAAATGTGTATTTCGCACATTCGAAATATAATTTGATTAATAAAACATCACGATTACATATCAATCAACCGCGATTCCAATTGCAATAAAATATTTAATAAAATATGTTTTAATATTACAAAACAAAAAATTGCTTGAGACATTATTAACCTACCGTTTAAGATGTTTTTAAAGGTTAATATTATATAGAACCTCACAAACTGAAACTTTTAAAATTGAAAGCTTAGCCACGATTCCGCGTGACAAAAAGCTGGAGGAAAGGAAAAAATAGGGTTAAATTTTCAAAGCCTTTTTGGTATCACGTCGTTTAGGCCTCCTCCTACTCCTATATTGATTAGGAAAACGAATGGTGTGGATATGACTGGAGAAGAAACTCTGAACATAAAGATAAATTTAGACACCAAAATTGAAAAGGCGATAGTAGTGGTCTTGATGGACCAAAATTTACCATTTGCAACACGTTATATAGCCTTTCCTTCTCAATGGAATGGAAATAAAGTTTATCAGAAATCAATAGCCTTTTTTAAGTGATGTATGTTTCTTAGCTGATTTGACATCTTTAACAAATAATATACTTAAATATGGTCGAATTCTAGGTCCTTGTTTGATTGAGTTTCACCTTTACCATAAATGGAGATGCTTTAGAAAAATAAAATCCGAATTTTTATGATAAAATGGTCTATAAATTCAATTCCAAAACTTGAGGACAAAAGGACTGTTTTTAAGGTGGAAAACTCTGAAAATGAATTACCTTTTTCCCCAATATTTGGCCCATAAATCTCTTCAATATATATAAAATTCAAGATTTTGTATATTAAACTAAGTTTCAGCTTATGAAAAATGTTTTTTTTCCCAATTATAGGTTTCGGTAGAGTTATTTTTATTTTTAAGAAGATAATAAAATTATAATATAAAATAAAATTAATATTACTCTAATACAAAAAATATTTAGAGTTTATTAAGAATTTGTTTCTACAAGTGCTAGAAACACGCGAATGATATGAGAAAATCGTCTTATTATTATGTATGCATTTTGCAAACTGTCTGTAGTGGTAAATCATGATGTCACGCCCTACATGTAATAAAGTTGTGGCTGATGTATATGATAACTTTATGATAACTTTATTCCCTATACGGCTATACCCATGCGGTAAACTTTCTAAAAAAATATTAAATAAATTTTTTGAATAAAACTACGCAAAATTAAAGTATATTCTCGACACTAGAAATTCGAAATAAAATTATCGGAATATATTTCAAAAAAGAAAATATTAACATTATAAGTTATGTACAAATATGTATACCACTGCTGCTGCTTTTCTTAAGGCTAAACTTTTTTTTATTAAAACAAAAGAAGGCCTAAAAGAAACCGGGTTTAAAAGGGCAAGGCCTAATGTATGAAGTTGTAAAAGAAAATTCAAATGGGTAAAAATATTGAAACCTAAGCAGGCGCCAAATGAAAATTTTAAGATTTCATTTCTCTTTAGAAGAGATAATTTGGAATGAACAAATGATTGTTTTGGAAAAAGAAAGGCGGAACGAACTTAAAACAGTAATTTATGAAGCAAAGGGAGTTGATGCTAAAAAGCTCCACGCGAGTAGAGAAGAGTTGATAAGCCCCAAAGGATATATACTCTGATCTGGAGCATAAACAGATTCATAAACAGGAAACTTGGGTAGAAACAGATGTTAAGAAGTCATTTCTCAGACGAAGATCTGGACAACTGAAAAGCAGATGAAATAGATCCCGAAAACTCTACTCACGACGACACAATAAAGTCTTCTTCATGAAACCAAGGTTAGACGAAAAAATTAGAGAACTTCGAAGGCTTTAGAAACAGAAATAGAGACAACCACCTGCTTGCTTGAATCTCCTGAAAAGATCATATAAGCAAAATAGTCAATCAATTTCTCAAGTAGCCTAGCTGGAGGCTTTTGAGAAACGTAATAGCTTCTAATTCATGAGGAGCTTTAAAGGATTTATACTATATTTTAATTTTGCACCTCAGAGTCCATCAAGCAAGTCAATCGGCTGCTCGTTTTTTCCTAATTTAAATATGATTAAGAATCATATTATGAGAGATTAAGTTTCTTATATGTGACAAAATAGAATGTAGCTGACAAGGATACTGACCAGAGGAAATAAGAGATACAAGAATTTATGAATCAGTTTCGATATCAACTTCACTTAAACCTTTAATCTTGCATATTTTTAGGCCATCATGGAGAGCTCGAGCTTTATCTTTAATTGGGAAAAGTTTCCCATAAATGTTACATATCCATGAATGATTGATCCCTTATTGTCATAGATTAAGATGGCTCTGCTCGATGTATGGAATAGGAGGAATGCAAGAGAGATGAATGATATTATTCTTCACCTTAATATGGTTGAAACATCCCAAGATAATAGAAACTTCTTCACAACTTTTCCAATACTTATTCTTGAGTTGGTTCGAATGATCCATGCTTGATATGATATTAGTAATGTGTTTGATAGATGAAGTAACAGTGGAAGAGTCACCCTTGAACTTAACTTTATTCCTCTTTTTCCAAATGAACCAACTTATGATGACAGGAAGAATAGTCTTGATGTGAACCTTGTTAGGGATGACCAAAACCTAGCTCGAATCATATGCTTAGCAGTCATGAAATAACTGATTCTGATTTTGAGAATATCTGCAAAATATGACAAGATTTTCCACGAAAAATAACAAGAGACAGATAGATGATCCTTAGTTTCTAAGTTATAACAAAACTTGCATTTAGAAACAATCGAACAATTCTTAGCTTCTATGATTGAATTGACATAGAGATTGTTTTGAATCAACCTCCAAACCAAAAAACAACAATTACGAGAAGTGATCTGATTCCAAATCTTTTTATAAAGAAAATATTTGTTAAAGTTAGGCTTAATAATCTCCAGAGTATTCTTACGATTAAACCTCTAATTATTTGAAGAGATCCAGTATATGGTATCATCCACTTAATCATTAATTTTAAGCTTCAAAATAGAATCAATATTAAAAGTAGATAGTAAATGGCTAATCATTTCTAAATTCTAATAATTATTCTCCTAAACAGAATTAACAGTAGAATCTATGAACTAATTATTATCAGAATTATTATTAAACTTGAGTAGAGAAGATTTTCCAAACCAGTTATCTAGCCATAAATCTACACAATATTTCCCTAGAATCCGCTTCATGTTATCCTCAGCAAAATTCTTATTGTTGGCTAGACTTTTCTAGGTTTGAGAACCCTCCCTAGAGAATTTAATTTAAAAATGATGCTTATTCTTGCAATAGATAATGTGAAGAAGGTTTGCCCAAAGAGAAACATTCTCTCTAAATCTGATCCACATCTTGCAAAAGAAGGCTGTTTGGATATCAAAGAGACTTCTCATGTTTAGGCCACCTTCACTAAAAGGTTTACAGATGTTAGACCATGAGAACCAATGAATCTTATTAGATTCATTGTTTGAACCGCAAAGAAACATATTAAAGAGCCTTTCAATCTTTGATATGATTGTATTAGGTAAGCAGCAACTCTGCAACCAATAAATAAGAATAGACATTATATTTGTTTTAGGCCTATTGTCTTGAGATAAGTTTACAAAAGTGATTATATTTGTTTTGTCTTTGTTAATGTCCTGACCTGAAATATTTTGATTAAAACTGTAAAAAATTTACCTATAACTTCCATATAATAAGCAGAATCATAAGTAAAAATTAAAAAGGTCGTCAGCAAACACTAAACAAAGAATTATCATTTTGCTTCTACATGAATATTTTAGAGATTTATTAGATTCAAACAAAGAATTAAGACCCTTTAACAGAACTTCTTCAGTTAGAATGAAAAGACTATTGAACAAAGGGTCCGCTTGTCTAACACCTCTAATGGACTTAAAAAACCCAGTAGATTTACTATTTATAATAATAGAACAAAGACAAACATTATAACCTTACTAATTAGATTGATAACCTTTTGATTGAAGCCATAAGATTGGAGGCATTTGATGATAAAACCATGAGATAGATTATCGAAAGCCTTTAACATATCAACCTTAATAAATATGTTTCCTGCCTTGGTTTTCCTACCTAGATCATAGATTAGTTCATTGGCATCCTCATTGGCAATGAGGATGTTATCATGGATTGATCTATCCTTTACACAAGCTCCCTGCAACTCAAATATCATTTTAGTCAATATAATAGAAAGTCTATTATTTAGAAGCTTAGACATTATCATATTCATGATAGTACACAGACTTATTGGTCTGTTACGGTTCCAAAAAGTAGGATTATTAGACTAAGGAATTAAACAAATTCATGTAGCCATAATACCTTTAGGGATGTTTTGGCCATTAATGAAGGAAGAAATAGCATTGCATAGATCAATTTTGATAATTTTCCAACAAATAAGAAATAAAAACCTATTGAAACCATCCAAGCCAGCAGCACTTGAAGGCTTGAGATTCTGAATTATGTCCAGAATTTCTTCTTCAGTAGGGTTAGCTAACAAAAGGTTATTATTTGAATCATTTATTATGTTAGGGATGGCTGTAAAAATGTTGGTGTTCATGAAATTAAACTCTTCTTCTATGTTAAGATAAGAGAGTGAAGAAACATTTTCTTTAAAATAGGCAGCAAATTCATTGATAATATCTTCATTAGTTATCCATCTGTTGTTGAGTCTAATATTAAAAATCCCGTTTTTTCTTCTTTTTTTCTTGACATAGTTGTAATACACTTTATTGTTTCTATTTTTGCCTTTTATCCAACTAGAATAACACTTCTGTCTCCAGTACTCTTCTTCCACAGTGAGGGCTAAAAGATGATCAACAATGGCTTTAATCAAGCTGTTTTTATCCTCATTCTTGTTAGAATTCTAGTATCTTTCTTTACAATCTTTAACATTATCTTCTGTGATCAACACTTTGTCAAAAATGTTGCCGAAATAGATTTTATTCCAATATTTCAGAGCAGCTTTTAGTCTTTTAATTTTATTCCAAAAGAGATATAAAAGAAAATCGATCATTTCTTGCTTCCAGTTATATTCCACAATGCTGATGAAATTTTTGTCCATAGTCCATACATTCAGAAATTTGAAGCTTTTGTTATGCTTACTTATGTCTTTAATAATGGTGATATTTAATGGAGTATGGTCAGAACACGTACGTGCCATGTGTATAACCTTAGTGTTAGCAAAATAATCATTTCAGTCATTATTCAATAAAACTATACCATTGCGTTTCCATTTAGTCTTGCTTGTCCATGTGAATTTTGTACCTGCAAAACATGCATCATCTAAACATCAATCGCTTATCATATCATGAAATTCGTCAATACTTTGATTACAAAATGAAGAACAACCAAGTTGCTCAGATGGAGTGCTGATAGAGTTAAAGTCACCCAAGATCATCCACTTTATAGTTGAGACAACAATTAGCCTAAGGATATTCGAGAGCTCTAATTTGTTTCTTCTCTGACACTTAGCGTGAATATATATAACATTGAAGACTTTATCAAAATTAGAATACTTAATTTCAGTATGAATACATTGATCATTATCAATCAAAATATTAATAACTAAATCATCATTTTAAAGCATCCATATTTGTTAGATATGTTTGCAAAATAATGAGTAAAATTAAGGTTATAAGCAATATAATGTATCTTAAAACTGTTGACTATGGGATCCGAGATAAAAAGAAGCTTGATGTTCTTTTTTTTTACAATTGACTTGAGCCTTCGCAAAGAATATGTATTAACAACTCCACGAATATTCCAACAAAGAGCTTTTATCATTTTGGACTCTTAAATGAAAATATTTTACCTCACCAAACTTCAGAGACTTAATTATTAAAGCTTTATTTTTCTTATTGTGTCTTGCTTGCTTCAAATTTTTCTTCAATACGTTTGAAACCTAGTATCCACTTCTATCATCGTAAGAACATGAGTAGCATGAAAGATACCTACATTGTCTTTATTTGTTGTATGATTTCCACTACATATAGTTTCTAATTTGTAGAGGGAATCAAGTTGTAATTAAAGCCTAAAGACTTTATAGCTTCAATTACATCTTCTTCATTGTCAGTAGGTTTTTCTTTTTTTCTTGAACTAATGAGAATTTTTATCTCTGCTAGGACTTTCTAAAAAAATATTCCTAAGAATTATTGACGGCTGTTTTCGTAAGATGAGAAGAAGACTCTGCTAGGTCATATTTCATTGGATGTTATCAGTTTTGGAGATTTGAGGCTTGATAATTATAGAACTCTTTTTTTGGTGTTTTGTTGTTGAATGTTTTGGATAATGCTAGCAGATTTCTTCAATTCCAAAGAGGACGCATTCGAGGCTTGATTCATTTCTTTGTGTAAGTTAGTTTCTACTAGCATGTTATGTTAATAATAGTTATCATAACATCCTCTTGTTTATGGTTTTCTGAGAAATGTTTTTATATTTTTCTTGACAATGACCCATATGTTTATAATGAAGACAGTAATTTGGAATGTTCTTGTACCGCAACTCAAACCAACAGCCTTCATTTTCTCCAAATCCGACCCAAATATTGTCTTGAATTTTATTGGTAACATCTATCTCCAACCATATATAGAAATCATTATATAATGCTCTATTCTTCCCTGGTATCCATGTTTTAATAGTCATACATATAGAACCAGCTATCAATTTAATAACAGCTTCATTGTATAAATATTATGGAATTGTTGATATTCTAAGCTGGACAGGGCAGATCGGACTCTCAACTTTAATATTGAATTCTTGCAGCCACTTGAGCACCCTAATTATTTAGTGGCCTATAGTCCATATACTTTTAATACACAATTTGCAGAGTTCTTCTATAATATAGAATTCTCAAATTATATGGTGAGGATCCCATGTAGAAATACTATATTCTCCTGTAAACTCGTGATCTTGTAAAAACTGATTTAACAGAGAATTCTTTGGAATACCATTAGCGAATTTTCCAATTAAAGGGTATTTTGATGAATCTATCAGTATCTCCTTATCTTTCTTTGAAAAATGTAGCGAGATATGATCTTGTTTAAATTGTATATCTTATAGCTTAAATTCATTTTCAACAGGTTTAAGTAATTCAACATAAAACTCTTTTTTATTATTGGTTTATGTGGAATATTTTTAACTGGTGACCGCTGGGAATTCCGATTCCATGAAAATTGTTTGTTTATTCTTTTCTATGATGGAAAATAACAGAGCAAGAAATAGGATATAACGGATTTGATTAGCAAACTGGGAAGCAACCAGATAATTTCGAGAACACAGAATAATATTTAAATTCGGTAAAAACAGAAGCTAATGATGAAGAGGAATACCAACAGGTTGTACGAGGCAATAAAAGAGGAATAAAAGGCTAATGCAAAACTAAAAGCCTTCTTGAAATTCAAAAAAAAAATCTTGAGGGAGAAGAAGCTCTCCATGCATTCGACTGCTACTATGATTGCAAATGATATATATAAAAATAAGTTAAACTTTAGATGCAAACACCTATAAAAGAACCGAACGAAAAAATTATTGAATAAAAAAACACCCACAAAAATGATAGCAATAACTTTTAGTTATCAAGTCGGTCAGATGTGATATTTTATTTATTGGTTCATTAAATGATTTGGATCAGACTGAATATATCAAATTCAATAATAGAATTATTTAAATAATAAAATTTAAATTCTATTAGTTATCGAATACATGTCAACATCTTAGGAAGTCGGTCAAAAGGTAAAAATAGACAAAATAAGTAATTGTGACAAAAAAATTTATAATTTACTCTGCTTTTTATAGTATTTACACCTATTTATTATATAAATTAAAAAATGTGGACCAACGTGAAACCTATTACAAACATAAAAAAAACCTAACTTCGTTTTCAACCTAAAAACTTTTATTAATTTTGAGAAAAACGAAACTCCAGCCACCATGCAATCATGGTCATCCTATAACCTCTATCATGGTAAGATTTATATAAATGTTAATACTTAATACAATACAAATAGTAGTAGATGAGTTTTTTTCGAAAAACATGAAGTTAGTAAATCTGATATATAAAATAATCTAAATAATTTTAGGTTCAGAGCTCAGAGTAAAAATTTGTCTACTACTTTCACAACTAAGACTATCCACAACGGTCTGGATATTTCATTTCTTACAAGTGCACCATATGAGCTTAATCCTCTAATAATTCTACAAAAATTCTCGCTACACACAACAGAGCATATTCTACCATTTATTTTTATTTATCTTCTTTATTATTTAATATATATATATATATATATATATTATAATTAGGAAATGACACACTAAATACCCACTCATAAACTATATTTTCATCTAGTACCCAGACTATTTTCTATTTCTACTTAATACTCATCTCACCAAAATAACTCGCTTCCAATACCTAAGAATATTTTAATCTCTTGACTACCTTCAATTTTTGGACTGATTTTTTCCTCAAAATATTTCAAACATTTGATTTCATCTAAGCAGCTCCCTTCTACCTTACCATTTCCACCAAACTACTCATACTAACAAACACCGATTTGCCAAAAAAGACGTGTTTTCAAATGAGGTTTTGAGGCCATGATTAACACAGGCATTCAGGCTACCTACTTGAGCTTTATTCATACCGATTTTTAGACAACCGTTAACTCTGCAGTAACACTTGGTTGCCCTCTGTATTCTTGATTTTATGTAATATTTTCAGAGCCGTTTCTTGTTTTTTCTGTTTGAAATTATTTTTTAGTTGTTTTGATCGAGTAATATATTTATGCAGTTGATTATTCATTCAGCTTATTGTTCTTAGTACTTTTAGACGTTACCATCCGTGTTGTTTTCTAGTTTTTTTTATAAAACAAATTTCTTATCTACAAGATTTCATGTTTCTAAGTTGATTTCTTAGTTATAAATAGGTTATGTTGTTTCTTTAATTCAATTATTATAGCTACTGCAGTTGTGGTTTACTCTGTTAAAGTCGGTTGATTAATTTTAGTATTTCAGGTTAATGATGCATTTGGTGATGTAGAGAATGTGTTTTATGAATTGTTTATGGCATAATTAGTAGTCTATTAACTTTCGAAGATGCGTTTTGTGTGTGCATTGGACACGAGATTTCAATACGATATTTGTATCTATGATTTAGTGAGAAGCATACGATTTTCGTATCCATGTGACGCGCTAATATAGACTTTGTAGCCAGGCTTTATTGTACAGGAGGCGTGCATGCGATTTAGGTAGTATAGTTCACGTGATTCTTGTGTATATTATAACACACGATTTTAATACAAACATCCTATCTAGATAAAATTTCTCATAATGAGTTCATGCAATTTACGTATACCATTACTTGCTATTCGTGTGCAAATAGGACTCACGATTTTCATATAAAGTTCCTAGCCTAGCATTAATATAAACTACATGAATTTTTTGTTGCTTCCAAATCCATCTAAATTATAAAAATTATCTACACTATAGTGCAATAGATGTCTAAACCAAAAGTGTGTATATTTAAATTCGGCCACCAATTTCTCCTTTTTCCGAGTTTGAAAACTTTCATACTCTTCAAGATTGCGTTGAAAGCAGATGGGATGAGCTGGTTAGAGGTAACTATACTATTACCTACTCATGTGTGATCACAACAACTGTTTTGTTTGATAATGAGAAGGATGGGTTTAGTGATATATCTTGACGTGGAGCTTCTCTAAAGCGTTAGGTCTGTTATAAAACAACAACAATTAGTTGATAAATGGTCGGTAGAAAAGCGTAAATAGCCTAGCCTAAGCTTGGTAGAACCCTCTTATAATCAGCTAACTTGTGGGGAGAGTAGTAATGGTTTACTAAATTCGGAACGTAAAAAAAAAAGATATCTGGCTACTACTGGGTGGGTTGATGCTATCACAAGTGTTGGTCAAACGTTTGATAAGAGTGCTATAGTTCTAAGGTTATCCTTATGCCGAAATGCGTTAGAGCATTGTTTTACTTTCAAGTATAGGCATAATACATCTGCTAAGATCATTGTTACTGTGTCAACAAAGTGTCAGGTGGTTGTAAATGGCGACTTTATGCATATATAGATTCCAGGACCGATTTAATGATGATAAAACGGTTTGTTGAACGTCGTACATGCAGCCTCGTGTGCTCCAAACAAAAAAGTAAGCATTTCACATCTGATTTGATTGCGGATGAAATTTATGATTCAACTAGGACTTAAAATTCGGTAACGACAAAAAGTATACAATCGACAGTAAAACAAGACTACGTTTTAGACATCTCCTATTGTATCTCGTGGAATGCTTTAAACAATAAAAAGAGGGAAGTATTCAGAGATAGTAATACTTCTTTTAGTTTGCTAAATGGTTACTTTAAACGATTAAAGAGTCGTGATATTACTACCGACTGTAATTTAGAGGTAGTTGTTGGGAACGTCTTTCGGCGTTGTTTTATAGCATTCGGATCGTGACTTTTAGGCTTTCATTCATGCCGAACAATGTTGTATGTTAATGAAACCCATTTAATCGGCAACCATGGGGGTGTTTTGCTATCTACAGTGGCAAAGGATGGCAATAACACTAAGTTTGTCATATTTTCCGGTTCATGCAAGTTATGTGTTCCCATTACTACGTTTCTTGCTTGATAATTTTCACCATGTTAATCGTACTTGACTTGTAACCCTCATGATGTAATTTTCAGTGATTAATAAACCATGTTAGGCATACGATTCTTGTGGGAAAGTTAACCATACCTTTCATTTGTTACTCAATCACGCGATTTACATACCCAAGCTAACCATGTTCTTATTTGTTAACTCAATTATAGGATTTATATGGATTTATGAAACATACTAGACATGTTCTTATTTGTTCAAAATATTTTAAGTTTTATACGTACTTTGTTCATGCGCTTGTAGTTTAGTAGAATGTTCATTGCTATTTTCTCCGTCACTTTCGGTATTTTTGGTATTGAAGATTCTGACAACTGGCTATGGGTTATGGAGAGTTTGAAACCTCATTTGTTAAACCATTAGATAACAGCTATTTCCGACCTCCACTCTGGTATTATTAATGTTGTTTCTATTGTTTACACAAATAGCTACCATGCGTACTGTATTTTTTATATCATTCAGAATTTGAGGACTGCTCTTGAACAAACTAACTGAGCGTATAAAAGGTCAATGCTTTTGTTGTTTAACCATTTTTTATGCTCCCACAGTAGGCCTTTTTAATGAGAGACTTTATCAGTTTTTGAGTCAAGGTGGCAGTAGAATAAAAAATTCCTTAAGAATTTACCTCCTGATAAGTATGTTCAGGAATTCGGTAAAGAGAAACAGTATGAGGCAATCACATCAACTGCAGTCGAATAGTTTAATCCACATATAAAAAACTATTCAGTCTACCGATTGTAGAATTGGTGGACAAGATTAAAGTCATGCTTATGAATCAGATTTCCAAGAAGTTGTTTGGAGGGGCTGAGCTAGAACACTAATTTATGTCCTGAGTTTGACAAGAAGTTTAAAGAAAATGTTGTAAGTGGTCGAACGTGGCTAGTACATAAGTCTTCGACAACTTTTTTTTTAAGTTTTTTTCTGAACCATTATGGTTGTCAACATGCTTGATTTCAAATATTCTCGTGGTGCATGGCAATAATAGTGTTTTCCATGTCCTCACGCATTAGCAACAATAACATTGGTTAACAAAGATCTTATGACGTTGATCAAGCCATTCTTCACGGTTAGAAATTATAGGTCTACTTACTATTTCAGTATACCGACAATAACCAATTTTGGTGAAATATCATCCTCCAATAATTTTGTCGGGCCAGATATTATTCCTCCCAACATTAAAAGACGAGCTAGAAGGCCAATGAAAAAACAGATTCCATCTAGAGGAGAAATAACAACCATCCATTTGCGGTACGACGGTTGTTTTAAATCTGGCAATAACAGGATGACTTATGATGTCCCACCTTGACTTTGCAATTATTTAGGAAATTAGGTGTGTAACATGTGATTTTAGTGCTCTTCTACTCTATATGTCAGTGCCAACTTGCTGCCTGAAGAACACGATTTTTATTTTACTCATTTGTATCTCAGTTTGCGCTTGTTAGCCTTTTTGAAATAAACGATTCTCTTAGGAATGTATCTCTCTAACATGAGATTTTAGCATTCTTGTACTCTAAATGACACTGCCAACTTACTGCCTGAAGAACACAATTTGTATTTTACTCATTTGTATCGAATTTTGCGATTGTTACCATTTTTAAGATGCGATTATTTTAGGAATGTAGCTCTCTAAGATGTGATTGTACGGCTCTTGTACTCTACATGTCACTGCCAACTTACTGCCTGAAGAACGTGATTTATATTTTACTCATTTGTATCTCACTTTGCGATTGGTTGCCTTTTTTAAAGACGCGATTGACTAGTCATATATAACGTATATCTGAAATTGTGTTTCATCTAACTAGAGGCTCCTTTATATTTTCATGTTTTCAATTATAGTGCCCCTACCAGTGGTGAGGTTGCTTAATGTCACATTTGTGATTGTTTTGTTACACTTTTAATGTGATTGCTATTATATTGATGATTCCACATACTTTATCCACATACACCTAGTTTACAGTTATGTTATATAGTACGAGGTTTCCGTCAATCCATAAACGCGATGACTAAGCTAATATAAGCATCTACTTTGGTAGTTCAACAAGGATAACATCAGAATTTTTAAATATTAAAGACCTTAATATATGGACCAGCAATTTCCCAAAAACTTAACCCTAACAAAAAATACTACATATTTTAGGGTTTGGTTTCTTTAATTCTAAAAAAACAAAAACGAATACAACTCTATAATCATTAATCATCAAAGGAGTCCTCCTCGTCTCCATCTTTATCCTCCTCTTTGACATCATCGTCTTCATTGTCTTTTTATCGTCTGTTTCTATTTTGAAGCCGGCGTCCTCCGCTTCGTCATTGTCTCAATCCTCAACACCTTCAAGCTGCTTGATTGCCTTCCATTTGGGCTTGGGAAGGTCATTCGGGTCAGAGTCGTACCCAAAAAATAACCACAAATCCCATGACTCATAATCATCCTCAAAGAAAACGAATATGAGTAATTATCTTTGGAATCATTTGATGAGTACTCCGACGTTAGAGTGCTTGTAGTCTTAAGTTTTAAAGGCTCATCAGATAAGCCACCATCACATGATGGATAACCAAAGGAGTCTGGAGATGAGTCATCCATATTCTAGGAAGAGTTTGTTTAAGAATACGAAGAGCTTGTGTATTTGGGTTTACTGAATGAATAGCAAAAACTCCTTAATTTTATTTATAGTAAAAAAATTAATATCTACTTAAATGTGTATTTAATGCTACTGTAATGAGTACATATCTACCTAAGTCTAGTCAAGCAATAACTAAGCCAATAAAAACATTACCCCGAACTTAATTACTGACGTGAAAAGATAGCTTGTTGTCTTTTCAACCCATTAATTATAACGCGACTTTAGTTCAAACTCGAGCTACCAAGACGACAATTACCTTACGTGATTTACATTAAGTGCATATTCCTTGTTAATGCAAGATAGGTTAAGTTGCAAGATTGAAACGACAACGTGATTTACTAGTACTTATCACGCGATTTTGTAAAGCATAATTTAAACAACAACGCGATTTAATTGTAGTCATACACCATACTAAAAAAATTTCAACTTTCGAATAGAATAAAAAAGTACATAAACCCTTAGTACTGTATTGACAATAGAACTATAAAGTTAGGTAAACTTATTACTCGAAGTCAGCCTCCAAGGTCATCCTAAATCGGTGAGCAATTAGCAAGCGCATCCTCATTTTTCAAAAATGATGTCCTTTAAACAAACAATCATATCTCTCGAAATCCAAACATTACCTTTCCACTACCAAACTTGTGTTGCCTCTTCGCGAAAAATGTAAGCCAGGTCAAACACACGAATCATGTTTTTAGATTTTAGTTTGTTTTACCTTGATACAACTTATTCACTACTTTGAGTATGACGGTTTATAAACCCCAACCGTCCATAGTAAAAGTACATCATGCACAACACTTCATCAAATTTGACTGCTTGAAGAAAGTGTTGATCTTCATCCACGCTTCAGTTCATAATAAAGAAACTTGAACTATTTCCGAAATGTGGAAGGTTTTCTTAGAACTTCTAACTAGACGTATGCAGGGTTATATAATGGATGTGGAAATTTTGTGCAAGTCTTTTTTTAGTGGTGAACATATTTGCGGGTTAATTTTCTTCGGTAAACAAATTGGTGGGAGTTTAGTAAGTTTTGTACCCTAAAATTGATTTTGAGATTTATTTGGACTACCTTAGCCATGCGAAATTGGTTATTTTACAACTGCCATGCAAATTTGACCACCTTAGTCATATCGCGATTTTTGAGGAAATTTTAACTTGCAAAACTATTTAAGGGAAACACCAACATAGTACAACACTTTCTTAAGCACCACATAGTTCAACACTTTCTTAATGGCCTAGAAAATGAGTATGGTAAGTGTTATACACTTTTTAAAAATGACACACAATACTATAACACAAATGAATTACTTATAAATACATTCTTTTTAACAAAAGTATCGCTGTGCGAGTAAACAAAATCAACCAACCAAAATCTGACGATTAGTATTCGTATCATTTAGGAAACGATAAAACATTTGAGCTCGTGTTCTTGCCGGAACATCTCTGATATATTCCTCAGATACAAACCCTTTATGGATGATGTCTTTAACGTATTCGTAAACAAAAAGTCCGCAATAGGACGATTTTCAATTAAAACATGTCAGGCCAATTGTTATCAAAGGTTAAGGATGTGATTCGTTAATGTCCATTATGCGATTGCTACATAATGAAACTTGAATTGCTATTAGACTTTGCGATTGCTTCACAACATGTATAATCTGATTTTATTGATGTAGTCGCGCAATTTTAAACCTATTACAACTCACGTTGCCTATTAGAAACAACAATCATGCTAGATCAATTTCAAATCCATACCAATGCATCTCAAATTTTCCAACATACATCTGGAGTGAATTTTCTTTTAGGAAACAACAGGCTATAGTGTTTAGCAGTCTCATTCTTTATATCTATTACCAAAAATGTTCAGTGGTTTGTTGTGTCCTCGCTTATGTGGCATACCAGAACGAACACGATATATGTGTACGACCTCATTTTCTTGAAAACTTCGACAACAATGTATGACATAAATCCTTTCACTTCCAGTGTTTTCTGTAATATGTAGGGGCATTAAATGAAGCATTGTGTGACAAATGAGGACTATTTAAACAACTATACTCGCCATTACAATCCCGGAAATTTGAATATTATTATATTTACAATTACTTGTTATCAAACCCTTTGAAAGGTACTTGCCAATGTAATTTTTTAAGCAACTTATATATATCAACATCAATAATCTTCCAAATGACAGGTGGTAGTTTAAAACTAAAGAGGATATTTGTAACAAACATGTCATAATCTATCAAGTTTCACTTTGTATGGTAGTGTCATTAGCTCACTCACACTAACATTAAGCATGCATGAGAACTCTGACTATGCTAAATACCATACAACTGGATCTTCCTAATATTCTTCTCTTTGTATTTGAAGGACCTTGTGGTATTTAGTCATTGTTATTGACTTTGTTGTTGATGTATCACGTTTCCAACCTTGGTAACTAACTTCTCCTGGTTGTGTTTGACTAAGTAAATTTCAATTCGGATACTCGTCCGCTACTATCTGTAACATATAGAACTTAGGGTCACATTATAACCACATGACTTCATTTTTTACATGTTTAATAATATAAACATCCACTTACCATTGATGCATTCTCCTCTAAAGCATTTTTATCGGCACATAATCCAACATTTTTACCTCAACTTCAATCCACGATATGATTAGCCGCAGTCTTATCAAATTCGTCAAAAACGGATTGTGTACATAATACAAATCTATCATTTAGGCTTGGTAGATCAAAATATTCACCTTCCTCTTGAGCTAGTGGTTGTGCTTCTTCTACTCTTTTTTCCTGAGTTGATACTTCTACCTTTACGGTGCATTGCGCTTCTGTCTTGGGTTGTACCTTTTCTGGTATTTTATAAGTGTCTTCTATTTATGATACATGTTCAGTCTTTGGAAGGTCTAGCTTTTGTTTTCTTATGTTCTTGTATATGTAGATGTTGTACTTAATCTTCTACTGGTGGTTTTCAAGTACGTACCCTACAAATTCATGTTTGATGTTTATATTGCATATAAACAACACTCATTATTAACATGCAATTGGTTTAATAAAATACGCTATATACTTGCGATTTGTTTGTCATCTCCAATGTCTTGTAAGCCAAAATTCAAAATCATATATTTTGGGGCATATTAATTGTTACGTGATTCTGGTATTACTTCAAGCATGAATTTGCAGGCTATGTTACTTGTTGCGATTGTAATAAAACTATAATATTCACGCCACAATATCCAAACAAAACTAATATGGTAGTACGCTACTAAATTAATTGCGATTTCTTAGTTAACACAAAAAATTTCCTTATGGAAACAATTGCGTGATTTACATGTCATAAACATTTTGAATTATCAATTTAAATTATAAAAAAACATCCCCGAAACATCAACATCTCAAAATATACCGAAAACAACATCTCCAGCCGGTACACCGACTCCACAATCTCCCGCATTCTCATTTTCTACTTTTCCAACATGTATAACAACCTCACCATCTGCTGCAATGTCTTTTTCTAACTCTCCAACAAGTACAATGATCACAGCATCTGCCCCATTCTCTTTTTCTACCTTTCCGGCTGGTAAATCGACTCCACCACATGCCCGATTGTTCTTTTCTACCTCTCTAGTGAGAGATTTAATTTTAGACATTGACTTCTCTATATGTTTCTTCGATGTATCAACTACGTCTGAAGCCATTGTTATAAATAATTTTCATTCATTGGTTCAATTCCTAAGTAATTTATTTATTCGATTACATATTAATTTTAAGCGTTTATCAATGATAGTCAAATAAATTATTAAGCATGTGACTATCTCTAAATTTTCAAAAATATCCTATTTTTGATAACCAAATATTACCAAATTATTCTAGTCAATAAATATTATGTAATCTATTATCCATAAACTGTTTAGAAGAATCTCGTACATGATGATGGACGATAAAAGACTGAAGACCTGTTCAATGCGGTGTGAGAAAATGAACACAACAGTAATCATATTATCACCATTAATCAAATGCATGGATCTATTATGTTGTGTAACATAAGAATAATATAAAAGGTAATTATATATATATATATATTCCTAACTAATCCTATTAAAGTTATCGACTTAATGATCAAGAGTGGTCAATGAAATGTAAATAAACATTATATATATATATATATATATATATATATATATATATATATTCAATTTAACCTTAAATCTATGGAACCAAAGAGAAAATATATCTTGAGACCTAAATGATTCTCTTATCAAACAACATCTATCCTAATGACGCGTTCCTAAAAAATATAGGATTCATTGTTTTAGTTAGAGGATTTGACATTATAATTTTTGTACCATTGTGCTCCAAACTAATGTGATGAATCTATACACTCCATTTACCATGTAAAAACTTAATATCTATATGTTTAGAATTAGTCGAGATTTTTCTACTTAAATGTAGAAATTATCATCAAATTATAGAACTAAGGAATTTTGTGTCCCTTATATAATAACTAAATTCCTTAACCATAATGATTATTTGGACACCTTGAAACATGCAAAAAAAATTCAATACACAAGTGAAAGGTGCAACAAGTGTTGATTTATACTTTTTCATAATATTGTAGCTCAAAATATTAGGAATATATTATCCAAATTCCTACTAAATGTGCATATATAACCTACTAGAATATGAATCTGAATATCAAATAAATTCCAAATTATCCGACTTCCTATTGTCAACATGTTTTATTTGGTTTGTTGCAAATACCGAAGATTTTTTTGACTTTTTCTTAATGGCCCATCTCTGAATTACTTATATACAATCCCAAAAACCAAAAAATAACAGAAGATGTCCAACCATGTACAAACTTGAGCATATCTGACTCTCGAGTGTTGAAGCACGTTTAGGTTTTGCAGTTTCTCAATCTTAAATTTTGTCTTTATAAATTTACTTATACTAACTTTTTCTAAATAATGTTATTGAAAGGTGCACTCTGAATATGAGCTTACTTCCACTGAACCCTTGATACAAACAACTCTCGAACAAGTTCATCTTAAAACCAAAAGAGACTCTTACCGCAAGGGTTTTATTTACTATTTTTAGAAGTCTTTTTGAGCCTATATATGGATTTCATTAAGTTTGCATATCATTAACTTGCAATCACCAATTAAAACGTTTTAAGGATTCATCATCAATATCGTTTTCTTAATTTTAACATTAATAAAAATGGTATTTGCATCCATTGGATGAAGTTGTATACCAACGTGTGCAACTAATTTCATGATTGTCCTAGAAAAGTCCTTCACGATCCTGTAGAGGATGTCTCTTCAAAAGAAATCCATTCACGTCGAGTATAATATTTATCCATAAGTCATACTTTATCTTTCTTCATATTACTATATGAATCTCATTTAGTTTTATAAATTCACTTACGTTTAATTGGCTTATTTTCTTCAGGTAATGGGACAAGCTTCCAAACCATATTATGTTGCATTGACCTATATTATTCCTTCATAGCATTTATCCACTTAAGAATAAAAAATATTATTCTTTCACAGATAAATAACAAATCATTGACTATTACACCATATGATGTTCTTGATAATACATTGGCTAAAAATCATGGTTAGTCACCGGAGTTAGTCAGTTGTTTAAAAACAACCATTAATGTTATATCTGTGTGAAAACAGTCATTTTGTTACATCACTGGTCAGTGTTTTTTATTTTTATTTTTGCATTTTTGGTAACCACTAGTGACCATGGATGTAAAACATTAATAAAAGTGGTCATTTTGATACAAATATAACTTCAGTGGCTATTTTGAAACAAGTGACCAACTCCGGTGATTAACCAGGGTTCTTAGCCGGATACGTTATATGATCCAAATGCATAGTGTTTTGTTTATCTTTAGTAGACATTCTTAAGGGTATTATTTATCGACTTCTTGACGAGGGAGAGATTGATCTTCTTGAAGGATTTAATTTTGTTCGTTATGTGGAAAAAAAATATATTCTTTAGTATCTTAATGTTTTACAAGATTAAAATACTGCATTAATCTCAAATCATCTGATATCTGAATATTAGTTCACCAATAAGAATGATTGTAGTATGTTATGATGGATTTATAACATACTTATAACTTTATGAATTTCTACGGATTATTCCTAAATGAATATTTATTACTAAATTTATCCTCCCAAACTCAACATCCTCACGTTGATATTTCCATCTTCAACATACTTACAGTGGAAGAATCATAAATCTTAAAGCTCTACGAATATTCTGAATATCCAATAAAATAAAACATATTCGTCTTATGCTTCACTTTAGATGGATATCCCCAAACATGTTGATGCATTAAACTAGACTTACACATATTTCAAAGTATATATGGGGTTTTAATGGTTAATTCAATGTGAAATACTCAGAGAATGTATGAAATACATTTGACGGTCTCTCCCTATCTTAAAGATGATCAAATTAAATGACGAACCATCATATGCTTAAGAAAACAGTTTTGTCTCTCAAATACGTCTTTTATGTTGAGCAAACCCGACGATGTATTATGAGAAACCATATTTCTCTCCGCTAGATACTTTGTAAATGATTCATCATAGTTTTTACCCAAACTCATATATCTGTCATAACATTCACCAACACGGTAAGATCTTACTTACTTAATTCTATTACCAAGTTGTTTGTATTCAGTCTTGAAAGCTATGAACTTGTATTAAGTATTTCGATATCTCATGAATAAAGTATAGATACCTACACCAAGATAATCTATCTATAAAAGAGATAAAGTAGACTTCTTGTTCCGTGATTTCTTTGGGAACGGTCTTTATAATCATTGGTATATACCAAGTCGAAGAATAAGTTTTGATATGTATGCACCTAACGTTTTCCTTTTCCCTTAATATTATCGATGTAATGACTAAAGTTTGAATACTCAAGAGAACATAATAAATATTATAGCAACAAGATTATCTATTTTGACCTTACAGATATGACCTAAATGTTTGTGCCAAAGATTTTTTATATTCTCATCCTTACAATTTAGTTTATTAGATACACGTGTATTCAATGTTTTTTGTGATTTTTAGTAATATTTAATAAATACAACTTATTATTTATTTTTAAATATTCAATATCTAGCACATTATCATATAATATATAAGAAATGTCCACTAGAAAGTAACAACTATAAAATCATAAATGACATAACTAGGCATGAATTTTCATTTACTTAATGGATGGATCTTTCATCATTATTGAGGCTTCTATTTATTATTGTATCCTTTATATATATATATATATATATATATATATAAACATGGGTGTTTGCAGCCGTATCAACCCGTCCTTTCTTTCTTACAACTATAATTATATTTATTAATAAATAGACCACAGTTGTGAGATTACCATTATAATTTAATAATCTTGGTATGTTTCAAACTCCCTTTTGAGATTCTCCATCCTATTGAAGAATAATTATCAACATGTATGAGGTGATTCTTTATATTTCTTTGCTCTTAAACTGGAAGCCTTGTTAATTGTTCTATTATACATTATTTTTTGTATCTAGAATTCACCATATGCACCTTATATAATTTATGTTCGGTCTCTTCTCTTGAGTAGTATGAGAATTTAGTTCAATAAATGTCTACTTCTCACGCTGAGGAAAAATAGAAACGCAAACCCTAATACGCTTTATTTGGGAAGATCAATCTTAAATGTCACCACCAATGATAGAGAAAGATTCTAAAGTTGTAAATACATGGTTTCAACACTTAATACTCAACTACATGAGTGATCTTAGATCAATCTTAAACGTCACCACCAATAATAGAGAGAGATTCCAAAGCTGCAAATACATGGTTTCAACACTTAATACTCAACTACGTGAGTGATCTTAGATGAGACAACCACGTGGAATGCCAAATATATTCATTTGTTCATGATTGCCAAGCATAATCTAATTTACTTTTTCCATGCCTCAAGTTCTTTCTTGTTGTTATGAGAATTATATTTAGTAATGAGTGTGTCCTTCTTAGTCATTAATGTCATGTCAAGATCATGGAAGTTTAAATAATTTATATTTATCGGAAAAAAATTAACTGAGGTAAAATTGTCACGTTTATTACCTAATGTGTTAAAGGTGTGACTACAACATTATACATGACAGAAAATACATAAACGACACATTTATTGACATAAAAATGTAAAATCAGTATTTAAACATGAATGCAACATATAAAACATAATTGCATCATTAATAAGATTTTCTACGGTGAGAAAAAATGTTATGATGCACTAGTATGAGTTTGAGAAAAAACATAGTTGATCCAATTTTAATTGACTCAATATGGGAGCCCTCCAACAATTATCACTATAGCAGGATATGTTGGTTCCATCAATTCTTATACAAAGATTATTTTGGTGTGATATATTAGCTTATGATTTCTTTATTTCGATTAAAGACTTAATGGACGGCTAGACTTGCAACATCCTCAATCATGAACTCGTCAAAAGCCAAAGTAAATCAGTTTAACAACATAGATCACTGCGGTTTGATATGATATCTACATGATATATTTACTGAAGTGGCATTAGTCATATAATCCATATAACACATAAAATTTGAACGACCACACATAAAAAAGCCCAAACTTTTAGCATTTCATATGTCACACATCTGAAAGAGAACCTTTCAAGGTGAAAACAATAGTGCCTAACTGCAGCGTGGTTATTTCGTTGCAACAGTTCGACGTTGCTGCGGTAAACACAGGGGTGGTCGTGGCAAAAGAAGCAGTTTTTGTGGCAACATCAAGAGTTGTCATGGAAAAAATCCTTTGTATCATTTTTACTCAAGTTTTGCTTTATTATTTTGCAATATCATAATTTTATCGCAACAATTTGATCCCAAGTCAAGTAAATAACCCTAATTTAGGCCCATAAAAAATTAAAGCAATAAAACACAAACCCTAACATGACTTATCACTACTAAGTCAATTAGACATGTAATTTAAACTATGGATGAAAACATTTATCAACTCAAACAAAAAAAATTCATAATGGTATGGAATATTTATTAAAAAAATAAAATTTACTTGTTATACAATTGATTTAAGAACAAAAAACTATCAATTGATCTGAACATGAACAATCTTATACAAATTCATCAAGGTTTGAATCACTTAAACTTAAACCTCTAATCTGAATATTACTAAATAATAATCTACATTAGAATCGATTAATCATAATTACAGAGAACAAACATATGATAATATATTTTGTTTATTATCTTTTGTAGTTTTATTCTTCTTACTTTTCATCTTTTAGTCACTTTATCAGTTGATCTCTCAATCTTGTTAGAAAAAGAAAATTTAATTCAATATTTCAAATTAATATCACAAATATTTTTATAATTTAGAGACTCAAGGAATTATTCACTTAATATCCTATTTACATATCAGGTGCAATTAAGGTTTTAACTTAATATCCTTAAATACTATTGTTGTGATCAATGACCATAACCTGTTCAATATTTATTCATAAATTAGCCCGTAAAGTCTATGCTTAGTCCTAAACATATGTATTCATATTCAATTATTCATAAAATTTAAATTTGATCTGGTCTAACGTAATTACCTTCATAAATAGTTTTCATCCATTAGTTTAAATTTTAATTATTTTATTTATCCGATTATCTATTAATTGAATGTTTATCAACAAAAATCTAATACACTATTAGCATATAATTCTATAGTCTTTTAACAAATTTGATATAAAAAATTAATGCCAATATACATATAATATTGTTAATACACCACTTTATCTGACTCGTTTTCTAAAATATTTTTAAAAAATAAACAAATTATATTAAATATCGAAATTGGTGTAACATGCACATGTCCAAGCCTTTCTCAATAGATATATTTGAGTTTAGAACCGAAATCTTTCTTTTATTTAAAATCAAGTTTTCAACGTTATTTTTCTATATTCTATTATCGAGTATTTAAGCTTTGAAAGTATCTTTAGTCTCACTTTTGGGTCAAGTTAGAGTTAATGTAGCTTTTATTGAATTTATCGTTCACTTTTATAATTTGAGATAATTTAACAAGAGAATCCTTCATTTAAAGAGTTCATATATTTCTTCTTATCAATATTTTAAAATTGATTTCCTCATGAGTACTTTATTTGTTCTTGATATTTATATCGATTGTTTCCATCTAATTTGCTATGGTCTTCATCTACTTTTCCTGATATATGTTTAATTTAGTCATCTTCCTTTGTAAATTCTTTTTTTCCCAAACTGATAGTCGTATTTTCATTCCTAATTCAATTTTGAATGATTGCATAACTTCATATCGAGTGTTAACTTGAATTAGTAATCAAGAAAAATACTAATATTTCATTTTCCATGCCTTCCAATCAATTAATTTCAGTTTGAAAATAAAGGTAACATTTGTTTCATCATTGATTTTAATAAATTTTTCAGAATTTCATTCTTATAGATTACTAGTTTGATGCATAAACTCTTTCACTCTGATATTCATTATTTGCATATAGCATTCAATTTCTTTAATCTACAATTCTTAAGCAGCCTACGTTTAGGCTTTCTAGCAGTGTGATAGGTCTTAGTTGTGTTGGAGCTTGGTTCATAGTGAAGTCTAGTTTAATCAACTTATATATCTATTTGAGATATGGTTTTTGTCATGCATATTTGAAGACCGTATAAAAGTGAGTTGCATTATGTTTGAATATGAATTTGTTTTCAATAAAGCCTACCAAAATGTTGAATAAAGTTTCCTTAGCTATTTCTTATAACCGTTCCACCTACTGATTCTCCAAAAATATTACAAGCCTAATTTGTATTAAGTTTAATCATTTTTCCATTAGAAGGATTCCATATAATTGATATATAAATTCTAGGATTATTTTTGAAGTGACATAATATCTTATTCTAACGAACTCTCATAAAGAGATCAACTTGATCCAGTCTTGATAATCAATTGTAGATGTGGTTTATAACTGAATTAGAACTGATGTTTTGGCCTAAGTGCTTAGTTTTGTTTCTAGAATACTATATTACCCAAAAAACTATTATAAGTAGATGGTTCTGATATGAATATCATTTTTTAGACCAAAACCAAGTCCTAATAAGATGATAAAGAGTCATGTTCCTTGAGATATATAGTTTAAATATACCAACAAATGTTTTCCAAACTTCCCATATCATCTTTTACTCTATAAAAAAGTGTTTTATAGTTTTAATTCCATTGTATAATTAAAATTTTGGAGGCTAAAACAAGTTTTTATTTTGTAATATGGAATCTACTAGGATCCAGCCTTTCAAATGCTTTCGGAGAATAAAAGACAATTTCTTAGGTAAACACAATTCCATATTCTCTTGAATATTTTGAAGTAATTTCATATTTCTCAAATCACCTACCAGGTTTTCCTAGTATTAAAATCACATATATGAGATATAGTCCATATAATGGAGTCCTCTTTATTTGGATTGATTCTTATTCTTTTTCTCTTTTCAATGTCAAATGTAAGTACAAAATATTTTATTTTATTAAATTAATATCTTCTTCATTCCAAAATTATTTTAGCTTTTTTTTATGAATGATATTTGAGAAAGTTATTAATGCCTGCTTGTCAATCCATTTCCCTAGTCGAAAGTGAATCTTACATTTATTTATTTTCATAAGGTATAACTTTTATCTTTTTCTTTTACTCTCAAGAGTTTTTTTCAATTATTTGAACACTTGTTTGATAGTGATGAGTCCGAATTCTGACTACTCACCGGACAGGGACAGATCGGACTTAGCCCTCCGGACCGGACAGACCACTTCGAACACTTAGCTAATGGGACTGTTCGAACTATGACAAAAGTACTAAAACACCTAAACACTTCTTGACTAAGCTACTTGCTCTCCTACTTAGAGCTCATAGGTCTTTAAACATGACCTGGGTCCATTAAACATGACCCATAAAGCCCAAATGTAAGGGTATAAATACCCAACCACCTGCATTAACTATGGGTAATGAAAGTTAACTGCAACTAGGCAGCTTAATTCTCCCTCTACTCTCTACTCAAAACACTAAATACCCATAAACTTCCACAAAACTCTGAACAAATTACTCAATTACCCTCAAACGTAAATTAACTTCACCAAATTGGCGACCACAGTGGGAGAAGAAGGTACCTGAATCAAGCATTCGAAACCAGCAAGAAAAGTCACTCCGAATGAATCCGGACGTCCCGGAAGTACCACCAGCTTTGCTCGAAGTGGTAGGTGAAAACGATGAGTATACTATCGAAGAGCACGATAGGTTAAAGGGTGAAATAGAAGCTCTGAGGGCAGAAAAGGCTAAGATGGGCATGAAAGAAAAGTCAAAAGCAGCAGTTGCTCATCATACCGATAACCCCAGAGAGCATGAGCCTTTAAAGACTCATGTGAGTACCAAAAAGACTCATGCCAGCTCTAAAAAGTCTCACCGGTCTAAGCCAGTGGAGATTTCTGACTCAGGCTCAGAATCTCTGACAGCTCTTCGGATGATGAGGGAATTGAAGAATCCTTGTCCTCTAGCAGTGATGAGGGTCGAACTAAAAATAAGCAAAAGCAGATCAAAAAATATTCGAGAAAAAGGGATAGACATGGAAGGATGAAGAGGAATATTGGCAAAGGGACATCACACAGCCGGAGGCATATAGACCGGATGCTGATGGATCCTTTTGCCTTCCATGATAAACCAGGTATCTTTGCAACTCCCAATGAGGATACTGTGTTCAGTCGTGGTCGGAATTGGAGGCAATCTCCATTGTCTTCTAAAATTCTGTCCGGAAACCTCCCTAAGAGGTTTGATAGCACCAAAATGGAAAAGTACGATGGCAGTACTGATCCGGACAACCATTCGGAACAATTTAAAAACTTAATGATGAACTTTGATGACGATGATAAACTACTTTGTAGAGAATTCTCCCAATCGTTTACGGGGAGTGCTCTAAAATGGTATAATAGCCTACCACAGGGTTGTATCAAGAATTTCGATACTTTTTGGGTGGCCTTTCGAAAATAGTTCGTAGGGAGTAAAGAGCTAAAGGGAAATAGAGACACAATAATCCATTGTGCCCAGGAACCTAATGAATCCTTAAGAGAATATATAAGTCATTTTGTGAACACTAAGAATGGGTTAGCTGATTGCTTCGAGCAAGTGGAAATAGAATCCTTAAGACAGGGCTTGAACCCTGGCAATTTGGCTGATTCAGTAACCAGAAAGAAGGCCATGACCTAGGGAGGGTTGCTGAATCAGGTTGGAAAACAGATTAGCTTTGATGAAACAAAGAAAACAAGGGTGCACAGGCAGGTGAGGTCTACCCCGGTGGCACCAAACCCCAATCAGAATCAGTCCGGAAACAAGACAAAGGAGACCGGACAGGAGCATGGTAGGGCTAAAGCTCAGTCTCAGCCAGCTGCTCCTGCTCAGAGTCAGCAATCCAGAAACAAGAGAGGACCTTGGGTTCAACCGGAGTGGTTCGCAGAATTGAAAGAAAGTGTGGCCACCATTTATGATAAAACAAAGGAAGAGGTGCACTATAGAAGACCAGCCACACTGCAATCTCCTAGAGAGCATTGCAATAACTCTTTTTGCAATATCACAATGATATTGGCCATACCACCAATGACTGTATAGCTTTGAAACAAGAGGTTCAGAACTTGATCGAAAGGGGAAAGCTAGGGGCTTATGTCAAAAGAAGAGGAGGTAACAGGCCTGACAATACTTACCGGGTTGGTCCAAGTAATGTTGCTCCGGAGGGAGCCATGGTTATAACCGAGAGGTTTGATGTGGAATCTGAATACTTGGATCCTGATCCAACTCGAAATAGGGTGGGTGCAATTGAGGAGTGTTCAAGGACAGTCTCCGGCCTCATTACGTTTTTTGAGTCCCTTACAATTTTCGGAGGGGATACTATGACAGCTCCTACTGCTTCTTCGAGGAAGAGGCACGTTCATACTTTGGCCACCCAGCTAGAAGGAGTCATGACTTCCTATCAATCAAAAATTCATTTCCCCTTCATTGTTTTTTATGAAGATGATTTAAGAGATATAGCTGGCCCCTATGAAGATGATGTTGTCACATGGGGCATCTATTGGGGGCAATGACATAAGACGAATTTTGGTGGATACTGGTAGCTCAGCCAATATCATGTTCTTAACTACTTACAAGAGAATGAAAAATCCAGCCGTAATTCAGAGTTCGGACAGATCAATTGTGGGCTTTACTGGCAGCTCAGCAGATATGATCGGGGAGTTCGAAGAAGAGGTTTCGTTGGGCAAGGGCCCTTTCAAGAAGATGGTCAGGATACCTTTTATTGTGGTGGATTGTCCCACTTGCTATAATGCTATTTTAGGGAGGTCTTGGCTCTTTAGGATGCATGTAGTGGCTTCAACAGTCCACCAATGTTTGAAATATGCTGTTCAGGGACAGGTGGGAGTTGTCCGGAGTAGTCAAAAGGTTGCAAGGGAATGTCATGCTACAGCTATGGCTCCCCGGACGCTGGGGGCAGTTCGTATCAACGAACAATAGCAATTTGAGGGTCTTTCTGGGGGTGAGGGTGAAATTGATGACCCCAGAGAGACCCCTGGAGTGTTAATACCAGTCGAAGAGGTAAAGACACATTGTCTAGAAGAAGGGAAAAATGTCAAGATAGGGTCTAAGATGCCACCCGGTTTGAAAAATGAGATGTCAAAGTTTTTGAAAAGTCATCAGCACGTTTTTTCTTGGTGCAATGCCGATGTTACTGGGGTTCCACCAGGTGTAATATCACATCACCTATCCGTCCGGAAAGACATTGCACCAGTAGTTCAAAAGAGAAGGGCTTTTTCCAAGGAAAAGGCTGATGTCATTGTACAAGAGGTGGACAGGCTCACAAAGATGGGGCATATCAAGGAGTCTGAGTATCCTTTGTGGACTGCCAATCCGGTTCTGGTGAAAAATAAAAATGGCAAGTGGCGCATGTGTATTGACTTCACAGATCTCAATAGAGCTTGCCCAAAATATTTGTATCCAGTTCCCCGGATTGACCAACTAGTAGACTCTACCTCTGGGAACAAGCTACTATCCTTTATGGATGCTTTCTCTGGATACAATCAAATCCAAGTAGATCTGAAGGATCAAAAGCATACCACATTTGTCACTGACAGAGGTCTTCATTGCTACAAGGTAATGCCATTTGGATTGAAAAATGCTGGGGCTACTTATCAGAGATTGGTAAACAAAGCTTTTGCTGATCAGATTGGAAGGAATATGGAAGTATACATCGATGATATGATGGTAAAGAGTGTGGATGAGCAATTGCACTTGGCTGATCTCCAAGAAACTTTTACCAACTTAGTGAAAGTGAATTTAAAGTTAAATCCAGAAAAAATGTGTGTTCGGAGTTCAATCCAAGAAGTTTCTAGGCTATATTATAAGTGAGCATGGGATACAGCCCGATCCGGACCATCTTAATGCTCTATTCCAGATGGAGCCTCCTCGAAATATTAAAGAAGTACAACGGCTAACGGGGAGGTTAGCTGCTCTAAACAGATTCATCTCAAGGTCTTCGGACAGGTGCGCCCCATTTTTTCAAACCTTGAAGGGTGCAAAGGGATTTAATTAGACCTCATAGTGTGATGAGGCCTTCGATGAGATCAAGAAGCATTTGTCCTCCCCTAAAACCTTGTTTAAACCAATTGATGGGGAGACACTCTTCGTATATCTGGCAGTTTCAAGCTGTGCCATCAGTGCTGTGTTGGTGAGAGAAGTGGATAATTACCCCCATCCAGTATACTACATCCAGAAAGGCGTTATCTGAAACTTGAGAAGTTAGTATTAGCCCTGGTAATAGCTGCAAGAAAAATGAGGCCTTATTTCCAGGCTCATCCTATCATCGTCCGTACATTTTTTCCCTAGAAGAATGTCCTCCAAAAGGCAGACATTTCAAGTAGGATGACAAAGTGGTCAGTAGAATTGGGGGATTTTGACATAGACTTTGCTCCTCGAACAGCAGTTAAGGCCCAAGTTGTGGCTGATTTCTTGGTCGATTTCACTCCGACAGAGATTCAGAGCAGGCTACTGACATGAAAGATAAAAAGGTCTGGATCGTCCGGACGGATGGTGGATCCAGCACTATGGGTTGTGGTGCAGGGGTGTGTTTGACTTCTCCGTATGGTGACAAAATGTACCAAGCTATATGTTTCGCTTTCAGGGCTTCCAATAATGAGTCTGAGTACGAAGCAGTTATAGCTGGATTAAAGTTAGCCTATATTTGTGGGGCTAAGAGGGTCAAGCTACTAAGTGACTCCCAGCTTCTTATTCACCATGCCTAAGGTCAATCTGAAGCTAAAAATGAGCAGCTAGTGAAATATTTACTTCTTCTAAAAAATGAAGCACTCAAGTTTAAAAGCGTTGTTTATGAACATATACCCCGGACAGAAAATGAGTTAGCAGATTCATTGGCAACCATAGCATATACAGAGTCGTATCCATGAATCCATGTGCTGGAGAGCCCCTCCATTCAACTTGGTATGGGTAAAGAAGAAGAAATTTTTGAAGTACAAATGAAACAACCTCAGGATTGGAGATTTCCTCTCCTGCAATACCTCTCCGACGGCGTCGTGCCTCCGGATAAATCACTGGCAAGAAAATTGAAACACAAGGCTCGTGGTTTTATCATATTGAGAGACATTCTATATAAAAAGTCTTATAGTAAACCTCTTTTGCGCTGTTTGGGGGGTGATGAGTCTCAGGTAGTCCTCTCCGAACTGCATGATGGTGAGGGATCAGCTCATTGTGGATTCAGGGCATTAACGAGGAGAGTTTTACTAGCCGGCTATTATTGGCCGTCTATCATGCAAGATGCTAAGGAGCTGGTAAGGAGATGTGACCCATGCCAAAGGTACAGCAATGAAATTCATGTCCCAGCTATTCCTTTAGAGTCAATTTCTGAGCCTATACCTTTTGCTCGATGGGGATTGGATTTAGTAGGACCTCTCCATATGGCATCCGGAGGGAGCAAAACTATAATTGTTGCTATAGACTACTTTTCCAAGTGGATTGAAGCAGCCCCTCTAGCAGGAACAACATCAAAAATTGTCATAAAATTCATTATATCCAACATCTATTGCAGATTTGGTGTCCCACGAAAGATAACAACAGACAATGGGCCACAGTTCGACAATAGGGAAATGGAGAGTTTATGTGCCTCAAGGGGTATACATCATTGTTTCTCTTCACCTTTCCACCCACAAGCAAATGGCAAGTTGAAGTGGCTAACAGAACTATTCAGTCCGGTTTAAAGAAGAATTTGGAAGGGACTGCTGGAAAGTGGCCTAGTTATTTACAAGAGGTCTTGTGGGCCTACCGGACAACACCTGGGGCTGCAACTCAGGAGTCACCCTTTGCTTTGGTCTATGGGATGGATGCAGTAGCTCCTATAGAAGCAACTCTTCCATCATTTCGTGTTCACCACTTCTCAGAATGTGCTAACGAAGTGGCAATCAGAGGTCAGCTCGATCTAGTGGAAGAAAGACGAGTTAAAGCCCACCTTAGAGTTGCACACTATCAAGGTTTGATGAGGAGCAGATTTGCTTCTAAAGTTAAAAGAAGAGATTTCCAGCCAGGGGACAAAGTATTGAGGAAAGTCTTCTTGCACACCAAAGAAAAGCTGCTCGGAAAATTGGCCCCAACTTGGGAAGGACCTTATGTGGTTGTTGAAAGGCTCAAACCTAGAACATATTGGCTGGAAGACAAGGATGGAAGAATCCTGACCCACCCTTGGAATATCGAACATCTCCGCATGTACTTGGAGTAGCATTTGTGTAAATATCTACTTGTTTAAACATCCATGTAAATATTTGGAGGCATACTCTTTCCTCCCTGGTGGCACAGGGAGGTTTTGATGAGGTGTCCGGCTTTTTAAATAAAATTTGATGCCTTCTTAAAAAAAATTCTAAAGTGTTTTAGTTTTGTCTTTTGTCACACCATCCGGATTGAAATAAAAGAAAGATGACCACTTAAACATTCGTCATCGGAGAATTTAAACACTCTCACTATGAAATAACCAATGGCTATTTAAACTCTAGCCATCAAAATTGGAACAGACCATGAAAAAAATGTGAGAATTGAGCAAAACAAGGATATTCATTAAAACAACTTAAGTTCCTTGGCCTTCCAAGGACTTTCAAATCAGAGTGAAGGACCTATCCGGTCAAATACCGGACACATTAACAAAAAAGAGTGCCTTGGCCTTCCAAGGACTTTAGTTTAGATAACATGACAAGAAAAAAATAATTCATAAATTAAGGCTGAGCCTTTGAAGATGGCTCAGCTTCATCTGTCTTCTTCTTCCCCTTGGGATCATCTTTCTCTTCGTATGGGCTCTCCCCGGTGTTTTCTTCAGCATCGGATGAAGATGCACTAGAGAAGCCAATTCGGTCGCCTTCGGCCATCGTGTGATATGGGAGGTCTTCAACCTCTACATGAAGCCATAAATCCCCTAGGTTCCTCTTCGGAAATTTCTCATGGAAGAGCAATACCATGTCTGATCTTAACTTGGCATACATTTGCTCTTGAATATCGATCACGTTGTTGGCATAGGCATCGATCTTGGCTTGGATTTTGGCCTCCTGTTGTCTTAGCAAACTAGCTTTTTCCTCGGCAGCTTTGGACACTGTATTCTCAAGAGGAATTTTGTCATTGGTTAAGTTGGTGATTATTTGGTCTTTGGCCTTGGATTCCCCCTTTGAGGTTGTAAGATCTTTCTCCAGTCCGGATAGCTTCTCCCGGAGCTCTGTGATAGTGTTCTCTAATGTGGTGACTTTTGTGGTGCTCGCCTCTTGGTTTCTCTTCAACTCCCCGTTTTCTTCCTTTAATATGGCGGCGTTTGAAGTGGCAGTGCGAAGGTCATCAGACAGCCTCTCTTTGTCAGACTTAAGATCTTTGATAATGTCTGCCTGATTTCGAACATGTTTCTCCAATGCAAGTACAGGCTGAACATTGCTTAATAAATAGTGGGCTATGACATCCCTTTCACTTGAAACAATAAAGGTTTTACCATTGAAAGTGACTGTGTTTGAGGTGCTAGGAGGGAGGTAAGGCCCAGCAAAATCGTCTCTGGGAAGATTGATGAAGTACTCACCAAGCCCACCAAGACCGGTGATGTCTACCCCATCAATGTTGAGATCTCCCCTTTCGACCTCATCGGTATGGAAGTCACCAGGTATCTCCTCCGCTTGTGTTGGGTCAGTAGGATCAGCTTGGGAGGGAGGCTCCGGAGCCCGGAGAGAAAGCTCATCACCCTTAGAGGTCTTCTTCTTCTTTGCCTCCCTGTCTTTGCTATCACCTCCCTGTTTACGATTTCTTTTGGAAGCCCTTGGAGGTTTAGGGGAGTGCACTTCTTGCCTTTCAGTCTCCTGCTCCACCACTTCCAAGAGAGCAGCATCAATTTAGCTGTGGACTGGCCCCTCCGGATTTATTGGAGCATCCTCCTCCGCCTCAGCAGGGTTAGCTCCACCCACCACATTTTTGTCTTTCTTTTTACCTTTCATCTTGCTTGGGGCCTTGGCCCGGCCTGGCAAGTAGAGTGTCCCATCTGGGTCATGCGTTCTTTTGAGCACTACGTCCGGAGGAGGCTGGGTGGTGAGCTCTTCCCAGGTTAGGTCTCTCCGACCTGTGGTGTTCCAAAGGTGAGACCTTGCTAAGTTACCCCATGTGAAGGCAACATGGAACCGATTCCCCCACTTCTCAGCGGCCCAAGCGTTGATCTTGGTGCAAGTGGTCTGCCCGGTTTTCAAATAAACACTGAATTCCTTGGGCAGTTATGCTAAGGCAAAAGTAAGACCAATTAGTTTAAACTAACTCTAAAAAAAAGACAAAAATATAAAGCAGGAGACTTACGGTCACTCCTCCACCTACTTCTGAGAAGACTTGGGTTCACTCCGGACTTGATCTTCTTTCCATTCTCCCAAGCACCACTAACAAACAGGAACTGGGTCCTCCAATTCCTCTCCGCCTCTAACAAATCATCTACAGCTTTGAAATTATCCCCCATGTTGAAATGGTAAAAGGGAATGTGGTGGTTTCTGCAAAGACTGGCCACAGCAGCAAACTCCTCCATTGGCAGAGGAATCCCGGAGAGCCTCGAAGCCATGATGCAGGACATGAGGGTGTACCAGGCGTTGGGGCTCAACTGGCTCGGACAGAGCTTTATCAGATGAAAGTATCTGACAATTTCTGGGTCCAATGGGAGTCTGAGCCCCCAATTGAACAGCTCCGTGAAGATGACAATTTCGCTCAATTTGCAGTCCATGGGAGTCTCTGGGTGTATAGGGATCCTGATCTTCACGTTCTCCAGTATTCCCCACTTCGTACGCATCCGACCCAGTTCAGTTGTGTGGATGAATGCGTAGTTGATCTTTTGCAAGGCGATGAGGTACTTGACACTGACCTTGTGGAAACAAGGCCCCACCTTTCCTTCAAGACTATCCGGCAGATCCGGATGCCTCAAGCACAACTTCTCTTTGCCTTTGTCTTTTTTAGCAACAACAGCACTACTGGTCTGATCGGAGGGCTCAGACTCAAATGGAGCCTTTTCGACAGAGTCCTCCATTACTTCCTCCATAATTGATGAAGGATTTTCAGTAGCAGTGGCTAGGGGAGGATTCAGATCTGGCTCAGCTTGGTCTCTGGACTGTTGGGCTTCAGAGTTCCCTTGGCTTCTGGCCTCCGACTGGGGCTCTAAGGCAGAGGTTTCTCTTTGAAGACCTGGGCTGCTACCCTCCGGACCAGACAGTCTATCATTGGGAGCTCTGATGGGCACTTCTGACCCAGTGCTGCTGTCTTTGGCACCCGACTTTGAAGGAGTGCTCTTAGAGGCCTGGCCCTTGACCAGTCGGCCTTTTCTCCGGTCGACTAACTTTTGAGGGGATTTTTCAGTGTCTGACCCCATAGCTAAGAAGGGGGAGGGCTTTTTGAAACTGGTAACTGTTACCCCTGGCTCAACAACAGGTTCCGATTCTTGAACCGAAGAACCAGAGATAATGGGGGAGAGATTAGTTTGAAATAGCTTTTTCGACTTGATGCCTTTCGAGGAAGAAGAACCTTGATCTGATTCTATGGCTGAAGTCACTGGCTTGTCGATGGGCGAAACGGGTAATCCTGCTGCAATACGTCTTTCCCTTTCAACCTTTTCTGCCTTTTAAAGTTCAGAGAGGTTGAGCCACCCACCTTTGATCAGAGCGTTCCTCGGTGTAAACATAAACTATATGGGTAAATTTTTTCTTTGGAGAGAAAAAGCTTTAAGAAGTTGCAGAGTAAATATGAGAGTGATGGTGAAACAGTAGAAAGTGTTTTAATTTATAGTAAAATCTGAAAAAGGAGTTTGATTCCTAGGAGAATTCAAAAAGATTGGTAATGATTAAAAACGACGCTGATGTCACCACCTTTAATTAAAAGGTTGCTTTTCGAAGAAGGTGGGTTCGAAATTCAAGGTGAAAAAACGGCTGAGGCAACCAACCAGAAAGTGACACGTGTCCCATGAACTCTGGCACAAAACCGTTTCGATTCATGAAGCTTTATCAGTCCGGATAAAACCATAAGACAAACAGACCTGTCCGGATTAAAATCACCCCTGACATCGGACTTTTTTTTAGGTTTTTGACAAAGATATTTGAACAAACACCTAAAAAAGGGGCTCCTGATGAGTCCGAATTCTGACTACTCACCGGACAGGGACAGATCGGACTTAGCCCTCCGGACGGACAGACCACTTCGAACACTTAGCTAATGGGACTGTTCGAACTATGACAAAAGTACTAAAACACCTAAACACTTCTTGACTAAGCTACTTGCTCTCCTACTTAGAGCTCATGGGTCTTTAAACATGACCCGGGTCCATTAAACATGACCCATAAAGCCCAAATGTAAGGGTATAAATACCCAACCACCTGCATTAACTATGGGTAATGAAAATTAACCGCAACTAGGCAGCTTAATTCTCCCTCTACTCTCTACTCAAAACACTAAATACCCATAAACTTCCACAAAACTCTGAACAAATTACTCAATTACCCTCAAACGTAAATTAATCTCACCAGATAGCACTACTTCTAAAAGGGTGTGAACTTTTACAATAGCGAGAGAACATATATTTACCCCAAAGAGTTGAGTTTTTTCAAAACTTAAATCACATTTTATAAGAGAATGTTTCTTGCATATTTTATAATTTCCTTATGTTTAGTCATCTCTCACTATAAGATGTACATATGTTCTTCCACTTATATTATATTACTTCTTTTTTGCTCCAGAAGTTCCTCATAGGAACCTTTTGAACATATTTTCTATCATATAGATCACTAAACTAGGTATAGATGTTAGGAGAGTTTGAATTAAAGTGAGCCTTCCACCCAAAGAAATTAGGTTACCATTTCGTTCTTGTATCTTTAATATAATTTTGGTTATAAGATCATCAAAATGTTCAATGTTGTTTCTTGAGCAAATCTGGATTCCTAAGTATTTAAAGAATAACTTGCCTTAATTAAAACCAGTTTGGTTTTTAATAATTTTTATTTTATATTGATTCATTTTTGAAGAAGAAACAAATATGGTTTTGTATTTGTTGATCATCTGACCGGAAATAATCTCGTAGTGATTTAGGAACTCAGTTAATTTCTGAAGGTTCAAGGATGATCCATTTCTAAATATTATGAAGTTATCAGCAAAGGAAATGTAAGGTATAATTATTTGACTGCTTGTTTTAAATCTCAAGCCATTGTTTTCTTCATATTACATCGTAAGTCGCCTTATTGGGTATTCATCTACAAAGATGAAGAGAATTGGAGATAAAGGATCTCATTGTCCTACTATCCTAGTGGATTTAAAATATAATTTTAGTTCTCCATTCAGTATTATTAAGAACGAATTATAAATAATGCAGCTCTAATCCATTTTATCCCTTTTTTATCAAATATAAATTCTTTCAATATGTTTGATACAAAATTGAAAGATACTCTATCAAATATCTTTGACATATTTATCTTTATCATTATATTATCTCCTTTTATCTTTCCTTTGAGATATGTGTTAACTTTTATGTCAATATCATGTTATCATGGATATTTCTACCCTTCATAAATCCACTTTGCTTTGGAGATATAATGTTTGAAAGAATTAAATTCATTATTCTCATTAAGAACTTTAGAAAACATACTGTTAAAGACTCTACATATGTTCATGGTATGTATTCTTTCAAGGTTTTGGGTGAATCTACATTTGGAACAAGACATATTTATGTTGAGAAGACTCATTTTGGAACTTGGTGACATTGAAAGTATACTTTGATAGTTATACAGAGATCAATGAAGATAATTGGCCAACAATGTTGAAACAATTTAGCATTGAAACCATCAACACCAATTGCTTCATTAGCATCAGGTGATTTCAAAATAATATATATATATATATATATATATACCTTCTGAATATGATATATATATTCTGAAGGTAACTTTAACATGCTTTCTTTTTCTTGGTCGGTTATAAATTTAGGGATTATATTTTAGAAATCTTCAGGTTTAGATTGGTTTGAAATATCTATTATTAGTTTTTTAAAGTGAACCTCAGTCAATTACCATAACTCTTCTTAATCACTGATCCAATTTTCCCCATCTTTTTAAGACTATGGATTTTGTTTCTTCTTCTTCTTTTAACATAGTTATGAAAATATTGTGTGTTTCTATCTCTAGCTTTACCCATCAAATTCCAGATTTTCACCTAGTAACTTTCTTCTCTTGTCATTAACTGAAAATGTATTATTTTCACTTTTGATAGCTTTATTTGGTCTTCTATATTTTGAATAACTTCAGAACTTTCTTCTTGATAAATAATTTATTCTTTAGATTGTGCAATGACATTAAAGATGTTACCAAATGTTTCTTAGTGCTATCTTTTTATTCTAGACTTGAGCATTTTTAATATATTAGAGCCTATTAGTTCTGTCTTCCATTTTTCTTCCACAACTTTAATAAAATCAATATGTAATGTCCATATATTTTGGAACTTAAATAAATATTTTGATTTGATATTATCTACATAAATAATTATACACAATGATGAATGGTCAAAATCAGTTATTGTTAGGTGCCTAAATCATGTAGTTCTAAAATGGTTCATCCAATTAGAGTTATATAATACTCTGTCGAGTCTTTTCCATTTACTGTTATTAGTCCAAGTGTATTTTGAACCAGAGTAACCTGCATCTTCCAAATGACAGTCTTGTATTACATTATAATGTTAATACATGATTCTCAAGCATAATGTAGCACAATATAGATGTTTTTCTCAGTTAGATATTGCATTAAAATATCCAATAACTATCCATTTAATTTTTTGATCTACAACCTTTCTGAAATCATCTCAGAGATCCAATATTTCTCTCTTAAACCTTTTGCATACGACTATTACCAATAATTATTTATCTAATGAAGAATATCTAACCTTAATATGTTAGAATTGTTCATGATTAGTAATAACCTCACCATGAAACTCCTATTTCCAGAAAACCCATATCATATTACCAGTATTAACAGCTCTTGAGTGAAATCCAAGTTTGTTAGTAACAATAGCTAATTTATTCATAGGTATCTTAGGCTCTTGAATAACAATGAACTCAAATTTTCATCCATTTTTAGTGATTTTAGTCTTCTGATTATGTATTTGTTTCTTACTTCTCTCATATTCAAATTTAAAATTATGAGAGTCATTTAGATACTTTTGAGGTAGGGGAAAATTACCCTTGTACTTCCAGGACTTTCTTGTACTATCACATTTTTATGATTTGTTTTGGTCTTTTATTTCTTTTATTTTCCACCTTTATAAAATCACGATCTTGCTCAAAATTATGAGAGTCATTTAGATACTTTTGAGGTAGGGGAAAATTACCCTTGTACTTCCAGGACTTTCTTGTACTATCACATTTCTATGATTTGTTTTGGTCTTTTATTTCTTTTATTTTCCACCTTTATAAAATCACGATCTTGCTCAATTTTACCTATGACGGGAGATAATGAGAGGCTTCCGAGATTTATTTTTTCGGGTGATTTTGAGTCTGAACAGTTAACTCTACCTCTTAAGTTAATGTAAAGAGTGATCTAGTATCTATGGTATGAAGAACTTCTATGATTTCATGTTCTATTTTAGTTAGACGTGAGGCTTCAGTTGCTTTAACACCTTGATTAACTTCTACTTTTTATCTCTTTCTAGCCCATAATAATTTAGTAAGACTTTTTCTGTAACTGAAATGATTTCTTCTTCTATATATCCTTTAAACTTGAAGTTTCATTTTTTAACTCCTTGATTGACTTTTGTGTTTTTATATTCTTTTTTCTAGCTTAGAATTATTTAGTGAGATTTTTTTTGTAGTTGCATTGATGGTTATAGATTTTATCTTGGGAACCTAGATTTTAGCATTATTTGATGTTTTGCAATGATAAGAATCATTTGATATAAGTTGATTTTTGTTAAACTGCGAGCTTTGTTTGATAAGAATTTCTTGCAAGCTGTGGTATTATGTCCTAGATGGTTATATTCTTTACAATACATATTTCTCCATAAATAATTTAGTGCCAAAATCTTTCATATTCACCAAATTTTACCGAGATTGATGAGGTTAGGTCCTTTGTCACATCTACTTCAATCGAGGTTTTGTATACATTGACCCTGACCCGATTTATGAGTGACACCTAGACTTTTAGTGGTTTTCCGATAGCTTTTGATATTCTATAGATAGTTTCCTCATTGTATAAATATTCTGTTATGTTTTATATAGATATCCATATTGGTGTGATTGAAGATTCAGTTTTGAGATTAAAGCTTGGATTCAATTTAAGTATTCTCATTGAGTATTGATCTATTGACCAAATTTTTATTTTCCATGATTTTTTGTAGTCTTCAAACTGATCAAATTCAATAACCAAGTGTTTAAGATCATATAGAGATAGACTGTATTCACTAATAAATCCAAAGTTGTTTATGAACTTTTGTATAACCATTTGATGTCTTCCATATGAATATTTCTCGATAATAGTGTGTTTAGAATTTGACTCAAATCTTAATTTGTCTTGGGTTAAGAAGTGTATAACAAATTTTTTCTCTTTTATTTTCAATAGTATATTTTGAATAAGATAGTTCTATTAACGTTATGGTTGTAATTTCAACCTGTGCTTTTTGGTTCGACTAAAAAACTTGCGTTTTCTCTATGTTTTGGTTAAAAGAGTTAGACAGAGAAGGCTGATTTATGAATTGATTGAATGTGTCAACATATTCATAGTTATTCTGTGTATTGGTATTAGATTTTACACTGGTGAAAATGATTTTTAGCGAATTTTTTTTGGTTAATGAGTGAATAATTTTTTGGGAGCTTTTGGTTATGGTAAACTAATGATAATTTTTTTTTATAAAAAGTTGAAAATAGATGTTTCGTGGTAATATAGATTACCTCCTGCCATCTCACCGTAACAGATTGTAACACACGATGGTAAAAATATAAAATAAAATAAAATAAAATGTTTTCTTTTACAAAAATTGATAGACGAACGATGATCGATTACGTATTCTTGCCATTATTATGTCGCCGAATGCCCCTTCCCCTTCCATCTTATTTTCAAGATGAATTGGAACTAAACGGTTGTCAAAGACATCCAAAGATTCCTTCAACTTGTAGTAGAAATAGTAATAGGTGAGGTGACTGAGCAAAAAATATTCTAAGTTAAGAGCTGAACAGCCATACTGACACATGTTTTAAATGATAAAAGTAGATATATTTATTGAGAAGGTACAAGTTTTAGAATAATGATATGTTATAATACTAGTGGTAAAATAAAAATCGAAAAATGAATTATATATGATCATCTAAAAGATGAACGGTAGAAAAATCATAAGGGTGAACTATATTTAGATTCAGTCTCGTTGGATCTAGGTTTTTATTGGATTTCGATTTTGTTTTTTATATTTTTATTTTTAGTATAAATAATATTCTTTTAAAATTTTGATCCCAAACCCCATATTTACAATAATCCTACACTATACAATTTTTATAAAAGTTTTGAAGTTTTCAAAATTCAAATTCATATCATTGTTGAAATATGTCTTATTTTATTTATGATATGGTTTTATTTTCTAATTTCAATTTATATATTTAAAAAAATTTGAGTTTGAGACTTCAATTTAAAATTTTTTATTTTTTACATTTGTAGCTGTTTTTTCTTTTATTTCTAGTAAATTTTATTTGTTTGGGTTAGTTCTACATTTTCGTTTTGGTTGTCTATTTGTGAGAGTATTGTACGATTTGGAATTTAAAACCATTTTGGTTGTTCTTGAAAACTTTGCCCACCAACGCGTGAATCAGTTGTAACGCGCACAATTGGTGCGCAAAGTCCCCAAAATTGCGTGCTGGATTTTGTGCTAAATCGCGCGTTTCGTGCCTGAGTTCGCACAAAATCCAACATTTGGAGTTTCCAATTTTTCCGATAGGTTGATTGGAAATAATATTTAATTTTATAGTAGTCCCTTCAGGTCTTTCAAAAATATTTTGGAAGAGCTAAATTATCAATAAGAAGACCTGAATCATATTCAAAGTGTTTTTCGAAGAGTTAGCTACCGAGGAGAAGACCTTGACCGGATCTGAAGTGTTTTTTCTTTTGGCAGATGAAAAACCAACGGTCATAATTTTGAAAAACAACACCTGTCCTATTCTGATTCGACCTCTCAACCATTTTTCCCTTGGTACTTGCACCTATTTTTTCAAAAAGTAATTATGGTGTATTTAATAGCCCATAATTATTACTTGAACGATTTATCTCCCCTAGGAGATTATATGTTCGTGACCTGGTTTTAAATCTGGGAAATTATATGTTCGCAGCTAGAGATGCTCTAATCCAATGAGGTTTGTTAAATCTATCTGATTTGAAAAAAAAACAAGAAAGGATGCAAGAATCGCAGTCACACTCCCTGCTTCTTCTGGTGGAGAAATTAGCCAAATGAGACCAGAACCCAACAAGAGTTCATCGTCGTCCAAAGCATCGATAATCTAAAAACCTTCTTTTATCCCAACTTTAACTACCCTAGAGAATGAAACTTCAGTTCAAGTATCCCTAGATCCTTTTTCTAAGGACAAAGCAGTTTCCAGTGTTAGGAAACCCTCACCATTTCTCGCCATGGGATCAAATAATGAAAATGCCACATCTCGAAGAGTCATTCGACTATCCAAGGTCAAGAGCACCCCTCCCTCTTCAAAACGTATTAGTTCGAAGGCATTAAAACCTCTTGCCCAACCTCATGTGGACCCAAATCCATTGATTCCCCTTAATGAGGCCACCCAAATTGAGAAAAAAGTTACAAATGCTAAATCAGTCGAATATCGATCGACTATAATGGAAGAAAATATAGAAGATAGTAGGGAACATACCCCATCGGAGACATCCGAACATATTGGGAACACCACATCGGATCAGACAATTTGAGGAAATGTGGGACTACATTTTCGAATATATTCTCAGAGGATCTATAGCAAGGAAGGGCTATATTTCCCAAGTTAAATCAATGCGCATCTGAGAATTGGGGACTTGCCTTTTATAATTGTTTCACTTCTGGAAACATGTTGAGGGCTCACTTGTGGAATACTAATAGAAGGAGAGACCTTTCTTGGGAAAAACTGACCAGTCCCACCCCCCCCCCCTTCACATCAGATGTCATCCTTAAAAAACTAAGGCGGAGGATGGCAAACTCTACTTACCAGTCTGAAATAAATCTCATAGCCATCTGGATAAAATAAAAAATAAGAAGAAGAAGAAGAAAGCTGAACTTGACCCATCTCATCGGATTCCCAAAGCAGCTAGTTCGGAGAACCCTAAAGGTATCAATGTCGTTTTGTTAGAGGCAGTTGCTGCAACAGTTGGGTAATCCGATGGATCAGATCAGTTGCCCCAAACTAATAAGAAAGGTTAAAAGAAGCGCAAGGAAGATAGTGACCGAAGGGCTGAAAAAGAGAAGTAGAGTAGCTTAGGGTCAGAGATAATCCTTCGTCCTTCGGTTGTTTCTCCCACTCTTCTAACTGATATTCCTCCACAAGAAAATGTACCATCTAAGCCTCATCTCTAGTGTTTCCCATAACTGATCAGCCATCTATTGAATGAGAGGTTAACCTGAATGACCTTCGTAATATGTACTTCAGTGAATTTGATAAGGATGACTTTGATTGGTCCTTTTGTCATACCACCATAGACAATGCCGTAACTTATAATGGTGAATATTTAGAGGTATCGAGTAAGCAGGATACTTTGGGCCATGTAGTCCTGGGCTACATCAGGCCAATAGTCGATCTCGAAAGATAAGTCAGGGCTCAGGCTAAAGATATAACTTCTCTTACCACAAACAACCAAAACTTGAAGAATTCTCTTTCATCTAAACAACAAAAAGTGGAGGCTCTAAATAAAGAGAAAGAAGAACTGAGCATTAAACTGTGCAAATCCCAGACTGCCTAAGAGGACATCCATACTAAGTATTCCGAACTAGAAACTACCACCTCTAATGAGATCAAGTTTTTGAAAGAACAACAAACCACAATTGCAAACATTATCAGCACCTTATCCGGATAGAAATAGAAGTTAGAGAAACTTCTTGAAGAGAAAAAAGAAGATAATATTTCTCTAAAGAATTATCAGCTCAAGAGATAGATGCAGATATAGAGAAGTATGCAGATATAGAGATTTCATTCCCATATTTATGGCAATGATCACATCTTCTCACCATATGTTTGGCATCTGCCATTATAGTATGCCAATAGTGTCCTTCTAATAAAACTCTCCTGGTTAAGCCCTTATAAATACAATGTACTAATCCCTCTCAATTGTGCAATTCAGATAGAAAACTTTGGGATTCTTCAAAACCTAAGAAACGTAAGAGAGGTCTACTGAAATATTTTTTTATATAGAATTTCTCTTAACACCAGGAAACCACGAGCCTTGTACTTGATCTTTTTAGCCATGATATTATCTGAAGGTTAAACTGCATCGGAAATAAATTGATGTCTTTCATACCTCCAATCTTTGGATTGTATGCCAGACATATTCATACTTTTTTCAGATTCACCATTTTCCCTTGAACTAAGCTTATGGAGGGGCATTCTTGCATACGAATCCTTGAGCATACTTCAGAATAGGTTATGGTAGCTAAAGAAGATGTCATATTATTCTCCAATTTAGGGAGATGTGCATACCGAATGCTTTTAAAACTTATGGCAACTTCCCTTAGTACTTGCAGATACTTTATTAACTGATCTTTTCAGTTTCGGATATTCCTTGAGTTTTATAAACAAGTAACTGGGAGTAACTTACTAACCGAACCCTCTTTGCTCAACATATTTTAGCTAGTCTTAAAGTAGCAATGACCGCCTCATACTATCATTCATTATTGGATTCCATAAAACCAAAACATACAACTTGATACATAGTATCACAAAAAGAGGAAGTGAAACGAATTCTAGCCCCACAACCCATCGTACTAGACCCATCGTCTGTTTGGATTATCCACTCTTTTTTAGACTTGTTTTCCCGCTCTCATTCGTAAGGCCTTTTAGTATGAAATTCCACCAAGAAATCAACTACAGCTTGAGCCTTGATCGCGGTTTGAGGAGCAAAATCAATATCATAGTCTCCAAGCTCAACTGATCACTTAGTCATTCTTCCCGATATGTCAGCTTTTTGTAGAACATTCTTTAAAGGAAAATATGTTCGAACTATAATCAAATGAGCTTGAAAGTATGACCTCCTTTTACAGGCTGCTATAACCAACGTCAAGGCTAATTTTTATAACTTTAAATACCTTTTTTCTAGCTGTCCTCCCACAACATACTTTAAATATTGATGGATGGTAGAGCCCACAATATGAATCCTAGAGAGCCAAGATCTTCCAAATATGGCGTTGTAAGAAGTTGGACAATCAACCACCACAAACAACATCCTCCCCATCTTTTTAAGTGGCCCTCTACCAAATAGCACTTCCTCTTCAAATGCACCAATGATATCGGCCGAATTCCCAGTAAACCCTATAATAGTTCTGTTCGATTGCTGAATGACAGAGGGATTCTTCAACTGCCTATAGGTAGTTAAAAACAATGCATTTTCCAAACTACTGGTGTCAATCAGGATCCAACGTACATCATTACCTCTAATTAATGGTCATATTACCACAACATCTTCATGTGGACACGCAATATCTCTTAAGTTATCTTCATCAAAGACTATGAAAAAAGCATGCGTTTGGTAAAAATATGTGGACATATTTCCTTCCAACTGAGTAGTCAAACTATTGACATGCCTTTTTCTTGAACAACTTGAAGGTGTTGTTACAATGTCTCCACCAAATATGGTTAATGATTTAAAAAAACTGCACCAGATCAGAAACTGTAGAATATTTATCGACTATTACCGCCACCTGATTCCAATCTGGATTATGATCAAGATATTCATAGTTCACATCAAACCTTTCAATAATCATTATAGTATATTCTTGTCTGGACGTCCCGAGAATGGTTGATGAAGTTGTACGGGGCGCATGGGTATTATATAGCTTATAATCCGGCCTGCTACCCCCTTGTTTTTTTAATAAAGGCACCTAGTTTTCCTCTCTTAATGATATTTTGAACTTTTTACTTCAAAGATATACAATCATGCGTGTCATGACCCACATCATTATGATAGTTGCATAAACGAGTACTTCAGGTTTATCTAGAGGACTACAATAGGGATGGCCTTCTAAACTGTACATCATTTTTAGTCTTGTCATAGATTGTTACTATACTCTCTCCCATGTCAACAAACCATTCAGATTGAACCCATGGGCCCCTTTTACTTCTGTCTTGTTGGCTTTGGTTGAACTAATTCTGCTTGGGCCGATGAGATCTATATCCGGATTATTTTGATTTGTAACTGGATTGGGTTGTTGCTTGTGGAGTTAATACTGTAGCAGTATATCTGTTCTGATGAGGCACCCTAAACTTTTTAGTTTCTTTAACTATGAATTTTTTTTCCAACCTGATTCAAAGCCCCCCAAAAGTCATTGTTTTTTATGGGTAATTGAATCATCTAATTTTCCCGGATTCAAGCCTTGTCTTAAAGATGTGATTGCCACATGTTCAATACAATTAGTCAGCCCATTCTTAGTGTTCACAAACCTACTTATATATTCCTTCAAAGATTTGTTCGACTTTTGAGAACAATGAATAATAGTATCACCATTCACCTTAACCTCCTTGCTTCCAATAAACTGTCTCTGAAACACTACCCATAACATATCAAATTATAGACCCCTAGGGGATACTATTGTACCACTTAAGGGCATTTACTTTAAAGTTATGTGAGAAGGCCCGGTAGAGCAGCTTGTCATCATCGTTAAAGTTCATTATTAAGTTTTTAAATTTCTCAAGATGGTTGTCTGGATCTTTACTTCCATCGTACTTTTCCATCTTAGAGATGTCGAATCGCTTGGGAAGGTGTCCATAGAGAATTTTTGAAGGCAAAGGCAATTGTCTCCAATTATGACTACAGCTAAATACTGTATCTTCATTAAGAGGAGAAAAAAAATATTTGGTTTGGATTGGCAAGCAAACGGATCGATCAGCAAATGGTCAATTTGGTGATCAGCCGAACCCTTTTACTTTTCCTTGATACCTTTTTATTCTACCATTTATATCATTTTTTCTTTAAACGACCTTCATCACTACGAGATGAAAGTGACTCTTCAAGGTCTGGGTTATTGGACGAACTATCAGAAGATTCTGATGTTGTACTCACCTTCCGTTTAGACCGATATATTTTCGTGGAGCTAACATGAGTCTTTGTGGACTGCTCATTTTCGCGAGGCTCATCGGCAGGGTGTAGTTCAGACGCATCATACTTTTCTTTTATTCATTTCTCAGGCTGTTTCTAAGCCCTTAAAGCTTCAATTTTAGCCCTTAGCTGATCACGTTCTTCTTGCAAGGATTTTCTTTCATCATTTTTGGGGCTGACATGAGATACTGTAGTGTGCTAATTATTCTCTCTCACACTTTCAACCTCTGAAGGTGGAACGTATTGTACATTAGGATCCATCTGTTTCAATGACATACGAACTGCTTTATTCACTGGTTTTAAATATGAAATTGAGGAACCGTCGCCTCCCACTGTGGTCCCCAATTTGGTGAGGATTATTTCTGATCAAAGGGTATTCTTGGAAAATGTTTTATCTTTTTAAGGTATTTATTTTTTGAGTGAATGGTAGAGAGATAAAAGAGGTGTGTCTTAACAATTAAATTTTCTAGAGAAAACTCCACACTATTAAATGAGGTTAGTTGGGGTATATATACTTGTTTTATGACCCATGGACCGTTCGGGTCGGACTTTAGATTCAGGTCAATCTTCAAAGCCCACTAACTAAACGGGTTAGCACATGTTAGCACACAGTTGAGTCATGGTTTACTTAGTTGTATTGTTCATCGTAGGTTTGGTGCAAAACATGTCGGAATTACCTCTTCGGTTTAGGCAGCAGTACACTTCCAAAATATCCAAACCTATCAACTACAAGACCCACGAGGTGTATAACATCTTCAACAACGATGTAAATTTACAAAACAGTTTGCTTCTTTTTAGTGTTGTAGTTTTAACTTGTTTTGGTTGCTTGTCTTGTAGTTAATTATTTTGTACCTTATCGTTAATTTGTTTATATTCTTTTAGGCGAGAGTCTTTTTATGATGCTTCTCTATGTACATTATTCATCACCAGTGAGATCTCACTGGTCCGAATATGATTAGAGATCATATTATGGGGACATGTTTTAGTCTGTTTCTTTATTGTTTTTCGCGTTGTTCTACCAATGTTTATTTACTTGAGGCACTCTTGCAGCGGTTGCATCCAAAGACCATTTTTTAATATTTCGGTGAGATATCAGTTGCGCTCGACAAAGTACACACCATCATAGGTCTTCATATCACATATGAGAGCGTCGATCTCGTTATATTTCATAAAATAACTAAACGACTTGTTGTGTTTTCTCGATCACTTGGTGTAGATTACCATGACCTTACTAATGAACTAGAGCATAAAGATGGTGGCAGAAGCAAACACGTTAATCTCACTTGTTTGCGTGAAATTTATATGCAAACCGATTATTGCGATGATATGATTAGTGATAAGATGGTTATTCATGCCACGATGCGATATTTGTTGCATATGTTTGGTTGTTGCATTCTTAAAAGTACGATGGATAATGATATTTTTCTCAACTATCAACAATCTATTGAGAACCATAAAAGCTCAAATTGGTATAAAAGGTCGGCTGGATGGTATTAACCCAATTATATTACCAGCTTTGTACAAATTATTTACACACTATATGAGGTTTAACCAACCTACTTTTTTTATAACTTATTGAATTATAAAAGTTTTTGACATTCTTTATCGATAAACAACATAAATATTCTAATTTTAAAAATCATGTTATTAATATCAAATTGATATAATTATGAATTATTTTTTATCATAAAGTATTTCGGTTGATTTATTAAATCTGATATAATATTATATTTGTACAAATATAACCATGGAGAGAGGACGGGACGGATCCAAATTTAAAATAAGTCCGAATTTAAAAAAGGCCAAAGTTATTTCCTCCATGTTATTTTTTATTTCCTCCATCATTCAAACTTTTAAAAACACTAACGACTTGTTTTTACCAAATTATCCTTATTTTTATTTCAAATTTAACACTAGATGTCATTGTTCTAATAGATAGTCTTATATGAAAAAACACATCAATAACCTAACTTTAATCAAACATATATGATTCTACCTCTAAAATTAACCCTAAAACAAAGAACTTCAATTTTATTGAAGATTAATAATGGAAAATGAAGAAACCCAAACTAAATCGGAGAAAACACTCAATCAACGAATAAGGTAATTTAATCTTTGTTTTTTAATCTTTGCTTTTTTGTTTTACCATTTCGAAACTTCTTTTTTTCGGCCAAACCCGATTTCTGTAGTTCTGAATGAAAAACAACTGATTCCGAGACGAGACGGTATCTCGGAATCAGTTGTTTTGTTCAGAAGCAACTGTTGCTAGCCAAAAAATTTAAACATTAGCATACTATTTTTTTTAACGAAAGCATGTGATTGCGAGATGGCCTCTCGGAATCACATGCTTTCGTAAAAAAAATAGAAAAGAACAGCCATATGGTCACAAAATCGAACCAAACTCGAAAACAGATCCAACCAAAAGCATAAATCATAATCGAACCCTAAATCTACCAAATAAGAACCCTAATCGAACCTTAAATCTACCAAATAAGAACCCTAATCGAACCCTAAATCTACCAAATAAGAATTCTAACCTAACAAGAACAGCCATAGCCAAAAGAAACTGGAAAACAAAAGACAGTAGAAAACTGAAGAGATTAGGGTTTTGAAAGGAAGCTGGAAAACAAAAGACAGTAGAAAACTGAAGAGATAGATAAGTATAAAACTAAAGATTGTTAATGGGTAGGATAATAGAATAATGACGTTCTTGAAAAGGAAGGAGATAGAATAAATGGGTAGAAGGACAAATGTGTAATTTCATTTATGGAAGAAATAACAACATAAGATTATTTTCAAATTATGGAGGAAATAAAAATTATGATGGAGGAAATAGTTTTGGCCTTTGAAAAAATCGAAGTCTAAGAGATACGCCCGAATCCAGACCTGTGTTGGAAAAACCGTGTCGCCCTTTGCCATCCCTGTAGCCGATTCGTTGAACCGTTTTGGGTACCTTGGTGGAAAGGACTTGGAGATTAATACTTTAAAATCGAAACTAAGCAAGTTGACGGAGATGAATATTATGTTTTGATTGGATTAAAGATACGCTATGTTGGTAGTGGGCTTAACAGAGAGGGAGGGCAGGGGACCAAGCTAGTATAACACTGAAGGAATTTTCTCTGACATGCCGAAGCCAATAACTACAAACAAAGCTGTTTTTCACCATCATTGCCAATATCCCCACACAAGAAAAATGCACTTCCATGAATACATACATACATGCGTTTTATGCGAGGGTCTCTCCTAACATTATCTAAATCTTAGGTTGCATTCTGTTCTTATGTGAAACTGGTATAAAATGTTGTTTATTTTTATCAGTAAAGAACTGTTTCTTAAATCGTAAAAATAAAAACTATTTTGATATATTATAAATTTATATATACGATTATCTTAGAAGTATCAATTATTTCATAATTGTTTCAGAGCTGTTTTCATTTGTTTAACCATAATTTCATTTTCAATAATCAAATATTCTAATACATAACTTTTTTTTAAATGATATTTATTTTCAAAATAAAAAAATTTGGGTTGTTTTTGTTACTCTTAAAATACTTATTTGCTTAAATCAAATAATCATATACAACGAATTGATCAAATCATCCATCATCTTATTTCGAAAAAAAATAATAGCTAAACTATGTGTTTATCTATTTAAAACTCGATTTTGTATGTTTAAACCGGTTAATAAATTTATCTCAATAATGATTTGTTATCCATATATCCATATATTTGGTTGAGTAATGCATGTTTGTGATCAAAGGTGATGAGTTCGAGTCCTCTACATACGTTTTGTCGGCTGAGCCTGTCACCTTGTGTGGTTTACCTTTTGGCGTTGGTTTGCAGGCTATTGCTTCAGACTGAGGGTTTACCCTGTGCGCACTCATTTCACTCTGAGTAGCGGCTGCAGGTTCCCTCAGAAAAAAATACGAACACTATGATTTCCACATTAGTTGGTATTGCTCGTTTCCAGTTCGAATACCGTCACGATTTTGCTTTAGGTCTCCTTCCAAAAAGTTTCATTCTGGTTGAGATATAGTACATGATTATTCTCATGTATGACCTGATGTGATATTTTGATCGCACCTAACAAATCATCCTCTCAAAAAAATATCATTTTAGTCTCTCTCAATTGACTTGTATCCGCTCACTCTAATCAAGTTGCTCCAAGCTTCCCCACCTTAATAATAGAAATTTACAACGGATTTATTTGTTCACTATCATCAAACAACACTGCTTGTTCCTTAGCGCCACTCCAATCAAGTTACACCGTCTTGATACACTCCAATTAAATCATACCGCTAGATAACCACAAGCACTCTAAACTAGGTCATACTAGTGATCAATAGAGTAAATCATTCATCTTGAGCATGGTTGTTGGTTCATTATGTTTGACTTCGGAGAATGTCACCCACGTCGTGTTTCGAGGCCTTTTTTATGTGGACCAAAAACAAACTCGTGTTGGTCTTTGAGACCAAAGCAGACAATATCATACTAATTCAAAGACTGAGTTGTTCATACTGATATACGGAAGCAAAATATGTGATACCCATATTTCCAACACTATTCTATTTGTATTTCAATGTTTGTATATTTGGATTTTTAGTAAAATAATTCAATTTACTACCAAAAAAATAAATACTAATTTGTATGTATGAAGCGACATAAATAATTATCTGATACCATTAGATTATTTGAACCAACTCACTACTGTAGGGCCTGCTCACATCTCTCTCACATTTATTAGTGCGGGCCCTACTATTTGGTTTCTTAGAAGAAACAACTAACCATTAAATGAATGGTGACTTAGAAGCAACCTCCTTTCATTTAATGCTAAAGGGTTTCATGTAAGCTACCGTTAACTTCATTTGGAAGCTTTAGTGGCTTCTTTTGTAAGCCTTTGCCTTGCTATAAATATGACCATGAGTTGGTCTTGGAGAGCATCACTTGAAGCACTTAAAAGAAATATTCTAGAGTGGAATATTGCGTGTGACACATTTTAGAGAGAAACACTTTGAGTGAGTGAGAGAAATATCTGTAGTGTCTTAGAAAATTTGTTTGAGTGATCTGTGAGATTATTCTCTTTGGGGTATAATACTTGGGGGGTGAGAAAAGTGAGTGTATAACTCTTCAATGTATGGAGTGAGACTCCAATCTTTGTGATATTTTGAGTTACAATGATACTTATTTTATCCCGTGGACGTAGGCAAATTAGCCGAACCACGCTAAAACTTTTCTCTTGTATATCATATTTTTGAATTTGTAGGATTAATTTTCCCTACAACTGGTATCAGAATCAGCTTGCAGTTCTATATCATTCTTCTTCGTACAAAAATGGGGAAACGTACGAATATTGGTGGAAATTTTATGATCATACTCACGAAAATAAACAATTTCATTTGGACAACCATGATGGAAGATTTGTTGTACTGTAAAGACTTGTTTGATCCTATCAAACTAAAATGAGTAAAACAAGGTGCAACAAGTGAAGCAGATTGGAAGAAACTCAACCGTAAAGGTGTTAGTGTGATTCAACAATGGGTTGAAACAAGGGCGATTCACGACACAGCAAAAGAAACACATGCTTTCAAATTATCGAAGCATTTTGAAGAAATGTATGAGCCCAAAAATGCTCAAAATAAAGCTTTCATCATAAAGAGACTTGTGAACCTGAAAATTTATAATGGGCAAAGTGTATCTGAACACTTGGTAAAATTTGACGAGATTCTCGACAATTTAACGACCATGGAGTTGGCCCTAGCTGAAGAAATTCAAGCGTTAATTTTGTTAAGCTCTTTACAGAATAGCTCGGAAACACTTATGGTAGCTCTTAGCAATTCAGCAGCACAAGGAAAGGTGACATTAAGCATGGTAAAAGAAATTATCAACATATAAGGTAAAACAAGAGCGGAGCAAAGCTCTTTCAGCCACCCTCAAGGACAAGCACTAGTCACGGAGAGAGAAAGAATTAGAAAACAAACATTTCTCCAGAGACAGGAGAAACAAAAGCAATTTCATATGCAGATCAAATTCAAGGGCGAATTCACTTGCAACTACTGTCATAAACTGGACATTTCAAGAAGGATTGTTGGAAGCTGAGAGAAAAGTAGGATAAGGAAAATAATGAAGACAATAGAGGGAATGCAACTGTCATATCCAACGATGGTGAAACATACCTAATTTTTTACGATGGACGTGTCAACCTCGCATGCCAAGACACATGGATGATTGATTCTGGAGCATTATTCAATGTAACAGCCGATATAAGTATTCTAACCACTTACACAAGTGGTGAGTTCGGTTTTGTCAAGATGGGAAATGAAGCAAGATGTGAAATTGTTGGTCGAGGTGATGCAACACTGGAAACTAGCAGCGGTTGCAAGTTGTTATTAAAAGATATTTGACATATTCCAGACATTCGTATCAATTTGATCTCTACTGGTCATCTTAATGACATATGATATAAAAAACATGTGGAAATGGAGTTTGGAAGCTTAATAAAGGAAATTTGGTCATGGCCAGAGGTAAGAAGATTGATCGTTTGTATTATATGCAAACAAAACAATCAAGTGGAGTAGAAGCGAATGCGATCAAGCATAAAGACTCAGAAAATTTGTGGCACACCAGACTTGGTCATATGAATGAGAAGGGCCTTCAAATTCTTATGAAATAAAATCTTCTACCGAATCTTCCAAATGTTCATTTAACATAATGCACTCATTGTTTCGCAGGAAAACAACACAGAGTCATATTTTGAGAAGGAAGACCACATAGAAAGAATAATATTCTTGATCTAATACATACAGATGTATGTTCCATGGGTGACAGAAGTATCGGCGGATCGTTATAATCTGTCACATTCATTGACGATCATTCAAGAAAGGTGTGGGATTATCCTTTGAAGACCAAAGATCAGGTGTTAGAAGTATTCAAGAAGTTTCAGGCTTGAGAGATTGGTACCAAAGACCCCGCAGCATAATGGTGTTGCAGAAAAAATGAATAGAACTATTTGTAATAAGATCGTTTGCATGCTCTCCTATTCAAGATTGTCAAAGTCCTTCTAGGGTGAAGCATTGATGAAGGCGGTTGATCTTGTCAACATATCTCCTTCAATTTCTTTAGATGGTGCAATTCCCGAAAGAATATGGACCGGGAAAGACATAAGCTACAAACACTTGAAGGTGTTTGGTTGTAAGGCGTTCAAACATGTCCCTCGAGATGAAAGATCCAAGCTGGATCAGAAAACTAAAGAATGCATATTTCTTGGTTACGGACATGACGAGTTTGGTTATAGACTTTGGAATCCAAGAAGTAGAAAAGTTGTTCGAAGTGGAGACACTGTATTTTTTGAAGACCAAAATCTTGGAGATATAAAGAACGTTGAGAATAAAAAATTAGATGTCAATACTAAAATTGACTTAGTTCCGGATGCACCGTTTTCAGTTGGGTATGAGGATCATGGCGAGGCTCCCGACCATGAAGAAAGAGTTGACATTGAAGGAAATCCTACTGAATAACATCATATGAGAAGATCCATTAGAGATTGTCGACCTTCGACTAGATACCCAATAAATGAGTACGAGTTACTAACTGCCGGGGGAGAATCTAAATGTTTTGAAGAAGTTGTGCTGCACATTCAAAATAAGCAATGGTGGAAAGCCATGCAAGAAGAGATGGAGTCGTTGCATGAGAACCACACATTGGATTTGGTAGAGTTACCAAAAGGGAAGAAAGCACTCAACAATAAATGGGTGTTTAAGCTCAAGACTGAAGAAGTAAATCGACAACCAAGGTACAAGGCGCGACTGGTTGTCAAAAGATTTGGTCAGAGAAAAGGTATTGATTTTGAAGAAATATTTTCACATGTAGTAAAAATGCCATCTATTCGTGTTGTTCTTGGAATAACTACTAACTTGAATCTGGAAGTTGAAAAACTTGATGTGAAAACTGCTTTTCTCCATGGTGATTTGGAAGAAGAAATTTACATCAAGCAACCTGAAGGGTTTGAGACTAAAGATAAAGATAATTTTGTGTGCAAACTAAAGAAGAGTTTGTACGGTCTCAAACAAGCCCCACGACAGTGGTATAAAAGGTTTGATTCCTTCATGGTGGAACACGGGTATAATAAGACTTCATCTAACCATTGTGTTTTTATCAAGACATTTTCTGAAAATAATTTTATCATCCTTATGCTTTACCTGGATGATATGCTAATTGTTGGTCGTGATATCGGAAAGATAGAGAAGTTGAAGATGGAGCTCAACAAATCTTTTGCAATGAAGAATTTGGGTTCCGCAAAGCAAATTCTTGGAATAAAAATCACTCGAAATAAGGTGAACAACAAATTATGGTTATCCCATGAAAAATATATTGATAAGGTTATAGAAAGATTCAGCATGAGCAAAGCGAAACCTGTTACTTCTCCACTTGCAGGGAATTTTAAACTTTCTTCCAAGCAATCACCTACAAAGGAAAGCGATATGGAAGAAATGAATAAAATACCTTACTCTTCAGTTGTTGGAAGTACGATGTATGCCATGGTTTGTACAAGACCTGATATTGCTCATGTCGTCCTAGTAGTCAGCCGTTTTTTATCTAATCTTGGAAAAGAGCATTGGGAAGCTGTAAAATGGATATTCATGTATCTTCGGGGAAAATCTCAATTATGTTTATGTTTTGGCAATGGTAAACGTATTCTTGAAGGCTACACAGATTTATATATGGTTGGTGATGTTGATAGTAGGAAACCTATTTCGGGATATTTGATGACATTTTCAGGGGGGGGGGGGAATTTCGTGGCAATCATGACTACAAAACTGTGTTGCATTATCCACTAGTGAGGCTGAATATATTGCTATTACTGAAGCTAGTAAAGAACTGTTATGGTTAAAGAAGTTTCTTATAGACTTGGGCCTCAATCAAGAAAACTATACTCTCCACTGTGATAGTCAAAACGCCATTCATCTTAGCAAAAATCCAAGTCTGCATTCAAGGTCAAAACATATTGATGTTCGATACCATTGGATTCGTGAAACCTTAGAGTCAAAGCAGCTGATTATTGAGAAGATCCACACCGATGACAAGGGATCAGATTTGATGACAAAGTCAATACCGAAACAAAAGTTTGATGTGTGTATAGAGGTTGCAGGACTGGTAACACTCTCCTCCTGAGTAGACGGGGAAATTTGAAGGGATTGCTCATATATCTCTCACATTTATTAGTGTGGGCCCTACTATTTGGTTTATTACAAGAAAAAACTAACCATTAAATGAAGGGTGACTTACAAGCAACCTTTTTTCATTTAATGCTAGTGGGTTTCTTGTAAGCTACCATTAACTTCATTTGAAAGCTTAAGTGGCTTCTTTTGTAAGCCTTTGCCTTGCTATAAATAGGACCATGAGTTGGTCTTGGAGAGCATCACTTGAAGCACTTGAAATAAATATTCTAGAGTGCAATATTGTGTGTGACACATTTTAGAGATAAATACTTTGAGTGAGAGAGAAATACGGGTAGTGTTTTAGAGAATTTGTTTGAGGTATAATATTTGGGGTGAGAAAAGTGAGTGTATAACTCTTGAGTGTATGGAGTGAGACTCCAATCTTTGTAATATTTTTAGTTATAGTGATACTTATTCTCCCGTGGACGTAGGAAAATTAGCTGAACCACGTTAAATCCTTTTCTCTTGTTTATCATATTTCCGCTTTTGTAGGATTAATTTTCCCTACAACTACTCTTCTATTAATTCTTTAAGGGATATGTTTTATTTATATTAAATTAATTTTATTCTAAAAATGTTATTTACATTTTAAAGATGATTTTTTTCCTTTTCAATTATTCAACTAATTTTACTAAAAATAAATACATCACCTATTTAAAAATAAAAAAATAAACATTATGTCACCAACAATGTAGTGTCCAAAAATTTATCCATATGTTATAACTTTTGTGTAATTTATTAGGTGTTTTTTTTGCGCTAAACCTTTAGGCCTTTATTGCAATTGGGTCGAAATTACACACTGGAAGTTTTTCAGCTTCAAAAGCATTAAACAAATAGTCCCAAAGGAAACCCTAATTCGCCTCTCTCTACCTCTTCTTCTTTTTCACTTTGAACACCACCCTTCAACCGACTTCAATCACGAACTAAATCCAAGCAGAAATCAGACCAAAAACCCAGAAGAAAACCAACCAATTAGAACCAAACAACAAAGCCACAGCAACGAAACTTGATAGCTACAACGAACTCAACGAAATCGAGAAGCAACCAGGTATAAATCTGATCTATTCTTCTAGATTCCTTCTTAGGTAGCAAATGACGATCCCTTAGCAAAAATATAGCTCTAAGTTTGTCAAGAATTTTTCTTTTTTCTATTATGAAATTCCTTACAGATTCTAGAGCTAAATTAGCCACCTAATCCGCTGCTACATTCTATTCTCTAAAGATGTGAATAACCTTCAGATTTGATAAGATTAGTTTATAGCAGCAATCAATTATGGCCTTGAAATAACAAGGAGACCTCCCTATGAGAATCATCTAAGCTAGGATACGAGAGTCAGTCTCAACATCGAGCTCTTTGAAACCTCTGTCGAAACATACCTGAAGACCATCAAATATAGCCCTTGTCTCAGCTATAATTGCATTTCCTTTACCATAGACCTTACCAAATCCATAGAGGACCTTCCCAGTGCTATCCCTTAACAGACCGCCTCCAAAACACTCACTAGAGCTACTACACACACCATCAGTGTTGAGTTTGAATCTACCTAATTTGGGACAGATCCAACTCAACAAGATAGGAATACTAGTTCTTTGAAGGTGGTTTAAGCAACCCAATGACGGCCAAACTCCACTGTCCTTACCCTAAAAAAAATTCTCAATAGGTTAGCATTATCGAGACCATTCAGAATATAACAGATTTGACCAATCAAGTCTTTAGAGTACTGAATCTTTCCTTCCATCTTGCTTTTGTTTCTATCAGACCACAAAACCCAAAAACTAATCGCAAGCAGAATATTTCGTATATGAATCACCTTATCAGTGGACCAGTACCTCTTCCTGACCATATGAAAGAAGGACATAGGTTTAGAAAGATATATATTGAAATATGCAGCAAAGTGAGACCAGATTTCCCATGCCTTTTGGCAGTCTACAAAGACATGGTTCACGTTTTCATAGTTCCTACATTTCTGACATTTGGATACTACTTGCACTTTCCTTCTTTGCAGAATCAAATCAACACGAAGCAAAAACTTAAAAGCTCTCCATAACGTGAAAGAATATTTAGCAGGCGTAATCTTATTCCAGGTTATGGCAGAGAGGTAAGATTTAACACCTTTCTGTCTAAACTCTTCCCATGTGTTTTTAATGGAGAAGACGCCATCTTCACTTAAAGACCAACTGATAGAATCCTTCGAAGCATTTTCTAGATTAACATTGGAAACGTATTGAATTTGTTCTGCGTTCTAAACAGTTTCCAATTTTCTTTAATTTCATAACCCATTCTCCCAGTAGTCATTAGCACTAGAGCCCATATACAGAAACCTGTTTTTATTTTCAGCAAAAACCTTGGAAGCCATAGGAGAACACCATCTATCCAATATGATATCCACTGCACCTTCTTTTACATGTCAAATTAGATAGTTGTCAGCTCTATCTCTGATCCTGCAAAGCCTTTTCCATGTTAAAGAGTTTTTAGAATTCATAGGAGAAGTTAAAGGATGTTGATCCTTGAAATAAATCGATTTCATGTAGATGGCCCATATAGAATCCTGTCTTCTGAGGTTGAACCATTGTTTAGCAGCAAAAACATCCATCATGTCATCAAGTTTTCTAAGGCCCAAACCACCTTTATCAAAACTGTAACATAGGTTAGACCATTTGCACCAAAGAATAGTGTCCTTATTAACTTTACTGCCCTACATAAATCTGTTATAAAAGACTTCAAGTCTCTTGATGATAGTTTTAGGAAGATTAGAGATTTGGAGGGTATAAATAGGATACGTAGAAAGAACAGATTTGATTAGCACAAGTCTGCCCTCCAAATAACAAAGTTGTTTGATCCCAATCAGACATTTTGTTGATAGTTTTTGCAATAATGTTCCTCATGATTACTAATTCTTTTTTTATTATTCAGGACAACACCCAAATACTTAAAAGGCAGATTAGCATGCTTGAATCCCAGAAGTGTCTCTAGCTTTCTCACATGCAGAGGACATTTCTTGCTAGAGGTAATGAACCTAGACTTGTCATTGTTTATAAGTTTCCCAGAAGTTTCTTCATACATCTCAAACAGCTTCATTTGTTTTTTGACAAAATTAATGGAGCCATTGCTGAAAATAAGAATATCGTCAGCAAAACATAAACAAGATGAGTCTATTGCTTCTTTTCTTTTGTATTTTAAATTACGTGTAGCTCTTAGAAAATGCTTGAGACCCCTTAGGAGATATTCTTGGTCCAATATAAAGAGACTGGGTGAAAGTGGATCACCCTGTCTCAAGCCTTTGTTGGATCTAAAATACCCTTTCAACGTACCGTTAACCATTACAGAGAACTGACAATTACCCAGAATTTTTTCAACCAACCTTGAAAACCCATCAGAGAACCCAAAAGCCTTTAAAATTCTTAAGCTAAAAGTATGATCCATTTTGTCGAACGCTTTATCCATGTCGACCTTAAGCAGAATATTACCACCTCTAACTTTATTATCCAACTGACTAATCAATTTTTTAGCAATCAACACATTGTCTTGAATATATATGCACTTAACGAAATCACCTTGTTTAGGTGAAATCAACTTAGGAAGGATAGTAGCCAGTCTTTTATTAATAACTTTAGAGATTATTCTGCTCATAAAATTATTTAGACTAATAGGTCGAAAGTCCTTCCAAGTTTTGGGAGCATCCACCTTAGGGATAAGACAAAGTGTAGTGGCAAACAACCCCATAGTAAAAGATCCCTCCATAAAAAAGTCTTTGATAGCCTCACGCAGAACATTTCTTATGATTGACCAACAAGTTTTACAAAACTTTCCATTATATCCGTCTGGCCCAACAGCAGCAATAGGCTTTAGGTCATTTATAGCTTCATAGATTTCAGAGTCAATAGGAGCCATTACCAGCATTTCATTTTCAGAGTCTTCAACAAGATTAAGAATGTAATCTTCAAGTAAATTAGGGTACCAAGGGTTAGGAAGGTCAGCAATTAGGGATTTGAAATGTTGAACAACATATTCCTCAATAACAGATTTATCTTCCTCTCAATAAGACCCAATCCAGATTCTACTTATATTTGCCTTTTTATACCTCATCTTCATATAGCTATGAAAGAAGGAAGAATTCCCTTCACCCTTAAGAACCCAATTTGCATGGGCTTTCTGAGTCCAGAAGTTCTCCTCTCTTGCAAGTAACAAGAGATGGTTCTCTTTGGCCTGCTTTAGATCATTAATATCCCGAGAAGAGTTAGAAACCAGTACCTTAGCCTCCAAGATGTTGATTTCCTCCTCGACTTGCTTGATAGCTTCAAAGATATTACCAAAACCATGCCTATTCCAGACCTTCAACCTAGATTTTAAGTACTTTAGCTTAAACCATAACTTCAACATAGGATCTCCTTCATAATCCACAGCCCAACATTCCTCAAAAAACTTAAGAAAATATTTGTGCTTGCACCACATGTTCAAAAACTTGAAACCAGATACTCTTTCTGAAGCAACAGTAGAAATAGTAATCAGAATAGGGGAATGGTCAGTGCAAGACTTAGGGAGATGGATAACATTAGTTTTATCAAAATAGTCAACCCATTTATTGTTCATTAAAGTTCTGTCTAACCTCCTTCATTGCTTCCCATTAGACCAAGAGTATTTGTTCCCCGAAAAACCAGCATCAGTGAGATTGCAGTCCAAAATAAAACTGTTGAACTCATCCATACTCCTAGAGCCGTTTGTAGTGCAGTGACTCTGTTCATTAGGAACAACAATTATGTTGAAGTCCCCCATCAAAATCTATTCCCTATCATCTTGATCAACCTCTCTCAACTTGTCCTAAATAATTCTTCTTAAACTCCTTGACCATTTAGCATAGATTACAGTGACTAAAAAGTCTTTATGGATAACAGTATGTCTAACCAATAAGTGTAGAAACTGGTCATCATCAATAATGGCATCCACCTTGTAGTCCTTATTCTATAAAACCCAGACTTTGTTACTACAGTTACCAATATAACCCTGAAACCCTAATTTCTTCACAATGACCTTTAATTGGGAATCACAGAGCATAGGCTCTTGTAGAGCCACAAAATGGACTTTTTTAGATTTTTTCATTGATTTAATTTTGTATTGTGTTTGCTTGTTACCCACGCTACGTACATTCCAACATAGAATTGTACTGGTCATTTAAACAGTTTAGCAGATTTTGCAGCATGCTTATGCTGCAAACATTTAGGAGCAAGAATCCTCTTTGAGTTAAAGTTCTTAGCTTTCTTAATCTTCCTTAATTCCACTTTCTTATCATTTCCAGTTTGCTTACTAACAGGTGAAGATGGAAGGCTACCAGTTCTTTGCTTTGTAGGAGAATTGTTGCTCAATAACGGTTAAACAGAAGAGCTTCATTCAAGATAAGTAGATCCCATTTCTAACATGTGCAAAACATCAATGACTTCACTGCTTTCTAAACCGTTCGCCTGATTCTGCCTTTGAGTATCTTCCTCAGAATTACTCATAACAACTATGTCATTTCCACTTTGATTATTCTGATTGTTAATAATCACAGATTTCAACTTATTTCCGTGATCCTTAATTGTAAATGCAAGAATCAAAGAATCAAGGAACTCAGAGTTGGAGGACTTAGACTGATGAACAGTCTTCATTTGGGTAGATTTCTTAAATTCATTCTCTAAATGCCCCATGTGTGTACATGTATTGCAATATTTAGGAGCATTGATATACACCAGATCTTGCCAGTAAGAGTAAGATCCAAACGAGATTTTAAATTTCCTTTGGAGAGTCTTAGAAACATCAAGAACCGCATGGATTCAACAATAATTTTGTATGGCTCTGTTCTTGGATGGAACCCAGACACTTAGATGGGTGCCAATGGCTTTATCAACCTCCATTATAGTGGCCTTACAATACATCAAATCAGGAAAATTTGGAAGGTCAATATAGACAGGAGTTGTTGGATTTTCAATATTGGGATTGAAATTTGGTAACCACTCCAACAGTCTCATTACATTGTCTCAAATTTGCCAAATATTTCTTTTCTATAATTTTAGAAGGTCTTCCTTTAGAGAAATCTCAATAAAGATGTGTCGAAAATCCCAACTAGAGACGCTATATTCACCTTGAAACTTAATTTTTTTAAAGAAATCCATGAGAGAAACATAATTAGGCTTCCCATTGGAAAACTGACCAACAAGGGTAAGCTTTTCCCTCTGTTTTAGAACATCCAAGTCCCCAGCATCAAACTGTATCTCGAAATTACCATTCTTAATAGATCTGCTTAAATTCTTGTGAATCACATTCCCAACATCGTGTTTAAATAAATCAGTATAGGAGGTTTTTGATACTAATGTCTAAACTTTTCTTGTGACAGGTTCGAAAACCGGGTTAGTCCTGATGTTAGGTTGATCAGAAACCGAGATTAGGACCGAGAATTTCTCGTGATTATCAGCAGCACCCTGATGAACAAAAGGGCACTCTGAATCCTTCATTAGAATCCGAGAGAATCAAGAAGAGAGACATTTGAATTTAGGCTCAAAATCTTGGATCATTTTTCGATATAATTCAATTGATCTCATACAAATCCAAATCTTTTCCAGAAGTAATTTATTAGGTGTTGTTTAAACAAACTTAAATACCTTTGATTTAGATATTAGAAATACAAATAGTTCATATTATTACATGAAAACTTGTTTATCGAGGTCTCATTTTGTTATTTTGAAATCTATTTGATAAATTTTAAGATATATATTCCATTTATTTAGATTCTAATACTTTATAATTGTTCATCACCGGACTCGTATGAGTCTTCACTAGTGCTCCTTAACCTTATGAAATAGATCACTGTCATTTAATTCTAACAATTGTGTACATCTTTTAATATATTTTTCTAACATTTTATGATTATTTCATATTAGCATAAAATATTTTTTCTGGTAAGGATCTATTTTATAATTTATAAGGTGAGATTGAAATACATTATAATAATACTATAATATAGTGAAACTTTATAAATATTAATAATTATTGAAGTCTAATAGAATGTGTTTTAACAAATTCCATCCCAATATTTTTTTCTCTCTACGAAACTTCACAAATTAAATAGAGTACGTACTATATTCATACATTGTTTCAATAACATTAAACATAAAGAGATTTTTTTTTCATTATAAGTCTCGACTTAAGGATGAGCACTCGATCAAAAGTAAAGTAAGATATGAAAAATTTAAAAAGATTGGTTCATGAAAAAACAAGAAGAAGAAGTCGACTGGTCAAAATGAATAACGAGTGAATAATCTAAATATTAGTAATAAATATACTACAATGCAAAACATGACCTAGGCAGAGTGAATAAATTTAAGAAGAAAAAGAAAATATGATGGCAAAGAGGCATACCTTATATAAACAAAACATTATTGAATAAACTTATAGTAAACTATGTGATATTACCCAAATACCTTAGGTAGTTAGGGGATAACTTTGCAATGTTTGTAACAGTTTTTATAGCAGATGAATTCCACATACATTTAAAGACACATGTCATTTATCATTGAGTTTGAAGCTTATTTGCAGTATAAATATAAAAATACATCTTCATCTGTGTAGGAAACAATATTCTGGCTAAAAGAAGAATTAATAAATTTAATTTTTTTTATTTTCTAATTTGTTTAGTCTTTAATCTCATTGGAACTCCTTTTATGAAATAATTACTTATTAGATTTGCCGTCATTTGTGGAGACTACTTTGCAAAATATCAGTCTGAACCAATGGTGATGACTCGCTTAGGAGCTTAAATGAATTCTTTATAACACTTTCCAGGTTTGTAGAGCTGCAACAATTTCCAATGTGCTCTCAAGTTTGTATCACCAGTCTTTCAAAATGAGGTGGTTAAACACAAATTAGGTTATCCAAATATTATTTCACTTGTGTGTGAAGAGAATGAAAAACACTGTATATTTGGGGTAAATATTTTCGATTTATGTGAATGAAGTAGCTGGAAACGATGTTGGTACCTCTAATATTACTTTTATTGTTTAAAGAGGTGAGCAAGCAAGAAATACGCATGTTAATATCAACGATAATCGATAGGGAGTGTTATCACCAATTCAAAATAATGTATTTGAATCATGTTTGTTATGTAAAAAATATGGCAATAATTGAAATTGATGTTTAATTTTTTTATGTTTTTAATACTTTAAATATACAAATGTGTGAGTTAAAATGTTTTAAAAAAATTTAAAAACAAAAAATAACATATTATATTTGAAAAATTAGCTAAAATTTTATAATTTTTTATAAAACATATTTTTTAAAAAAATAAAAAATAAAATAAAGTTGTTATTAGAAAATATATTAATAAAAAATATTAAAAAATATTCGTTACAAAGAGCATTGCAAAAATATTTGGTATAAAAAGATAAACTCAATTATCAACCCCCGTGAGATATGATTGCACCAAATAATGAATGACTCTAAAGGTATCAATGTGTTTACCATCGTGATCATAGACATACAACAGATGATATATTTCACTTAAAAGGATGAAATTCAAAGGTTGGTTGATACTGGTGAATTGATTGATATAAAAAATAGACAAAGAGAAGAATTAAATGCAAACAACAGTCTAAGAAGACAAGACATTGACAAACATGTGATAAGTACTATTTTTAGAGGAGACACTCTAACAGTAACATCATAATCATTAAGGAAGATGAATAAGAAGAATTTGGAAGTGCATGTTATAGACAAGTCATCATTGAACATTACTAAATTTCTTATTCCATCACTGAATTTTATTCCAACGATCTGCGAGGGTTAGTTACTCCTCGTGGGAATATTTTACAAACTATAGTGGAAACTGATGGTGTAGTTGTTAGAAAATGTATGATTGATATTTGTATCTCAGCCAATGTGTCATGTTGAATTAGAGATGATATGATGATTGGTGTAACTCCATATAAACATTCCGATAGAAATTTGGTTTGTTTTGTTGGACGATCAATTGATTGTGTGGGTGATATACAACTACTAGTGATTTTCGGACACATTACAAGAATAAATACAGTTAATACGTTGTTTATGTTATCGATGCACCGAGTTTGTATATACTATTTTAGGAATTTCATTATTACATAAAAATAAAATAAGTGGTCTCATTTTAAGATCAACGTGTGAATTATTTACCATGAGGTCAAGTTAGAGTTATTATAGAAAGGAAAATGATACCAAGATTAATTATTTAGTGTATGTTTGTCCATATAACATTATGACGTACCTATTACAGATAGAATTAAGATGATGGAGCTAATAGAACATAAAATTGATTTAATTAAAAGTAAAGAAGAAATTGTCGACCCGTGAGAAGTGTTGTATTTAACTGATTTTTGTAGAGAATCTGGTGATTTAGAAGTTGTGATGGTTGGAATTCAGTTAAGTCAGAAATTTAAAGATGAGTTAGAGAAGTATCTAAAGATGAATATGGATGTTTTTTTAGTATATATGGTTCTACAAGTGTTAATAGATCAATCGTATGTCATAAGTTAGCTATTAGTAATAGATTAAGAACAATACAACAAAAAATATGTTTTTCTCCATATAACGACGATGAAATTGTAAAACAAATGGAAATTTATTAAAGGTAAAGCATATAAGAGAATCAAGATATCTAATTTGGGTGGATAATCTCCTGTTGTTCAAAAATAAAAAATAGAAAATGAAGAACATGTGTTGACTTTATTGATTTAAATGAAGTTTGTTCAAATCCGAGCAAAGTATACCACTTGTTGAGTGATCAATTTGTTGTCCAATCTGAGAAAAGTATACTCACTACATCTAATAAATATCATCAGTTCAGCAAGGCCACAATTCGAGGCAGTCACCTTTATCTGCTAAGATCTTGTTCTGAAATCTTCTTATGAACTTTGATATTTCAAAGATGGAAAATTATGATGGAAGTAAAGATCCAGACAACTATCTTGAGCAATTCAAGAATTTCATGATGAGTTTTAATAATGATGATAAGTTAACATGTATAGTTTTTCTCAAACCTTCAAGGATTGTTCATTGAGATTGTATAATAAATTAACACAAGGGTCAATAAATTTTTTTGACATGTTCTGGATGACTTTGCAAAGACAATTTGTGAGAAGAAAAGAGATTAAAGAAAATGGAGATACTATAATCTATTGTTGGCTGCACCCTACATAAAATTTAAAATAATATACCAAGCGTTTTATAGACACTAAAGATGGCATGACAGACCATTTCGAACAAGTAGATATAACTTCATTCAGACAAGGGTTGTTAGCTAGCGAGTTGGCTGACACGGTTACTCGTAAGAAGTTAATGACTTTGGATGTTTTATTAATCTTGGGCGATAAACAGATCACAGAAGAAGAAACTAAAAGATTAAGACAACCTCATTAGTCCATAATTTCCGTTTCGATCCCTCTTAAGAAAACTAGTGGCCAATCACAAGCTACTGTTAACAATCGTCAGAGGGACTCCAGACAGGGTTCTCATCGACACAGATCGATCCAACGTACTCAGGGCTAACAATTTAGACGAGAAGAAAATAAATGGTTTCAACCTAGTTATTTTGCAGAGTTGATTGAAAATGTTGCCACTAGTTACGATATGTTAAAGAATTTGTTGCAATTCCAAAGGCCTTCACCCATCCAAAATTCAAGGAAAATCGAAATACAGGATTCTAAAAATATTACAATGATGTGGGGAATGATACCAAATATTGTATCATTTTGAAACAATAAATATAATCTTCATCGAGAATGAGAAGCTAACTACATTTTTTAAAGCACAAGTGGCTAATAAATCACAACCAAGTGAAAGTGGGGTGCCGAAACCTTTACCTATTGTCCAAAGTTAATCCATAAAATCTTCTAAACAGGAAAATACGATGGTAAGTATTGAACATTTTGATGTAGATTTTGAAAGTATTTGGATTTCGATCCGGATCGAGGTCGAGTGAATATGATGTGTGAAAAGGTAGAATGGTCTCCCAGTTGTGTCAGTTCTTTGAATCATTGACTATTTTTGAATCAGATGTTGTGACATCTCACTCAAACAGCTCTACAAAAAGGTACGTGGTTAGCTTGACCATAGAGTTAGAAGGAAACATGTTTGTTCATTTGTATAAAAATCCAGTTCCGTCAAAAGTTTTCGATGAAGATGACTTAAGAGATGTTGGTGCACCGCATGAGAATGATGTGGTTACTGAGCTTCTATTGAGGGAATAAAAATCTGAAGGATTCTAATTGACACTAGTAACTCAACTAATATTTTATTTATGTTTCGAAGAAGACATTATCCTTCGTAAATGGTCATTTAAAAAGATTGTAAGAGTTTTGTTTGTGGTGGTTGACTTCCCGACGTGTTATAATTCTATTATTTTAGATCTTGGATATTAAGGATTCATATTTTTTCATCAACAATTCACCAGTGTTTGACTGTTAAGTCACTGTTTTTGCCCAAAGGCTTTAGAAAGTGTCAACTAAAGATGAATAACAATTATTAGAGTCATATTTGGATCCAAGGAAGATATATTATCCAAGAGAGAGCTTTAGTATAGTTATTCCAATTGAGGAGGTTGAAGTGCACAATTTTCCAGATGGAAAAAGCGTTAGAATTTGAACCAAATTATTGTTTGAAATGAAAGAAAATTATTGTCCTTTTTATCCAAGAATTTGCATGTATTCGATTGATGTAATGAATATGTAACGGGCGTACTAGCTAGTATCATTTTCCATATGTTATATGTATGATCTGATGCAAGGCCTACAATACAAAGATGAATAATGTTTTGTGGAGATAAATCCAAAGTTATTGTCAAAGAGGTACACAAGCTAAAAAAAAGTAGGGTATATTTGGGAATATTAGTACCCATTGTGGACTGCAAATCTAGTACTTGTAAAAAAAATGTTAAAATGTGTATTGATTTGACAGACTTGAACATGGCATGTCTGTAGGATCCTTTCCTTGTCTCTCAGATAGATCAGTTGATAGATTCTACTTCTGCAACAAGCTATTATCTTTCGTGAATACATTTGTTGGATATAATCAAATATATATGGATCCGAAAGACTAAAATCATACTATATTCATCACAAATAGAGGGTTGCATTGTTATAATGTAATACATTTCGTTCTAAAAATGTCGGAGGTACTTACCAACGTTTAGTGAATAAACCATTGGCCAATCAGATTGGAAGAAATGTTGAGTTTATATTGATGATATGATGCTAAAGAGTCTGAGGGATGAGGATCACTTGCTTGATCTAGAAGAAACTTTGTCCAACATGGAAGCCATAAGTTTAAAGCTGAATCAAGAGAAGTGCACTTTTAGCGTACGATCCGGAAGATTTTAAGGGTATATTATAAATGAGAAAAATATACAAGTTGACCCATCACATTTAAATGCGCTGATAGTTTTGGACCCTCCCAGATCCACAAAAGAAGTTCAAGTGTTGACTATAATGTTGGAATCATCAAATAGGTTTATATCAAGGTTATCAGACAAGTATGCATAATTCTTAAAAGTGTTGAGAAATGCTGAAAAATTTAATTCGTCACTGAATTGCGATGAGGCTTTCCTCAAATTCAACAAGCATCTATCTTCACCTAAAACTCTGTCTAAACCAGTGATGGGAGAAATACTTTATGTTTATTTGGAAGTTTCTGACTATGGAGTAAGTGCAGTGCTAGTTCGAGAAGTTGATAATTATCCTTGCCCCGTTTATTATATTAGCAAGAGTCTGTTGGGTGCAGAAAATAGATATATCAAGTTGGAAAAATTAGCTTTAGCCTTGGTAAAACATCAAGAAAAATGTTTCCTTAGCTACTATTGATACACTCAGGCATATCATTGGATTTTGGTACAAAAATTCCCTTTCATAACAACAGCCCCGTAAGTACTAAACAAAATTTTCAAGTATCCACAATAACAAGCCAACATTAGAGGCATGAAATTCAAGAATGTATCACTAAAGAAAGTCTTCTTGAAGAAAATATAAGAAGTTGAAAATCAAAGTATATGGCTTTTTGGTTTTAAACGAGCTCATTTATAACAAAATATTTTAGCAGGCCTCTATTGCGCTGACTTGGATCCGATGAGTCTCAAGTAATATTATCTGAATTATACGATGAAAAAATCTCTAACTACTCTGGCTAAAAAGATTTGACCAGAAGGGTTTAGTTAGCATGATAGTTTTTTCCATCCATCATGATGGATGCTAAAGAACTAGTTAAACGGTGTGATCTGTGTCAAGGTTTGGAAATGCAATACATGTACCGACAGTCCCTATAGAATAAATATCTGAAGTAATACCTTTTTATAGATGAGGCTCGATTTGGTGAGACCTCTATCAATGACATCTGAAGGGCATCAGACCATTATATTAACATTGGATTATTTCTCAAAGGGGGTAGAAGTTACACCTCTCTCCGGAACTACCTTAATAGCAGTAATCAAGTTTATCCTCTCCAATATATGTTGTAGATTTGGAATACCTAGAAGTATTACAACAGAAAATAGTCATCAGTTTGACAGTAGGGACATGTAAGTTTTTTGTATTTATATATGAATTCGATATTGTTTCTCTTCACCTTTTCACCCCCAAGCTAAAGGGAAAATAGAGGTTGTTAACATAACTATTTTAATGAGTTCCAAGAGAAATTTAGAAGGTATGGCAGGAAAATGTCCAAATTACTTACAAAAAGTTTTGTGGGAATATTGAAATATTCCTCACACTGCTACTTAAGAATCTCTATTGCTTTAATAGATGAGATTGATAGAGTAACACCAATAGAAATACTCTTCCTTGTTTTGAAATTCAAAATTATTCCAAAGAGGATAATGAAATAACAATAAGAGCTTAACTAGACTTGGTTCAAAATTATTCCAAAGAGGATAATGTCATTGAAGAAGGTGGTGGATAGTCAATCTAATAATATCGGGAAGAGATATGAAGTTGATTAAGGATATGATCTACAAATAGAAGTTGATGATACTTCCATCCAAGAAGATATCGGGTTTGGTTCCACTTCAGATCGTATAGAAGAAGTTCAACCACTGCATGAGTCTAAAGAAAACCAAAGGTATATTGTTCTAGTCCTTTTGGATGATCAGAGGAGACAGAAACATAAACATGACAATTATCAACCGACGAGGGATAGAGCACAGAGACCAAGAAAACAACCGTAGATGTATGGTTTTGCTCATGTAAGTGGTTATGTTTCATCGATTGAAATGCAAGGAGATGTTCTTGAATCCTAAACATATCATGATATTGTCAAGATCATTGATACAGAGAAGTGGCTCATGGCCATGAGATAAGAACTGAAATCTCTCAATAAGATGAATATATGGATTCTTATGAAGCAACCGAAAGGTCAGAAGCTGGTTGCGAGTAGAGGTTTGAAGAAGGGAAGGAGTATTATGTGTGTTTGTTAAAGGGATTGTTGAGTGAAGTGACTGTTCTGGAGCAAGATGTGGTTCTAGTTTTGTGATAGTACTAGCGTTATTGTTTTGATGATAAACTGAAGTTCCATGAACTAAACATGTATACATTAAGTTTCACTTCATCAGAGATGTGAGAAAGTGAAGGTGGCTAAGATTGCTAGCGAGAAAAACCCTTCGGATGCTCTGACCAAAGTATTGCCAATTTTAAAACTCACGAACTGCATGAGACTGGTACAAGCCTATAATACATGCGAATTGGTCTCTAAAAAGTATAACATTGAATGCAACATAAACTGAAGTTACTAAAAGTCTAGGTGGAGAATTGTTAAGTGTATGCTAGAAGTAACTCATCAACAGAGGCACTTCTGTATGACTATATGAGTGTTAGATTTGTCGTGACATGTAAAGGTTAGAATTATATTAATTAATTGGGTTTTAATTTGATCGTCTAATCATGTACTATGGTTTTTTCTAAACATATAAATAGAAAAATATATTGATATATAAAAGAAGATTTTGATATGCAATCTATGATCTTATGCGATTGTAATTGTACAAAAACGACACGAGCTATGTATTTCCTAAAATGGTGAAGTAACTCTACGTCTTTTGATAGATAAGTGATTTGAGACGTAAACACTCGATAGAGGGTTTTGTGAATCACATCATCTTTTGTTAAAAAAATATAAAACATCTTTTGTTTGATAGTTTTTATACAACTTACTTATTTATGAAAGACTATCCATTGCATGTAGATGTAGAATTTTTTCACAATATAAACCAAATTAAATATTTTCATTAAGTTTTTCTATATATCACTCATCCAACACGATAATTAGTCCGTTCTTCTATAAAATAGTTTAGTCATATATCTATTCTTAACTTCAACAAAACGGTGTATTGGCTCCCCAACACTTTAGATGAACAATAATTGTCCTACCGTTTTCCGGAACGGAACAACCCGTTCGACATATTTAGCCGTCCATTTTATCAGAGGTTCAGTCGAAAAGAGTACCCAAACTTTACAAGATGTTTCAGATCGAATCTTATATATACTACAAAAAGAAAATATATTTAATTGTATATATTTTATATATTGTGAATAAGGGTCCGATCGTAACCAAACTGGAAAAGAATTGTGTCTAATGTTTTACAAGCGGAACGAACTGCTCTTGATCTTTCTAGTTAGTGTTTCCAAACTAAGGATATTTATTTTCGAACGGGCTTGGCTAATTTCCTACAATGCCAAACGTCTTTGACGTCTTTAACAAGGCAGGGCCAATATTGAATGGATTGACATCCCTACATAAGTCTAACTATAATAGCACGATAACGAAATCCTCTAAAAGTTCTTGTAATTATTCTATGAAACCAAATCCTAACCTGGTATTAAGGTCTCTTTATCGATGACATTTCCAAAGTCAGTTTGACATAAATACAGACCTTAGCAGCCACCCCCACCATCTTCATCTATGTATATAAAGAGAAAGAGAGAGATTGAAAAAGTATAAAACCAAAAGCCAGGGTACGGGTTGGTGTAATCAATAATCATGGAGAACTGGGATTTGCAAGCAGTCGTCAGAGGATGCACTAAATCCTCTAGGACCATCCAACAAGAACAACAAAACCTTCTCTCCCCTCAACTCTTGAAAACAACTACAGTTCGTGATGAACTCTTTAGGAATCCTTATTTCTCTCTCTTCCAACCTTTTCCGCAACAACTCAACACTTCCGTTTCAATTCCTCAAGGAACTACTAACGGGATTCATGAAACCAAATCGAAAAAAGGGTTCGTATTTGATTGGCTTTTAATATATTCGGATCTTCATTGTACTAGTGATTCGGAGCTCTCTATCATTATATGTTGTATCTTTCTTTCTCTTTTTCAAAAGTAAATCTTTAAAACATACAATTCATTACTACACTTGAGTTTGTAATAGTTTATGGAAGTTGCCCTATTTCTGTGCTTATTTCAGTAAGAAGAATCAAGAAAAGAAGGTGGTGGAAGAAGTAACAGCCGAAGGTCTATCGATGGATAAGTGGGCTTGGCGTAAATATGGCCAAAAACCAATTAAGGGTTCACCCTATCCCAGGTATCACTATTTTTTTTCCCATTATTGTAAAATTTGTTTTCATTTTCACCTTTCGACTTTATAGAATCTATATAGGCTTTGAACAACAACTCGTTCCTGGACTATCGACTTAGTCCATGGACTTTCAAAAGTCCGGTGGTAGTTCCCTGGACTATCTAGTTTGTTGTCATAAATACGTCCGATACACCTGGTCGACATTGGGTGCTGTTGTTTTTGGCAAGCAACTAATGTCGATAAAGTCGACATTAGCTGTTGGGCGAAAACTAACTAATATCGACATAGTGTATAACATTAATTGTAGAGGTATTTAACAAAACTAAGACCGTATTTAGTATCTACCTTTTGGTTTGGGCAGCCTTTTTCTACATTACTTACAAGTTTCCTTCTATTTTCAAGTTTATAAGGACCTAACCTTAGGCCTCTTTTGTTGTTATATATATGAAAACAAACAAGCAGGAGCTATTACAGGTGCAGCAGCTCAAAAGGATGTGTGGCCAAAAAACAAGTTGAAAGGAGCCCATTAGATCCTAAACTGTATATCATAACCTACACAGCTGAGCACAGCCATGGACACCCACCACGAAGAAGAAACTCGCGAAACAAATGCTCTTCCTCTCAGTTTCAAGCTCCAAATGAACCTCAAGTCCCAGTGATCCCTGCTCCCATAATTACTTCCGCTGATCAAGTTGAATCACTTCTGAAGAATGAAGAGGATTATCAACCGGTCTTTGGAACTAATGAAGGGATTGACGATTTCTTCTTACACGAATTCGACTATTTTCCTATGCTTTACTAATCGAAACAATTATATATTAAGTGCATGCATATGTTGCAAGTCTTTTTTTTACATCGAATCTACTTACACAGGAGATATTATATCAAGTTATATGTAACTGTAATAATGTTTTATCCAATAATATAAGCTCACATGCAATACGTTATAGATTTATGAGACAACTACCATTTCGTATATAAAAGACAAATATCATATAGTAACAAAACTGTTTAAAGCTTTGACAGTCTCTGAACTTTGTTCAACAATCAATCTATTCAAAGCATGGTGAATTAATTGATGGTGATTATATAATGCTTTGTAGGCAGTAGATGAGTAGGAGTTCTAGAGATTATAACCAATATTTTATTCTCAAAACAACTTAGAAGATTTGCATAAAGAAGTTACTTAGTACTTCTTACTAACAAGAGATCGTCTCTCGTTTGTTGGCATAAGATATAATGAATAAAACGCTCTAACTTTTGGTTTTTTGTTGGCTCATGTTGAGTCCAGATAAAAGTTTATGAAATGATGCGTCTAAGAGTGATACATAACCAATAACCCGAGCAACACCAAACATAATTCTTATATTAAATGTGGCAGCCTATTAAGCACTGTACTTAATTGTCCTCGAGCTTTAAATTAATTTAGAGGAATCATCCTTAATGCTAGACTATACTTAACATTCTTATAATCTATAACTTAATGCAACTAATTTATCTTACTTACTTAGATATATCTTCTTTATAGAATTTTAGTTTGTAAGTCTTTTTAATAATCTTTATATGTCTCGATGGAGATGGAAAATAATAAAGTTTGTTGTTAATATAAACGACTTACAAGAGGTCAATCAAAAATAAACTTTGAAATTTGATCATGTAACTAGACTTATAACTTATTTACTCATAAACTTCACACTTCCCTCACCGTTTATATAAATCTAGTTTTAACACTTTCAATATGCATTATTTTTTTATATTTAACGAACTTAGTTAAATACGAACAAAATCAATAAACTAAAACTCTGAAATTTTGAATTTTAGTAGTAAAATTTAAAAGTATCTTAAGTATCTCCTTAGGAAATATGTTATGATATTCTCAAAGAATGTCTCGTTTAACATTGAAGTTGAGTGGTGTATGATTATGCGACGAGTAAACACAACAATGACATAATGCAACGGTTTGTCCAACTTTATAAAAATATGTATATAAACTTTATTATGGGCGATCTACAAACACAACTTCATATCCTTAGTAATGAGCGTCCAAACTCATTTCATGTATGAGACACTAGTAGTGATCATTATGGTGATTGTATTTGGTTTGATATACAGTTTCATATAATGAACATATGGCATATCCATATGCAATTCATGCTCGATAATAGTCGTCCTAACTGAGTAGACTTTTAATGTGGAATTTCATTGTAATATGACTGTATGAAGCGATCAATAAAATTTTATATATTCATTTAAGTGCTTAGATATCTAAAGGGATATGAATTTCATTATAACTTCAAACTTGAAATAATAAAACAATCAGTTCATTGGCATACAGAACAACACCAAGTACATCATACAGTCCAAGTCCTCAACGGTTATAGGTCATCACTATCATATATGAAAGGTTCATAACATTTCATATTTACTTAATGCACACATAATAGCGCAACATAATTTTACATCTCCTAAAAACTTAACAAAAAAATATACTCGGAATCATACCTAAACATCCAACTCTCAAAATGCATAATTGAGTAAACTAACATACTACAATGAAATTTGTTAGACTACATCACTCGGTTATTTGACACCACAACTAAACCATCATGCATGTATCTAAATTTTAGGAGGAATCAAAAAACAAATCACCTAATTTGAAAAACCAAATGTAAATTTATGGGTTTGTAAAACTGAGAACCAATGTTGTCTTGAGAACCATCGTCATAGCGACGTATGCGCTTGTCGCAACACTAAGTCTACTATACAATCATCGTTCGAACGACTTACATGAGTGTCGTGGTGATTTAGCTAATGTAAGTCGTTATCGTGATAATTCACGTGAGTGTCGTTACGGTTATTGTAAGGCATTTTCACGACAATTCACATGAGTGTGGCAGTGTTGTGGGTACACCACTGTTGTCCTGACACCATTCTTATTTACCACGATCATCCTTCAAATTCGAGAAGTCCAAAACACATTCTATACACTTAACTAAATTTTTCTATATTTTGTAAAGATTCACAATATATGTAACAAATTTCATACCACTAGGACAAGAACATGCAGTTTTTATAATATTTAATCTCATATCCAAACATATAGCTTTAGTATTAATACATATATAATCAAATCATAAATATGTTTTATTTGTTCTGGTTAAACTAAATCAATCAACTATTGAATGAGAAATTCTTTTAGTGTAAACTATTTAAACCATTTTTAATATTTGCGAAGAGATTCCGATATCAATAGTAGAGTTTATGGTTTGTCTTTAGACTCAACTGAACATACAACCGCGATTAATTACGAAGAAGAATGAATAAAAATACTATAACATTGTAGAACTTATTAACGGTCACTTTTAAAACCTGTAATGAAAATATTGATACTAGATTTACGAGATCTTATTTAGTCTAAAACTAATTTTTTTTTCATGCACTAACAACTTTTTATTTAATACTGGAAGGAGAAGAGATAGTAGCACTCAATAAATTGCAAGAGTAAAAAAAATAAAAAGCGAATTAATGTTTTAAAAAAAAAATATGATGATATATATATATATATATATATATATGGTAGTTATGAACGTACATTAAGTAAACCGTGAATATATTTAATTTATAAGTTTTAAATATAATCATTTCTTTTCTAACTTAACCTATAATCCGTGTGGGCTGGGACCGCAAGCCCCAATATTTATAGTCCTAAAGTGATCGACACCTCTCTCATAGTACAGCATCTCTAACTAATATCTAGTTTATATTTTTTTAAATTTTCTAAATTAAATAAAATTTAATATATTGATGGTTGATTATATTAAATTAATTGAACGTCTAATTAGAAAAGTTTGAATACTATAAATCAAAGGAATATTTTAAATAAAAATACTTTATTGGTGTTATAGAAGAAGACTAATCTCAAACATTTAATTTATATATTCCAAGATTTTCAACTCTGATTTTGTTGTACGGTAATGATAATTTGATCAAAGTTTTTTCTTTTGGATTTTATATGGTCGTCTCAGCATCAACTGTTGCATTTTGAAATCTAAAGTTAATATTTTCTTTTAAAATTGAGTCCGAATACAAACGTCCTTTCATACTTTTACGGGCCAAATTGTACCGTAGTAGCGGTGGAATGAAAAATATGGACCACATGCTTCAATGTCGTTTCAGTTCTGAATCAAAGCAATAGAAGTAAAACCGCTTGAGGATCCATTGGCTTGGGCCTAGTAGGTTTATAGTATCCATTATTATTACCCAACTCGCCATTTATCGATAGAGGGAAATAAATACCCGAATTTTTAAGGCTACGAGGGCCCGGCATCACAGGTTTAGGCGTTTGTCCCAAGTTTAGAGAAGAATATTCTTATTTTAGCGAATAGTTGATAAGGGACTATGTTAGCCCATATTGTTTTTCGACAACCAATACCTTTTGATATTTCTATAAGATATTTGAATGGTGTTTATGTAAAATTGTTTAAATATAAAATAAAATATACTAAATATTCAATGTTTTTTTTTTTAATTAAAAAACTTGTATCTCATAGTAGTTGTTTTGATCTAAAAAGAGGTCTTACACATTATGTGTGAAATGGACCGGTAGACTCAAGTTGTTTTTGGATTCGGACCCAAATCCTAGCAAGACTTATACAAAATAGAAAGGGATACAAATCGACGAAAACCCTAATTTCCAAAGCAGCTCAGTCGTTTTCAACCATTTTCTTCAATATTCTTTTACGTTCTCCAATTCAAAGAAATTCCGAGCTATTAGAATTCTGAATGAGTCTCTCTCAAAAGCTAATTTAAGAACTGTCCTTTGATTGTCTGCCTCGTGGTTATGGAGAATATCACCCTCAGATAAGTCTATCTTAGAAGATAGATTATGTACTGGGTACCGTTTCCTCCCAATTGCTGATAAGGTTCTCTATTGATTCAAATTCCAGCTATAGATATTGCAGCGACTCATATGGCGTCCATCGGGAAACTGCTTGGTTTCAGTCGCTCAGAAGTTTTACAGGATGTAAGAGATTTCTTTAAATCTTCAAAAGATTCATTTAGGCATCTCAATTAATCTTTACTATTCAATTTGGTTTTGTGCATGTGTTCATTATCATGTGAACTATTAACTTGCAATCCTTACAACAACATCTCATATCAGCATCTCATGTCTAGTTTCAGGTACTTGCATTTAGTCAATCGCAATTGACAACAAAGAGTCCATCGAGCAAGCCAGTCTACTACTCGATTTCTCTCTCTAAATATATGATGTGAAACCATTTTTGGTAAAATTAGACTTCTTATGCTTTTCAGTATTGTTTCTAAACTTTTTGGGTAAAGACCAGATGAAATGAGATTGACTAAAGTTTCAGAGTCAGATTCAATATCAACTTCCTTTAAACCTGTTGCATATCTGCAGGCCATCATAGAGGGCACATGCCTCAGCTTTTATGGGAGAGAGTCTCCCATAATTGTTACCATAGACATGTATGATGGAACCAGGGCTATATGTGATGATGATAGCCCCACTTGATTCACCAGAGCATAAACAGCAGGCATCTGAGTTTAATTATTATCTTCCTGGAGATGAAGGTATGATGTAAAACCATTTTTGGCAAAATTAGACTTCTTATGCTTTTGAGTATTGTTTCTAAAAATTTTGGGTAAAGACCAGATGAAATGAGACTAACTAGAGTTTCAGAGTCAGTTTCAATATCAACTTAATTTAAACCTGTTATTTTTCATATCTGCTGGCCATCATGGAGGGCACGAGCCTCAACTTTTATGGGAGAGAGTCTCCTACAATTGTTACCATAAACATGTATGATGGAACCAAGGCTACCTCTGATGATGATAGCCCTACTTGATTCACCAGATCTTAGGCAGCAGGCATCATAGTTTAATTTATATCTTCCTGGAGATGGAGGTGGCCAAGATAGATAAGTTATCTTCTTCTTCATATTTAGATTATTGTAGCATCTTCGGATTGTGCCAACATTTTTACTATTTTTCCAATGTTTGTGTTTTAGGAGAGTAGAATGGTCCAACCCATTTAAGATATAAGTGATGTAGTTGATTGTAGAGTTAGCTGAATAGGCATCACCCAACATCTTAGATTTGTTTCTTTGTTATCGTATTGCCCAGCAAGCTATGATAGGCAGAGTAGTTTTAATGTGGATATTATTAGGTGATGACCAGAACTAGCTACGCAATATATGCTTAGATATCATGAATCTCTGGATTTCAACCTTTAGAATACCTGCGAAATAGGACCATATTTTCCATGCAAAAGGACAAGACACAAATAAGTGGTCTTTAGTTTATAGACTTAGACAGAAGTGACACTTATAGACTATAGTTAGATGTTTCTTTTGCAAGATTGAGTTAATAGGTAGTTTATCCTCAATAAATCTCCAAAATAGGATACAGCATTTAGTATGAGTTATCTGGTTCCAAATCTTCTCATATAGAGAATATTTGTTAGGAAAAGGGTTGATAGATTTTAATATTTCCTTCATGTTAAATCTACCATCTATAACAGGAATCCATTAGATACAATCCGCAAGGTGTTCATGTATACTTAGCGTAGAGATAATGTTAATATTAGATTCATTAAAAATAGAATTTAGCTTATCATGATTACAGGCTTCATTTTCCCAAAGAGTATTAACCTTCATTCCTTTAAACCAAGAGTTATAAGAATCAGAGTTAAGAGAGACTAGGGGAGACTTATGAAACCAATTGTCTAGCCATATGTCCATATTATCTTTGCCTAGGATCCACCTGATGTTTCCTTTTGTAAATTCATTTATCTTTTCCATCATTCTCCATGTCTGAGACCCTATTTTTAGATAGTTTATTAAAGAGTGTGGTCACCTTTACAATGGATGTTATGTAGCAATTTTTCCTAAAGAGTGGTATTCTCTCTGAGCCCTACTCAGAATTTACATGAAAAGTACATTTGTATATCATGTAGAAAATTTAGGTTTAGTCCACCATTACCAAAAGGCTTGCATATAGCAGTCCAAGGTGACGAGTCAAGCCTGTTAGACTCACTGTTAGAGCCTCACAGGATTCTGTTAAAGAGCTTTTTAATTTTAGATATGATTTGGCTATGGATCCAACAGGTTTGGAGCCAAGACATAGGGATAAACATTAGCACATACGTAAGAAAAAGTTGATCACTTTGAGAAAGTTTTTTATCTTCCCAATCAAAGATCTTTTCTCTTATTTTGTCCAAGAGATGATAAAAATTAACAAACTTATTATGAGGACTTAGAGTTATTCCAAGATATATTATAGGTTGATTACTGGTTTTGAAACTAGATTGAATAGAGAGAGCTTTGATTCTGTTTAGAGGGAACTTTTGATCCTGCAAGAAGTTGCCAACTTTCTTTATAGACTAAGCTAGGCCATTAGTAAATATTAATAGGTCTTAAACAAACGATAAACAGGGTATAATTAGTTTACTTCTACTAGAATACTTAAGAGTCTTTTTAGAAACAAATTGGTTAAGTAAACATCTAAGAAGCACTTCTTCAGTTACTATGAATAGACTAGGGGACAAAGAGTCCCCTTGTCTAACTCATTTTTTATCTTGAAAATAACCTATAGCCGTTTCCATTGATGATAATAGATATAAAGACTGACTTTATCAAGTTTTTTACTAGTTTAATAAATTTTTATTTAAAACCATAGGCCTTAAGAACTCTCAAAATGAAACTGTATGAGAGATTGTCAAAAGCCTTTGACATGTCAACTTTTATAACTATATTACCTGGTTTTGTTTTTCTATTTTGGGTCATGTATTAGTTCTTTAGAAATTAGTATATTATCTTGAATTAGTTTATATTAAACATAAACACCTTGTACCTCAGATATTAGTTTAGGTAGAAGAGAGGACAACCTATTATTAATCAGTTTAGACATAATCCTATTCATTAAGGTACATAAACTAATTTGCCTAAATTGATTCTAGTAGAATGGTTTTTCACCTTGGTATTAGACATATACCTATTGACAATATTCCTTTAGGGATTTTTTGACCTTCAGTGAAAGATTTTAAGTCACAGCATAGCTCATCTTTTATAATATTCTAACATGTAGTAAAGAAAACATCTATTAAAACCATCCATGCCAGCAGCGCTAGATGACTTTAGGCTTTGAATGATTCCCAAACCCTCTGTTTTTGTAGGACTAGCAAGTAAAGCTTCATTATATACAACATTAATTACATTGGGGATGACATTAAACATAGTATGATTCATATATATTTTTATTCTCATCAAAATTAGTATACAAGAAGGAGGATGAGTTGTTCTGAAAATAAGATACTATTAAATTATTAATAGTATCATCATCAGTTACCCAATTGTTGTTGATTTTTATACTAGTAATCCTACTTTTCCGTCTCCTTTCTTTTACCTTCCAATATTCATCCTCCATTATAAGGGCCAAAAGATATTCAGCGTTTACTTTTGAGAAATTTGTTTTATCCTCATTGTTGCCTGGTTGAAGGTAAACAACTTTACATTCTTTAACTTTTTCTTCTGTTTCTAATACTTTATCAAATATATTCCCAAAGTACTCTTTGTTCCACTCTTTTAGTGCCATTTTTGACCTTTTGATTTTGTTCCAGAAAGAAAACAAAGGAGGACCTTCTACCAATATTTTCCAGTTGGCTTCCACAAAGGTAAGGAATTCCTTATCCATTGTCCAGATGTTTAAGAATTTAAAACTTTTGATAAGTTGAGTTTGGTCTTTAGTGATTGATATACACATACGGGTATGGTCTGAACAAGTGTGTTCCATGCATAGGATTTTAGTCTCAGCAAACTAATCTGTCCACTTATGATTGTATAGTACACGATCAAGACGCTTCCACTTTGTTTTATTAGTACACGTGAATTGTGTACCTGAAAAGCCAACATCTTCCAAGAAAAAATCTTTAATCATTTCATTAAAATCAAAAGAACTACGACTAAAATAGTTAACACACCATGTTTATTTCATTAGAGAACTTATTGTGTTAAAGCCCCCCAATATTAACCACTCCTTTAATTTGGCAGATATGGAGCGAAGAACATCCTACAACTTTAATCGCTGAAGTCTTCGACCCTTTGTATAAACACAAGTAATAAAAAGATATTTATCAAGGTTAGTATGCTTAAAAGTTATATGAATAAACTGGACAATATCAATTATAATATTAATATGTAGGATATTATTCCACAACAACCATATTTAATCTTATTAGACATGTTTGTAAAGTTATTTGAGAAGTTCAATTCAGAAGCAACATTAGTTAGGTCATTGGCTATTGAATAAGTAAAATTTTGATGTTTTATTTCCTTACTATAGTTTTTAGTCTTCTCAATGAAGATTGATTACGAATACCTCGTATATTCCAGCATAGTATTTTGATCATTGAGGGCTTTTGAAGTATTTCATTTTGGCCTCTAAATATTGTAGAGACTTAACAACTAGAGGCTTAGATCTCTTATTGTTCCTAGACATCTTTAGATTCTTATTCAGTATCTTTTGAAAGTTAGTATCAATTACTTTATTTTTTAGAATTGGGGTTGATATAAGACTTCCCATGTTAGCTTTTTCAGGTGTTTGGCATCCAGAAGAAGAAGATTCTGAGAAAATTGGTGAAGAGAGATTGTAATCAGAATCAAGAGATTTGATTGCCTTTATTATCTCCCCATCACATGTATCTATTCCAACTAAACTATTATATTCTTTAGTAATTTTTCCTTTCTTGACTTGTTTGTCTTGATCATAATCTTTACAAAACAGTTTTCTTGTTGTTTTCCTTTCAGGATTATTTCTTTTAAGACCATATGTATCTGATTTTCTTTGCTAGCTTATTCATAGTCAGGTATTACCTGAGTAGCTTGTAGCTTATTATGACTAGCAGAAGATGTACTGATTTCCTTTAATGATAGACTTAAGGCTATTAATTTTATCCTGAGTAGCTTGTAGATTATTATGACTAGCAGAAGATGTACCGATTTCCTTTAATATAAAGTATTTTCAGCACTTTGATCATCATTGATGTTGCTAATAGTAGGTTCTTTTCTATTTTTCTTGAAATCACTATTAGCATGACCCACATGAGAACATTGGCTACAATATTTAGGCAAATATTTTTAAATGATGTGAATCCAGACCCTATCGTTGCTGCCAAAACCTATCCATACATGATGATGTAGGTCTTTAGAGATGTCAAACTCTATCCACACGTAGCAGGCGTTGTAAAGCACACGATTCTTTAGAGGAATCCATAATTTTACAGGAGAACCTACTAATGAAGCAAATGAGTAAATAAAATCCTCATTGTATAAATGTTCAAGAAAGTTCTCTAATCTAATCCATATTGGAACTATATGGCTTTTAGTGTGAATGGATCAATATAGATAATCCATAATTGGTTATTATATTTTATTAATTCACTAACATTAAATATATGTATTTCTTATTACATAAGATACCCTAAATATTACATATTTATTATATTGGTAATACAAAGAAAATCCGGTCAAGTAGTTTATCGGTCCGACTCGCAAGTTAGATAATTTGGTCATTATAAGTAGTCTCTCTAGTCCTTACGAAGGTCATTCAGGATGACTCACCGTGAACCCCATTTTTCAGCCCAATCTCCACCACAAAAGTTTATACGTAGCCCAATCTCCACCACAAAAGTTTATACGTAGCAACCTGGACGTTTTCACTCCCTGATATTCCATATCCTCTTTGGAGTTATATGTTTGTATCGATAATACTCTAGTCAACTAGTTATCTATCTTCGAACAAGACAAGGCAAAAAGAGAAGCTAAAAGATTAGTTAGGCTTCCAAATAAGGGTATACTACTATTGTTCACGTATTCGACTATAGAGGTGAATTTTGTTTTCAAAAGTAGTCCAAATCGGTTGATCCTCTATCCTCTAAAACTTCTCCCGTTCAGCCTTCATCGCCAAAAACCCACCCTTCCAGACCAACCTAGTCACAAGAAAACGAATACAATGAACATTGACTATGTTTCATTGCAATGGCGTGTTTAGACAAACGAAGAGAATTATCATATGCAGAAATATGAGATGGCTCCAGAGAAAAAGAAGCACTATTATGATCATCAAGAAAAGATAAAGAAACTAGCGCTATTGGCATTGTCGAAAGGGTTCCTGCTCCTCAAGCTACACTTTTGGAGGGGTCTCCACACAAGTTTTTAACTTTCATAGACAACCTGATGTGATTGATTACAGAGATGGAGAAGATCACATCAATATGGGGTCTAAATTTCGTGTATCATGCAGGGTCTTAACACAAGTTTTTAACTTTCATAGAAAACCTGATGCGTTTGATTGATTATCCAGAGAGGGAGGCAGAAGAGCACATCAATATGGGGTCAAAGTTTGGTGCATCAGTCCAAGAAATAGGTGTCGTTGAAGGGGATAAAAAATCCCAAAGGAAAGATCGAGGAAGACTCTGAAGCCAAAAAACAATAAAAAGTAATGGGTAGAAGCCGAACTCCTTTCTACAATACTCGAGGTCGTAAGATCCAAATTTCACAATGTTGAAAATAAATAATTGGTTTCTCTCCACTATATCAAGTATAATTACTATTCCAAAGATAAAAAATCTGATATTCAGGCATGTTTGGAAATCTCGAGTGTTGTAGATATAAGCTTACCAAATGCAGGAGATACGTCATTTTATGCTATATATAAGAAATTGGTCATCTACCCAGATGTGCTGAACTAGCGGCTCTGATTCCCCACTAGACTCTGCAATAAGTTGGTACTTCGCACTAGTAAACTTGTGCCCAAGTCAATCAAGTATGAAAATTTATTTCACATTGATGTCGTGCATCGTCGCATCAATGTTGTCTAAATTTCAGATGAAGATGAATCAATTTGTGGTGATCACCTCGTTATCATAGAATCCTCATATATGTTTATACTATATTACCCTCAGGAACGAGTATAAAGTGGTGACCGAACTTCTTGAGGTTGAGAAGACATGGAAGCAGCAACTTTTCTTTGTCAGTGGTTGTTAGGAGAATGGAAATAAGATTTTGAGGAATAAAATTTGAGATGAGTCCCGAAGGAGTGGCAAACCATAAGTAAGTTCATTTTCTTGTTGATCAAATATGTAATTAGCAGTATCCACTTTACCGATTAAAGCTTATATTTTCCTTATTTTTGCAGTTATCTCCAAATCTCAGCAACAACCCTTAAATGCTATTGAATCAAAACTTAGGAAGCTAAACAATTTCACTGATGAGAACTGGTCAAATAGGTTCCACAAGTGCTTCACACCGACCAACCTGGTTTGAAGCCATTTGTGGTGTACACATTCATACATCAATATATCATGAGAGCAGTCTGTGACTTCTCCTCGTGCATCGAAGGTTCTCAATCGAATAAAAGCCATTGATGCCTATGTTTACTTCCAAGCAGGAAATGGGTTCCAAGCCATACGACAAAACACGATGATGTTGGTGGTTCAAGCCCTAAAATATCGGTTGCAACTGACGAAAAAGTGAAATAAATTGATGGGCCAATAACTAAGGCTGTTAGAGCTATTGTGATTCAGATAAAAGCAAAAAAACCTCACCCTGAAATTAAAAAAAACACCACGCACACACCAAGAGATAACAAGGGTAAAGGAAAAAATAGAAAAAAAAATTCGAAGACCGACTATGAAATTTTTTCCACTGCGGATCAAGTGACTATCATTCCTATGCTCGATCATTACAATTATAAAGCATCATAAAATCATTCTTCAACTTCTCCATAGCTTGATCAATGCATGCTTAGGTTGAAAGTCTGGTGGGTAGTCTACAGGATCTTGGTATTCAAACGAATAATAGTATTCTCTAACTTTAAGAAAAATTAGCTGTATAAAATCCTTCTTACTTGTGGAATCGAACACCTACTCCATTGTTCAAGAATTTCGGGTCAAAGTGATTGAAAAATAACTGTCAGAGCCAAAATATATTCTTGAAGCTAAGATTGCCACGTTAGGATCCTCCTTGGAAGATGGGACTTGGAAATATCAAAAGACAAAAATGGAACATGAACTTCGATCAAATGCATTTCACAAGCTATTAAATGAGCAAACAAATCTACTAAAAAGACAAAGAGGATCTGATTACAATCAAGGACCATATCACAAAGGACCAAGAGTCTGTAGTTGGTACATATCCCTAGTAATGCCTAAGCTTTCTAGATAAGTAGGATGCTAAAGTCAAATTTGAACTAGTTCTCACGATCCACAAAATGTTTCCGAAGTTAAGCCTTGGTTATTTTTGGGATATGGTCCCTGAGGAAGAACATCTGCTGACATCTCGTTCGAATATGAGCTATAAGAAACATTAGATTCAGAGAGAAGAGACAGCGAGTTTGAGGATGAGATATCTGAACACGTAATTTCCAGAGAATAATACTAGCCACAGAATCATGGGGGTGATGAAAAAACAATTGACAATGAAGTCGATGAAGATGAATACGATGATGTTAAATAATATCATATTGTGGCTCTGTTTTATCTCATCATTGGGGTTTTTTATATCTTTGAGAATTCAAAGTCCCTGGTCATCCATCTTATTTTGTACTTGCATTTGAAACTTATAATTACGAGTTAGTACTTTTCACTTTACTACGTTGCATTATATAAATTTATTATTTTGCAACTATGTCTTTGGAACCTTTCTAGTAAAGGGTGATCGATCCTCAATTGGTCTGTAAAGCACTTATCGAACTTGACCAACAAGTTTTGGAACATGTACACTTGACCAACTAGTGTTGGAACCTTTTAATTGTGACCAACTAGTGTTGGAACCTTTTAATTATGACCAACTCGTGTTGGAACCTTTACACTTGACCAACTAGTGTTGTAACCTTTTAATTGTGACCAACTAGTGTTGGAGTTGTTATACTTAAACAACTAGTGTTGGTAACCAACTATTGTTGGAACCTTCACACTTGACCAACTATTTTTGGAACCTTCACACTTGACCAACTATTGTTGGAACCTTCACACTTGACTAACTAGTGTTGGAACCTTTTAATTTAACTTTTTGGGTCGGAAATATCTGTAACGACTAAGAATAGAAGAGGAATATGGAAGGCAAAAAGATTTTTAATTGTCGTCTATTTGGACACCTCATTAAACCTTCTGAGACCATCAAGGTAGAAAAGAGCATGTCACTGAACATTACATCATAAAAAATAACTAGTACATATATATTCGTTACAACCATTCTAGATAAAATATCAAGTGCTCGATATTCCACAGGTGACGAAGTGGGTTTCCTTCTTGATCTGTCGGTCGATAAATTATGGGCTTAACCCTTTCATTAACCGTATAAGGTCTTTCCCAATTTGGACCTAACTTCCCTAACCATTTACCTTTGCTACGCATGAGAACCATTTTTAGAACTTTATCCCCCACCCTGAATTCTCACCATCAAACTCAGGATGCATACCTACTTCTCATCAGAGCCTAATAATGAAGAGATCTTAGATACACCTTTTTGTTTTTTTCCTCAATTAAGTCTAGTTCGACTCTTCAACCTTCATCATTACCCGCTTCAGAATATTTTGCGATTGCAAAGGATGGGAGAGTGGCCTGGATGGGGTTACTATGTCCATTCCATAAGTTAAACGCAAGAGATGATTTTCATATTGCTTATCAGAGTGTGGTTCGGTAAACTCACAATACTTCTTGTAAATAATTTGGCCATTTTTTGGCGGACCCTTTCAAAAAATTTCTCAAGCTATCGAGGATATTTCTGTTCACAACCTCTACTTTTCCTTTATCCTACGAATGAAAATGTTCTGAAAAGAAATGTTGAATACCTTAGGAAGAACAAAAAAAATCTTATGTCCTTAGTTTCAAATTGAAGGCCATTATCTGTGGTGATTTTTTTGGACTCCAAACCTGAACTATATATTAGATAGAATAAATATGATAACATATTTTGCTTTAGTTCCGGACGAAGGCTTAGCTTCTACCAATTTAGAAAGATAATCAATAGTTGCGATGATGGTTTGGCTCCCCCTTCGTATTTTAAAAACAAATGCTTCAAAATTGACTCATGTGGCAGTTATTGTTTGTATATTTATTGCATTCACAATTCGTTGACAGGTATCGCACAATCTGACTAATTATTTGCCATTAGTCATAATGGAATGGCAATAATACACGGATAATAAAACTCTTCTTGTTAGCATTTTAAAGCCACAATGAGTTGATCAATCTTCATTATCTAATTTAGATAACATCATTTGTGACTCGTTAGTTCTAAGGCACCGTAATAGTGGCTGGCTTTTATCGACCGACAAAGTCTCTCTACCTACAAATTTTTTAAGTTAGTAAATCCAATTTATCTTCAAGCTTTTCGAAATTCGGAATGCTACTTTAGTTACTAATTTTTGTTCGAAATTTTATGTTATCAATGGTGCTCTTGTTCAAGTATCATTGGATATCCTTCAGTATATATGATAGTTATTAGGGAATCAACCAATTTTTTTTTTGACCCGGTGAACATGTTCATACTTGATACACTCGAACAAAGTTGATATGTTTTCAATGCTTTTAGGTTTTTTACCAAATGTTATTTCCTTGCTTCACCCTGGCCTGATGCATGGTTGATAAGAAGTTGTGAATCACTTATTAGACAAACCTTCTTAGCACCAGAGACTTGCGTAAGTCATAACCCGGCCAAGGCTGCTTTTTATTTTTCCTTGATGTTAGATTCTTTGAAGCCAAAGTGTATTTCTTGGTACATTATGTCTCTGGTTGATGCTACCAACTGAAACCTTGCTCCAAAGCCCAAAATGCTTGAAACCCCATAGGTTCAAATTACCCATTTTATTGAGATATATCAATATCTTGCTTTGGATCATGTTGTTTGGAATGAAATTCGACTAGAAAATATGACAAAACATACACCTTAATTTCCAAATGAGGTTCAAACTCGATGTCGTAGTCTTCTAATTTCACTGAGCATTTAGTTATCTGACGCGATAAATGTGGCTTTTGTAACACATTTATAAATGGAAATGAGGTTCAAACCATAATAGAATAAGCTTGGAAATATGACGTCATTTATCTTGCTGCCACCATTAGAGCCAATGCTAGTTTTGAAAAACTTTAAGTATCTTTTTTATGAATGGAGTTTTACTTACGTAATAAACTGATCCTGGATAATTTTTAACCTCTCTGACTAAAACCACACTTACTGCATAATCCAATACAAAGATGTTGACAAATAGCTTTTCTCTCACTGCCACTTTGGTCAAAATATCTAGAGAAGACACATGTTCTTAAATTTTAGTACGTACTTCTTCACATTCTGGAGTTCAATGAATCGATTTTCCTTTCTTAGAACTTGAAAAAATGGTGCATATTTGTCTTGAGACCATGATATGAACTTTTTTAAAGCTTAGGTTCTAATTAAAAAAATTACCTCTTTAATGGACCTCAAATGATACATGATAGTTAGAGCATTCAATTGTACTAGGTCGGCTTCAAGGACCTTTTCGCTCACTATATAGCCCAAGAAGTTCCGAGACGGAGCTCCTAAAGTGCATTTTTCTTAATTCAATTTTAAGTTTATGGTCTTCATATTACAAAATGTTTCTTACTAACATGTCTTCAATATATAATTTTGTTAACTGATCTACCTCTGCCGCAATTTCTTTGGACTTTTAGATGGAGAAAACTCTTCTTTTTTTTAAATGGGACCCATACTAGGTTGGACTGCAAGTTTATGGAATATAATACTCGCACTAATAACATATATGCAAATTCTTTGATAAAAAATATATTAGTTTATCTCTTACGACATATGGTAATCTGGCTCCAATATTCAAATATTTTATCTTGAGAAAGGTATAAATTTCAGTGTCCTCATCGAGTATTATCAAACTTAGAGTCTCATTCGGATCATCTATAGCATCTGGCTCCGAAGTAGATTTTGGTAATTGTTATTGTTTCTTTGTTTTAGCAATTCTAATAGTTTTAGGAGCGAGAGCAGTAACGTAGCATTCTCTTGCCACTTTTCAATTATGGTGGACAACTCACACCTAATTTATAATTACATATTTCATACACTGATGGAAAGTTGAAGCAATAACGTGCATTTTTTAAAACCATGACCTCCCAAAATTTGCATTATACGAGGTCGGTCTATCCATCATTATAAAAAATACTTTACCATTTTCTTGAATGGTCTTCGGCCTAGAAATACAACCCCGTCAAATTATCTGATGACATCGATAGTAATTTCAGTGAACCGTACTATTGTTATATCTGATCGGAGTATGACAAGAGGGTTCTCGATTGGCTTGTAGGTGGTGATGAACAGAATATTTTCCAAACTACATGTATCAATTAGGATCCTTCAAAAATCAATTCTCTTAATGGTTGCTATAGTAACTACAACATCCTCGTGAGGTCCAACAACCTATCTTCATTCATCACCATCAAAAAGACTAAAAGACATCAGATCTAAGTAAATATGGAGTGATATTTTTCCCTTTAACTCGATTGCTAAACTTAAAATATGCCTCTCTCACGGTAACTTGATATTCCTAACACGTTTTCCCCACAAAAAATAATCATCGATTTGAAGAATTTGTAAACAAAATTTACTCTTCTCTTAGTTCTGAGTTCATAAATTTCTAAGATACTCCTTCAGTTGGGATCATGGTCTAGATACTCTGCATCCACATCACAATTAATAAAATATCTGGTTATGACTATTTCATTTTCCAACTTTGGTAAAACCTCGATTACCTCCCTTTTAAAACATGTCGACACGCTGACTGAGCCTCAACAAAAGTAGTTAGCTTGATGTACTCAATTAGTGTCTAAATTTCATGTCTCAGTGTTATATAGTCCCTCGTATCGTGGCCTACATCATTATGATTTTTGAAAAATTGGGAATCGGAAGCGGTATCCTGAACTGAATGAAATTTTTCACCTTATAAAAATGGTAGCGAGGTTTTCCGTTAATTCAACATAATTATTGGGTCAGATCCATATACTTGTTCTGGGCCTATTTTGTTGACCTTGTGTATTTATTTACCCTAGGTCGAGACGGATCTGATTTGTGTCTTTCGGGTAAAAAGTAGTAACTACATAGGGCTCAAAGTTTTGGACCTGTCGATGTTGGTAAACCGGGGCAGAAGATTGTAGGATCTGTCTTCAAGGAGGGATAAGCTTTAACCCTTTATACTCTTCCACTTTGATATACTCCTACATATGAGCTAATAGAAACCCAAATGTCAATGCTTTTTTTTTCCTGGTTACCTCACCATCAAAATCTTCTAGGAGAAGCCATTGTCTGAAAGAAGCAATAACTACTTTCTCCTAACAATCATCTAGTATATTCTTCATAAGAATGAAGTGTTTATTGTAATCTTTCAAACTCTCCCCAACCAACTGACAGTGGTAGATTATTGTGTCTCCTTTCCATGAATCCCCTTACTTCCCAAAAATTATCGTCTAAATGTTTTATAAAACCTTGTGGAAGCCGATTGTACTACTTTAAAATATTATTTTTAAAATTTGAAAGAAAGCTTGACATAAAAACTTGTCGTCGTCATAATTCATCACAAAGTTTTTAAACTTCTTTAGATGATTATCTGGACCTTTGATCTGTTAAAAGTTTTTCATTTTGGATGTATCAAATCACTTCGGTAGGTGTCCATAGAGAATTTCAGTAGATAGTGCAGACTATGTTGTCGCATAAAGACTGTGTTTGGAATGAACCACAAATTGATTGTTTACTTAATAATCAAAATTTTAGTTCCTCGAGCTCCTTGTAACAAACCAGGACTGTCCCAGATCTGTATCATAATTTGCAGTTTTCCGGCTCTTCCATCGGCTACCACTTCATCCTTGCCTTTAAGAGGATTCTGATTTTCAAAGGATTCGTGTTGTTTTTTTGAATCTCCCCCCCCCCCTCCCCCCTCTAAACTTCAATATCGTATGGTATGCCTCTTACAGTAACGTTTACAACCATAATTTCTTCTTTTTTGTGACGAAGATTCTTATTCGGAGAAGAAAAAAATGTTTATGAATTGGAAAATAAAAAGCTCATTATATTAGGATGGATTATCACCATATATTTCCCTTCGTTCTGTTTTCAGGAAATGGTGGCTTTTGTTTGACCGGAACTCCTTTTTTTTTTAATTTTCATGGTTTCGCAATAAATTGGACCTAACATCTTCTCCCTTGGAATCCTCTTCTTCCCCGAGCTTTTGGATTTCTATACAGACCTTTCTTTGTTGAATTTTCATTGTTTTTTTTGTGAGTTTAACATACCGATTTTCTCGCACAGCCGATCTTGATTCTCTTCTAAGATCAATCGTTACTGCTTCCCTTCGTACCGATGATGAGTTGAGCTCTCCAAACCAACTCACGAGACCCTTCTTAGACTATTATTCCTTCGGTAACTATCAGAGGATCTACCTGCATCTCATAATCCATGTTTTTCCTGATTCCGAAAACAGACTTAACTCACCTATGGTTTTGAATATTTGTATCCGGATATCTACTCAGATTCCCACTGTGGTCGCCACTAATATTTTCAAAGATATCTAAATAGTACTTATATTCAAAAACAATTACACAAATGTTCATAATAGTAGCTTAAGTATTTAATTTTAGAAAGTGATACTCAGTGAAAAACAATAGTTTTAAGAAATTTATTCTTTTTTATCTTTAAATGGTTTTATACATATTCTTAGGTAATCTGTGAATGATCTATATGGATAACCCAAAGCTTATAATAAACTATTCTATTCTATTAACACACTCGCATTTAATATGTTTTTTCTATATTATATAAAATACATCTAATTCTATATATTATATAAGATACATTTAATATTATAATATATTTCTTACATTTAGTAATACAAAGTAAATTCCGGTCGGTTGCTATCTATCCGACTCCGGATAATACGGTTCTTATCAATTAGTACAAGTATATGAGCTGAAAACCTTAAGTAATCTAATTATTTTAATTCTACTTGACTTTATTGATCGGTTAGTGCATTGCGTAAGGGTACCCCTACATCGATGGTTGTTTAAATGTGATACTATTATTGGTCCGAAGATAGCTATCTCGTTGTTCTGTAGCATCAATCAAAGCAGCAACTGAACCTACAAAAGCAGCGTTCATATATGTAGTAGGTTCAGAATGTGAGTAATCTGATCTTAAGTCACTGAATCCATCATTAGAGTCCGGACCGCCCACGATGGCACCTGTATGAATATTCGGATTCGGACTTGTTGACGAGTAATATGATTGCCCTTCATTGCAATTAATATTTGACGGGTGATTATGGATAGAAGGGATTGATGCACCTCTGTGGTGAATTTGGTTTGGGTACTTGTTTCCATACCCTACCATGTATGAAAACTCCTTCGGGTTATTCCCTAATATGTAGTCCACCTGTCAAAAAAAAGTTATAAGATTATGCTCCTGTTGATGAATTATATTTCCGAAAAAAGAAATAGAGCATAAGAATGGTTGATCGAGAATCGCAAAGTACGCCACTGAAAACCTCTAAAATGCTTAAAAGAGGAAACTGATATAGTCGAAGTTGGTCCTCATAGAAGAGACATAATCGGACAAGTCTTAATATGAAAAATCTGTAAGATAACTTGAAGAACAAGTCTCTGTTTGTAATAGTAATGTGAAAGCTTTGCTTTTAATCTATTTTCAAAAAGTCTCGTATTAGGTGAAATGTGTTCTTATTTATATACAATTAATTATTTCCATGTCTAACCGACGCGAGTCTTTCATCGCACCTAATAGTATCAGACGAAATTATGTTTAGAATTGAGATTTGTTTTACCTGAGATTTTGCGAAATCTGTAATCTGAGAGACAGTGAATTGAACAGAGCCACACTGGAGAGAAGTGACTTTAGCTGACTTTAAGGTTTTCGAGTAAATAAACAGTATCATCGTCGAGCTTGTGACATATTGTAAATTGCTGCTGTCTCTAAAAAACAGAAGACCGCCTGAAAAATTGATTCACAGATATGAGTTACTGCTGTCCTCGCAATATATAGCGGTTACCACAAGCATCAGGGTGTTGTTTTAAACATACCGGGTGTTGTTTTGAACTGTAGAGAGCTACTTCCGGGCATCAGGGCGCATATAAACGACTCGGCGTCAGTCTTGAATCTACTTAAATCTTTCTTCCCTTTGTAAAATTCCTGAAAAAACATCTTGATATTGTTAGTGAACAATGTTGGTGAGAATTAGGTATTTAAAGTTGGGTCAGTTGGCTTACCTGAGCTAGTAAAGTTTGAGCTCCAGCATATTTGTTATCCCAACTAAACTCAGACGCAGATTGACTCCAAGCTTGATTGTTCAAAACATAGGCCATGTACTTGTAATCTCCACTTGCTTTGTATAGCCATGAAGCAGCCCATAATAACTCATCCTGATAGCCTGAGTAAGAGCAATAAAAGGGACAGGAACCTTGATAGGAAGCTCTATACTTGTCTGCAAATTCAAACAACTAAAAAAATAACAAGTCAATATAAATATTTACATTAATTAATAGATATAAATATCATCCTTTTGAAATTCTAGAATTTTTAAACTTACTGATTTAGATTGTTTTAATAATTTGGCAGAATAAGCGGAATCAATTGTTTTAAAGACAATGGAAGCTGAAGCAAGAGCTGCTGCGGCCTCAGCGGCTGGCTCGGTGCCTGGTGAATCTGAAGTAATTTTGTAGAGTGTCCGAGGAGTGTCCATATCTTCCGGTCGCTCCCAGCAGTTATGATCAGCGTTTCCATCTCCCACCTGAATTCATATCCAATGCGTTACAACTTACAATTACAAACATGCATGTATTATATCTTACTCTCATAAAAACAATTATAAAATATTTAAATCAATTATTTAGCTTATCTATACCATAATTTATTTTATTTATTTTATTGAATTTTACCTTCCGTCAAAAACTAAATAAAAGTCGTCGTTTTTTTATGCACGCCTACTATATTTTCTTATGGCTGCGCTCAAAACAGAACCTTTAGCATTAAAGGTACCGTGTTAACTTTATATGACTTGTTTACCAAGTCAAATCCAATTTGTGCCCTACAACTTGAACAGATTCGTAATAGCATATTCTCTTGAAGTACAACTTTGATTTTGTTTCAATCTTATGTTATATAGACCATTCAATTTCAATTACAAAGGCGTCTATCTTACTACCAATAATTCATTAATAAGGAAAGAAAAAAAAACGAACTTGTAATCATCGAAGGTACTATTTTACCATTCGAAGTTCACGAAACAAAATTGTCGAGCGTGCAAAGTTAATGAATGACCTACCTGTGTGTAAAAAGTCGTGGCAGAAGTATGTGAATTTGAAATGAACTGGGAGGCCCAAAGAATAGAGCTGCGGAGGTCGTCAAGTTGGTTAGCTGAAGACATCTGAGATTGATACTCAATCGCAGCCCAGCTCAAGAGTGTTACGGTGTATGCCATTGGCCACCCAAACTTTACATTGTCACCAGCATCATAGTACCCTCCAGTCAGGTTCACCTTAAATCAAAACATATAATTAAATATTTACTTTCTTACTTAAAAAGGAAAATCGCATATATAATAAGTAATCTTATATGATTATTTTTAAGTTTAAAATTTCATATCAGTTAAGCATGAATATGATGGATGATATACCTGCTTTAGTAATTAATTCATTGATTATCTAAATATAGTCATTCAACTAAAAAATGTTCTTTTTTGTCTATCGGTTATCCATTATATAAAGTTAGTCCCTAAAATAGACATACGCATTATCAATTTCGATAAAAATTGTCCGTTAAATAAACGGCATCCTAAATAAACATCCGTGAAGGACTAACTTTATCCCAGATAGATAATGAATAGACTAAAAATGTATGTTAGTTTAAAAACTATATTTCACGAAAATGGATAGTCAAATATTAGACCTGAATTTTTTTAATTCGAAGGGTTATCTACTATGAAAAATAATAGCCTAAAAATTCATTATTCCTCAAAATTAAAATATGAACATATTTCAACTAACTAAATATGAACATATTTCAGCTAAAGGTTAACCTTTCCTAATGTTTTTGACAGAATCATAAAAAAGAGAGGTTAGAGCCAAAAAGTCAAGTTTTTTAATGTAAAAAAAGTTAGAATAAGTAATTTTTCTTTGTTTAACCATAGTATATATCTAACCATACATGCACGTTGACGTAAGAAAGATCTTTTGTAGATTTACTACTATTCATGGTCGCATTATATGAAAGAGTGAAACCCTAAGATGATGCCCGAAAACTCAATATATATATATATATATATATACTTTATCAGGGTTTCCATCAGAAAGAGCAGAATCTCCTCGCCATTGGACTCTCTGGTTTGATGGCAATTTACCGGACCTTTGGCCTTCAAAGAACAAGATGGCTTTTGTAAGGGCATCTGTATAGTCAGGATCAGCTTTGGTATCAGTACGACCCAAACCAGAACTCAAAACAAGAATAGAACAAAGAGATGCTAGTACTAGTACTACAACGTGAACTTCCATATCTTTTTGTTTTTGTTTTTTTAGGTTAGACTTGTAGTGTCCATGACTTATTTATAGGCCGCATGTATTACTAGAAGTATCTAGTAGCCCCATTTCGTTGATACGTCAGACGACGACGATTAGTTAGTTAGTTAGTTAGTTAGTATTGCACATAAATACATGTGAATTTTATGGGTCATATACGTACTTATTTAAATATTATGGTAGGACTAGATAGAGTTTATATATTATTCTAAGTAAAGAGGCTGCATAGCATCCTAAATCAGCCTCCCAAAAAGAAATAGCTTTTCCTCTCGTAATAGAGATAGAGAGGTATGTGGAAGTGATGTATTAGATAGAATATTTGATGGAGTTAAGAGTTATGGTCTACATGAGAGGCGGAAAGTCCACAAGAAATGTTGAGGTTGGCAGAAGAAGAAAGAAACATTATGAAATTGTTTTGGTATGATTTGACAAAGTCGTCGTCACTAATAAGTTTCATGTTTCTTGCACGTGTCAAATTACAAAAAAGGAAAGCGTCAACTAGTTGTCTGTGGAGAATTTTTAATTGAAGGTCACTGCTGATTTGGAAATGATATCGAAGAATTTCCAGTCTTAGATTTCGAGGTGGAAGCGGAATATATTTTGAAGTGGAAAATTCAGACAGATTTCGTTGTATTTTTATCTTTTCTTTTCTACATCTATAGGACAGATAACGGAGGACGAATAAAAATAGTACTACCAATTTTCTATTCTATTGTTTGGTAGATAAGTTTTGAAAGTTTGGTATAAAGTTTTCCAGTCTATTTTGCCTTTTTAATCTATTTTATTCCCTAATAATGTTTTAATTATTATTATTTTTATCAAAATTATTTTAACCATTCTTTTCTTTACATAAACCTAATAATTTAATTCATTGTTTTCGTGTTGTCATTGTTTATTCAATCTTTTTTTAACACATTTAAAAAAAATTACCTAAGATTAATAAGGTCAAAATAAAAATTACAACCATTAATAAAATGAAGCCCAAATAAGAAAAAGAAAGGAAGGACTCAAAAACTAGGAACCCGCTAAATAGTTTTTGTGCTGCCACTGTCCATCTCTAATTTCAACTTTTATTCATCGATAATTCTTCAGCTTCCATCAATGCGAGGGCTATAAAAATTATCGAAAAGAAGATTTCGATGAACCAAAATTTTGACTTTCATAAAGCAGAAGAAAAGCTCTTTGATTTGGGAAGCTTGAGAAGATCAAAGACTAGAGAAAAACCAGAATAAGCTTCTTTGATTTGACGAAATCAAAACGAAAACAGGTCAATTGAAACCCCTTTTAGCACAAGGAGTCAATCGGTTGAAGGCTTTTAGAACGACAAACTCGAGGTGCTTCACTAAAAATCAGCTCGTTGAGTAACTACTGAGGGAGAAGATCAAGAGTATCATCTATTCGACATTAGAGGCAGAGGATGAATCTCAATCAGAAACACATGCATCAATGAAGAGAGATTGGAATTGGCCAACGTTTTTTGCTGAATTAAAGAATTGCAGACTTTGTTGAAGGAATGATCAACCTTGAGAGGGATAAAGAATCTTCGATCAACTTAATTTCTGCAAAAAGAGAGAAATTCAATCAATGAAATCAGAGAATTTTCTTAGCTTAAATCCAGAGGCTTGCAACATTAAATGAGAGGAGATAAGTAGAGGCTAGGAGAAAGACAGATATTATGACAATTTGGAGCTGGAGCCCAGAAGATTTCCAGAGGCTAGAGAGCAACTCCGGATATAACATCTGACAGCTAATCTAAAGGTAATTTCTCAAGGAAGCCTTAGACTTGGGTAGATGAGATAGTAATGATGCTCATATCCAAGAAGATTCCTTAGAGAGGAATCAATTAATCAAACTTAGACCTGAAAATTAGTTAATTTTCAAAACCTGTAGTAGCCAAAAATTGTTAGCAGAACAAGAAAATATAAGATGATTACTTAGAATCTCTAATGTAACCAATATTAGCTCTTTCAAGATTAATTATCGCATTGAGATGATGCGAGTTTGATGCTTATCAAACTCGATTGTTATCTTACATGCAAGGGTCTATTTAGCGAGCTAATCAGTGGTGTTATTTTGGACCTTTTAATGTAATAAACTTTGATTGAATGAGAGATTAAGCGTTTGCAACAATTTAAAGTTTACTCAAAAGGCTTAGGATAGTTACTAGTAGATAGAAAATTAACTAGTAATTCTGAATCAATTTCGATATCTATATTGATTAATCCTTTTTGCTTACATATTTGAAGATCTTTGAGGATAGCCCTCGCTTCAGCCATTAAAGGGGTATGTTTACCATAGAGATTGCCAACTCATTTAATTATGTCACCTTTACTTCTTTTGATGATAATGTCACGGCTGGCTTCTCCATTTTGTTTAGAGGAACCATCGGTGTTGAGTTTGACTCTATTCGGTAGAGTACGGATCCAGGATAGATAAACAGGGTGTCTTTTAGATTTAAGATGATTGTAACACCCTAACTCTGTTGCAGCTTTCTGATAAGGAGACTAGTGCTTATTGTTTAGAATGTTAATGTAATTGATAGATGACTTTGAATCTAGGATGTGGCCCTTTATTTTAGATTTGTTCCTATATTTCCAAATCACCCAGTAGATTATAGAAGGCAAGATAGAGCAAACATATAGATCTTGCTTATGAACCCAAAACCACGATCTCAACATATGAGGGACATTCATAAATCTTCCAATCTTGATATTGAATAAGGTAGAAAATAACACCATATTCTCCAAGAAAAAATAACATCAATGGAGATATGGTTAGCAGTCTCTATGTTATCATAGAATTGACACTTGGATACAAAGGTCATATGTCTAATTTGCTAAGCAGCATCTGTAGAGAGCCAGTTTAAAAGAAGCCTCCATGTTAAAATAAACATTTTATGGGGGTGATGTTGTTCCATATGTTTCCAAATAGGTTGGACTTGTTATGATAATTCCTGATAAAGTTCCATGTGGTTTTAGTATTGAAGAACCCATCTTTAGAATCCATCCAGTATATAATATCATCAACATTATCTTTGATTGAGACCTTTGCAATATTGATCATGTCATTATGAGATAGGAAACCATTGATTTTAGCCTTGATCGAGCTATTCTGATGTAGAAATTGTGAACTTTGTCCTGAACATAAAATCTATTATCAGTATGATCATCAAATTTGATGAGAGGAGAGTTCATAAGGAAGTTGTCAATCCAAAAGTCAATGTCCTCTCTTCTTATAAGCCACTTAACTTTAGGTTCAGCCACATTCTTGATGCCAGCAAGTCTTCTTTAGATCTTAGTACAAATTTTATTTTTATAGTTAGCTTGAAGAGGATGAGTAGACTTGCAATAAATATTGTGGATGTATATAGACCATAGAGTCTTTTTTTTCCTAAAATTCACCTAGACCAGTGAATTCTAGCAGTATCATTGGTAGAACCCTAAAGAATTTTTTAAACAATTTATAGATTCTATCAATTATACAACTATGGAGGGTACTATTTTGAAGCCAATATGTGAGAATAGCCATCAATGTAAAATTTATGAGAGTAAGTCTTCCCCCATAGGAAATATTTTTACCCTCCTATTCAGAGATCTTAGACCTAATTTTGTTGAGTATAATATCATAATTCTTAGACTTGTTGGTGGTAATAAGGTTCATTCTAAGGTAATCAGTAGGGAGGAAGCCATTACTGAGCTTTGTAAAGGTTGAGATAGAAGTGATTCTAGAAGAAGAGAAGTTAGTAGCTATAATAATTTGTGTCTTCTCTTTGTTGATCAACTGACCTAAAACATCTTGATAATCCTGATTTTTTTACTAAGCATAGAAATAGATGAATCCAAACCGTTAGTAAAAATTAATAGGTCATCTACAAATGCTATAGTATGAATTAAGATGGTGTTTCTGGTTTTGTAATGCATTGATTTGTTATTAATAAACAGAATGTTCAGAGCTCTGATAAGCACTTCTTCTGCAATTATAAAAAAAATTGGAGTTGTTGGATCGCATTGTCTTAAACCTCGCTTGGTTTTAAAATAACCAAAAACCTGATCATTGATTAGGATAAATTCATAGACATTTCTAATGAACTTGTTAATTAGGGTAACAAAAGCAAGGTTAAATCCAAAAGATAACATAACTTTATTGAGAAAGCTGTGGGATATCATGTCAAAGGCTTTAGCCATGTCGACTTTGATCAGCATATTCCGAGCTTTTATTTTCTTGTTAAGATCAAAGATCAATTCATTTATTAACATAATATTGTCATGAATTGATCTTTCAATAACGTAGGCTTCATGAGTCTCAGATATAATCTTATGAATGATAGTTTCCAGCCTGCTATTTATAAGTTTCGATCTAATTCGGTTTAAGAGAGTACACAGACTTATATGTCTATAATACATCCATTTTGAAGGATTACTTGACTTAGGAATAAGGCAATAACCTGTTGAGAGCATGCCTTGAGGAAGATTTTGACCTTTGAATAAGGAGAATATAGCATAGTACAAATCATGGTTAGTTATATGCCAACAGGTAATGTAAAAGTTGATGTTAAAACCATCCATTCCAGCAGCACATGAATGATTCATAGTTTTGATAGTCTTATAGATTTCATCTTCATTTCGCAGCTTCATGAAAGTATTGTTATCCTGCTCATTAATCAAGTTAGCAATGGAAGAAAATATAGTTCTATTAAAAAGGTTTAATTCAGATTTATAGTTAAGATATGGGTTTTCAAATGAATATCCTTGAAGTATGACTCAACTGAGTGATTGATTTGAGTCTCATTAGTAATCTGAGTATAACTGTCTTTTATCTAAGAATTTGACTTATTCTCTTCTTTCGACATAGTAATGATAAAATTTGGTATTCTGATCTCCATCTTTAATCCATACTGTGTAAGTTTTATGCTTCCAATAAGACTTCTCTTGAGCTGGGGCTAGAAATAACATTGCATTTGCTTTTGAAACAGTGTTAGTATTCTCTATATTTTTTTTAAGGGACTTATTTTCCATATTATTAACCATTTCCTCAGCCTCGACCACTTTATCAAATATGTTCCTAAACACTTCAATATTATAGCTCTTAAGAACACCTTTCAGTCTTTTTAGTTTAATCCAAAATATGTAAAGAGGGTTACCCTACATTTGAAGTTTCTAGTTAGTTTCAACTATAGATAGAAAATATGTATTTAAAGTCCACATATTTAAGAATTTAAAAGTAGATTTAGACCGGAATGTTTCACTGCATATTGAGACACATAAGTGAGTATGGTCTTGAGAAAGTTTGAGGTAAGTCTTTGACTTTAGTGTTGTTGAATAATTCAGCCCATGAAGTGTTAAATATGGCACGATCCAGACGTTTTCACTTAGTTTTGTTTGTCCAAGTGAAATTTCTCCCAACATAGCCAACATCTTCGAGAAGGAAGTGGCTAGTAGTCTCATTGAATTCATCAGCACCAATGACGAACCACTCTTTAACAGATGATATAGTTTCGAGAGTAGACTAGAGATCCATTATGTTGTGTTTTTGATATTTTGCGTAAAGTATGGTAAGATAGAAAAATATATTCAGATGTCTGTAAGTAACTTCAGAATGCAGTAATTGAGAGTGGTCAATGGTGGTGTTGAGGCTAAAACAATCCCGCCATAAAAATTAAAATCTTATTAGTATAATTAGATATAAAATTGTTAAAACCCAGATTTTTAGCTATAGAATGAAGATGGTTTGATTTAATAAAAGACTTTTGAATTGCTTGGATGTTCATGTTCTCCTTCTTTATGAGTGGTTCAATCCTTCTCAATGAGGCTTTATTCCCAATACCATGAATATTCCAACTAAGGAATTTAATCATGTTGTTGAGTAGTCTTTTGGGACTTGCTGGTCCCAAAAATGGACTTATATACACCATTTCCTTTATTCCTTATTTTTTTTGCCTTTTTGAGTCTTTTGTTGAGCGATTCTTGGAATATTTTGTCTATCTCTTTCTTCTTAAGATTAGGAGATGATGGCAGAATTCTAATAGTTTGTTGGTTTGGAGTTTAATTATTGGGGTCTGAACTATCTTTCTTATGACTAGTAGCTAAAGTACATTCATCTTCAAGGTTTCTGATGGCTTCAATGATCTTTTCATTTTGAGGAGTGCTGAAGGAATTTTGGTTTGACTTATTGAGATGAATAGACTGATTTGTAGTTAGTTCCTGGTCTTCGTTTGGTTTGCTTTTGGTGCTATATTTCAAGGAATTTATTTTTCACTATGATAGATTTAATTCTGTGTTTATCACAGTCGGTAGTGTCTTGCAAATTGCGAGCTCCAGCGTATTTATCAGGGTCTTGCAAATTGTCAGTTCCAGCCTCTTTATCGGGGTCTTTATTTCTTTTTTGTGCTTGAATTGTGGCTTTCTTGCAATGAGCTTTTTCATAGCCTATGTGGTAAGATTGATCACAATACTTTAGGACGTCCTTGTAACTGATATGGAGCCAACAACCATCGTTTGTTTCAAAACCTACCCAAATGTAATGTTGCATTTTCTCACTAATATCAACTTCGACCCAAACATAGTATGCATTAAACAAAGCTTTGTTTTTAGAAGGAACCCAACTTTTTAGCGGCTGATCAATAGATGTTGAAATGGAGTTAATGATACCTTCATCATACATGTATTCCGGCACATTTTCAATTCTTATCCAGATTGGAACAACTGGCATTCATGTTTAGGGTTGAAAGTAGGAGACCATTTGAATAGTCTCATATATTTTTCTCCAATAGACCACAAATTACAAGTCCACGGGTTACACGTGTCTATTTTGATTTAGAATTCAATCAGAATATGCTTGATGTTCCAGTTGTTGATATTATACTCTTCTTACGACATTAAGAACATCAATAAAACTGTCAATACTTTCTCCCACTTAAAACTCTTTCAAATGCGTTTGATGACCTAATTTCGGATCAAATAATCAAATTTAGATAAAATCATTAATTATAATAAAAACACCACAAACAACTACAATATAAATATTACAACAAAATTAACGAAAACAAACAAAAACCAAATAAAGTGATACCACACCAAAAAAAAATATTAATTTAAGAAACAAATTAGTACCTCAAATGCATATGCTTTAAACTAAGGGTTTAGTTGGCACCGGTAAAAATCTTAAAAGCTGGTGGTGCCGGAGAACAATATAGAATTCAACAAAATGATCCGAAAAGAAATTTATATTTTTTAAATTAAACAACGATAGATATATATATATATATATATATATATATATATATATATATATATATATATATATATATATATATATATATATATATATATACCAAAAACCATTACAGTTTCCCGGAAACATTTTAAAATATATAAATAATTTTGAAAAATCAAACATAACTAAAAAAAACAAATATTAAATACTTATTTAGTCATTATTAGTACCTTTAGTTACAACCGTCTGAGTTTGTGGAATAAGAAGAATTGAAATAAAAAATAAAAAATTGTCAAAATAAAACCATTGGAATAACAAAAATTATAAAAAAAAAAAAGAGAAAATAGAAAAAGATTAAAAATCTGTAATTTGCTTATATATTGTGTAATATCACTTTTGTCTAATAATTGATAAAAACATCAAAATTTTAAAATTATTTAAAACTAGGGAGAAATTATGACTGGAACCAAACAACTTCACTCTACGTCAGAGGCTCAGTTACACGTTACAACCTACTAATCTGCGACCAAAGAAATGTGATTCTGTAATTTGCGTATGTGCTAAAAGATTCGTAATGAAATTGAGTAGTGAAAATGGCGTGACACATATTTATCCCATAAGATGTGTCACCATACTCATGCCCAAAATTTAATAGAGAAATGTTACACTAAATACCTTCTCACCAAACTTATTGTCATCTAAGTACCCCAACTATTTTCTATGCCTACTAAATACCCATCTCACCAAAGTAATTTCTTTCTAATACCCAGCTAATATTTTTCTTCCTCAAATACCCTCAAATGTGTCAGATTATTTTCGAACTACAATTCAAATTTTGAATTTTCAATAGTACAACCTACTCTGCTATTTTGAAAAGTAGAAATGAACCTATACTTTTATCTAAAGAAACCATTTTCAATCAATCTCGTTGTTTAAGCTGATTTCCTTTTTCAGATCAGAGGTAAGTCTGTATCAACTTTTGTTATGCATTTCACCAATAGAAGATGTGTTTTTTTTTGCCAACTTTTGTTAGTTCATGGGTTTTCTTAGTTCCTTGTTTTTTTCATTCTAAAAAATTTCAAGTTTACAGTCTTCTTTTTGTTTACACCTTGTTGAAAACAGTTTTTTAAATTTTTTTCTAAGTCGACAGTTGGTGTTTGAAGATTTCAAAGATTTCAAGTTTAGAGCTTCTTTAATGGGGTTTAAAGCTTACCTGTGTTTTTACCTGTGTTGTTGAAGGCGATAGCTTTATGCTACTGTTGCTTTTAGCTTTATGTTATATCTCGCGCGATTTAGCTCTTTAAGTAGTGTTCGCGATTTATTTATTGCATAAGCTTATATCTCGCGTTATGATTTGTTTTCCTAAATAGAGTCTACTAGTAACGTGATTGAAGTTTTCCCTTGGAGAAGCTAACACGACTCATATACTAGGTTGATGCTTCGCGCTGCAAATCTTTATTTTTATTGCGCTAGTTATAAAGAAGGCAAGTTCAATCTCTATCGTGTAAGTTAATAACGTATTTTAATATTCCTTGTTATCTAACGCGAATCACATCTCGGTGCCTAGCGCGAGACAGTATACACGCCAACGCGAGTTACCGTAATAGCAAACATCCCGAGTCAAGCATGCCTGACGCGATTCAGGACAACACCCTCGCCTAGCGTAATTAAGTTTTTCATTTGCAGCCTTCTAGATGTCTAAGCAAAGAGTTTGTATTTTTAAATATTTGAAGCAGACCTCAATCGTTCCTTTTAGCGCGTTTGAAAACTTTGAATCTGTCGAGAAATATATTGAAGGTAGATGGGATGATCTGGTTAAGGGTTGCTACACTATTTCCTACTCATGTGCCGGTGAAAATTATTTCTTGTTTACTAACTGATTCAGAGTGAAACGCAAGAGAAGCCATAAGGGAATAAAACCCTAATTTTTATTAAACAAAAACAAATCCAGAACAATGAATAGAAGATAGGTTTATATAAGGGTTCAAGCGAAACCCTAAAACTAAAAATATGAAAATTACAAAAATAGCCTAAAGTATTAAAATTGCAAAACAAGAGGATAGATGAGCCCGAATGCCCAAAAAAGCCCATAGCTCACGAGAAAAGCTCGTGACTTGCGTTTGTGACGTCGTTTCCTTCGAAACAAGGTGTTGTGGGTCAAAATCTGACACCGGAGCTCCAAACTGTCGATTCACCGGACTGTCTGCATCATTCCCGCCGGGGAAGAGAAGATTCGCCCTCGAATCAGAACCGGTCTCCCCATCAGAAGAGTCGTCTGCATAAGGAATCGCTGATGAAGATGCTGGAGTCGCTGGTAGAGTTCCTGCTCGAAGTTGTAAGGAAGGAAAGCCTTGCGGATTTTGCTTTTGAATTTCTCCTAGCTGCGGACTTTATCCTTGCCTTCACGCGCGCGGTTCTTCTTCACCTGCTGCCACCAAGCATGTGCCCTACCGCGTAGGTGAATGGTGACTAATGCGACCCTTATCTCCTCAGGACCTTCCTTGAAGTCCAGGACTTTTTCTATCTGGGATAACCAATCGATAAGTGCCTCTGCCTTAAGGCTGCCATCAAAGTCCGAGATGTCTATCTTGAAACCAAGCTCCCAGCGTCGGTCGTCAGAATTATTCTGGTCGATCCCCTCCCCAAAAGGGTTATCGATACCCTCAACCTCTGTGCCTTGTTGCCTGACGTTAAGATCAGCCATCTGACGGGTAAGATCGGCTACCTGACGGCGTAGGTCAGCAACTTCACGATCATCTAAATCACTTGTATCTCTAGTCACTGCAGCGCCACCGCGACCGCTGGTTCTTCCTCGCACCATCTCGCAGGACTGCCTGTGTCTGATACCACTATGATTCAGAGTGAAACGCAAGAGAATCCATAAGGGGATAAAACCCTAATTTTTATTAAACAAAAACAACTCCAAAACAATGAATAGAAGATAGGTTTATATAAGGGTTCAAGCGAAACCCTAAAACTAAAAATATGAAAATTAAAAAAAATAGCCTAAAGTATTAAAATTGCAAAACAAGAGGATAGATGAGCCCGAATGCCCAAAAAAGCCCATAGCTCACGAGCAAAACTCGTGACTTGCGTTCGTGACGTCGTTTCCTTCGAAACAAGGTGTTGTGGGTCAAAATCTGACACCGGAGCTCCAAACTGTCTGCATCACTAACGAGACTGATTTCATTGGTTTAACTGTTTATCTCGATGCGGAGCGTCTGAAAAGCGTTAGCTTCTTCATAGAACAACAAGTAGTTGAAACAGATGCGCAAGACATTGGTAAACAGCCTACCGTGAGCTTTGTAGAACCCTGTGATGATCATTTACTAAGCGGGGAGAGTAGTATTGGTTTAATCGGTTCCCAGCATAAAAAAAAGGCATATTGCTACTACTGGTTGGGTGGATGCTATCGCAGGAGTTGGTCAGATATTCGCTGATGGTGCCTCCGGTTTAAGGTTATCTTTATGTCGCTATGCTTTAGAGCTAGGTTTTTCTTTCAAGTATATGCATAATACATCCACTAAGATCACTGCTTACTGTGTCAACAAAAAGTCAGGTTGCAAATGGCGACTGTATGCATCAATAGATTCTAGCACTTGGTTTATGATGATCAAGTGCTTTGCCAACACCCATTCATGTAGCCCGGTATTTTCCAAAAAAAAGTAGGCATTTAACGTCCGATTTAATTGCGGATGAAATACATGAATCAATTAGGACAAGTCATTCTTTAACAGCAAAAACTATTCAGTCTTCTGTCAGACAAGACTATGGTTTAGATATTTCCTACCGTTTATCGTGGAATGCGTTAGAGAAGGCGAGGAGGGAAGTTTTTGGAGACAGTAATACTTCGTTTGGGTTGCTTAATGCATATTTTAGAAGATTAAAAGGTAGAGATATTACTACCAATTGTCATTTGGAGTTTGGTTTAGGAAATGTCTTCAGGAGGTGTTTTGTGTCTTTCGGATCATGCATTCAAGGCTTTCACTCATGTCGACCATTGCTGTACGTGGACGGAACCTATTTAAATAGCAAACATGGTGGTGTCTTGCTGTCTGCAGTGGCTAAGGACGGCAATAACGGTGTGTTTTGTACTCTCTTCTACATGTACATCTATAGTATTCAGATATAGTATGTATCGCGCGTAGCTATATTTTAAGAACCCATCAGGCGAGAAAGTGTTTTAACCCCAAGTTAGTTAGTCTATCATATGTAGCACGAGATAGTGTTTATATACGACGCTAGATACCCAATTAAGTCTTCGCAACATCGCGCGTGAAGTACTGTAATGTTACACTAGATATAATTTAACTGTAGTGCGAGTTAGGTATTGTGTATGACGCTAGATACGATTGCTATTATATGTCAACCTCACGCGACATAGTTTTTAAAAACCACGCGAGATAGTAACTGCATCAAAGCAATCGCGCGTGAGCCTATACATATATCGATGTATTATACACTCACCAAACCTTTTTTCATATTGCAGGAATTTTTCCAGTTGCTTTTGGTATTTTTGGTGGTGAAGATTCTGATAACGGGATGTGGTTCATGGAATGTCTTAAACCTCATTTGTTGAACCGTTAAATCACTTTTATTTCCGACAGACATTCTGGTATTATTAATGTTGTTTCCGTTGTTATCCAAGCTGCTTTCATGCTTACTGTATATATCATTTGGTTAATAATTTGAAGTCAGCGCTTGAATACACCAACCGCGAGTATAAGAAGAAAATGTTGAAGCGATTCAAAAGTTGTGCTTACGCTCCAACTGTTGAACTTTTTAATGAGAGACTTTCCAAGTTTTTAAGTAGAGCTAGTAAAAATATTAAGGCTTTCATCGATAATTTGCCTCCCAATAAGTACGCCCAACCATTCGTCATTGGCAAACGTTATGGAGCGATGGCATCATCTGCTACCGAATCCTTTAACAATCAGATTAAAAAGTTTTGCAATTTACCGATTGTTGAAATGATAGACAAGATTAGAGTTATGCTAATAACTCAGATCTCCAGACTTTATTCAGAATGGCTAACCTGGAACAGTTTTTTATGCCCCGAATATGAGAAGCAGTTAAAGGAGAATGTTCAAACGGGTCGAACCTGGGTGGTATCCAAGTCTTCTGCAGGTTCATTCAGAGTTTATTCTAACCCTGTTATGGTTGTCAATATACTTGATTTTAAGTGTTCCTGTGGTTCATGGCAGCAAGAATGTTTGCCATGTGCTCACTGATTGGTTGCAATAACATCCGTGAACGAAGATCCTATGACTTTGGTAGAACCATTCTACAGGGTAAGTAATTATAGATCCACCTATTCGTTTAGCATACCTGCAATAACCGACTATGGTGAAAGTTCGTCATCCAACGAATCCGAAGGACCTGTTGTTCTACCTCCCAACGTAAAAAGGCGAGCTGGAAGGCCAAGGAAGAAGAGGATTCCATCTAGAGGAGAAGTATCATCTACCCACTTGCGCTGCGGCCGTTGCTTTAAAATTTGGACACAACCGAAGGACCTGTGATATGACAGTATGAGCTGCCCGTCGAAAACTTATTTTGTTTACATATGTTTTGTTTAGTATGTCTTAATTTGATTCCACTTGTTCTGTATCTTTGTCATTGAATCCGCCCAAACTTTTTCAGTCGAAACCTTTTAATGGCATATTAGTTTTCTTCTCTATAATTTAATACAAGTGTTATTTGTACATATCGCGTGATATGTTCGCATATTTCGGCACGAGATGCGGTGTTACTAGATTACATCGCGCGAGTTGTTATTGACTGTTAACGGTAATCACGTTGCCCTTTCTTTAGGTAGCGCGACATATTGATGCTATATGATTCTAGACGTGATAACTAGTTGCAAAGCATGCTCTAACAACTTACACTATGCGATACACACAAGCTGTTTAACGCGAGATGTTAACGTGGAATTCGCCTAGACTCTTTCATTTTATACCCTTTAATGCCATAGAAGTTTTCATCAGAGATGGTACCCTAGCTGAATTTTGTGCATACGACGCGTGATGTCCAAATCATGTTCTGTTATATTACCCATCCCATTATTACGTCGCGCGAGATACTAATGTTTTATGACACAACTCGTCATCACGCTGCAGTTAGGTGCAGTAATCAAGTCATAGCCATGATACAACGCGACACATCGCTTCCCTATTACGCTAGGCACGATTCAGTTGTCTTATATCTTACGCGATTCACTGCGGATAGACATTGCGTGCCAAGTAACGCAGAATAAACTTTAATGTGTTTACTTGTTAGTTTTACACTCCCCCGCGTGAATCATGTCTGATTCCAAACGCGTGAAAATTATATTTACTATCCATCTATACCGTATTCTGTTTTTCAGTTGGAGGGTGTTAAAAACGCCATCAAACTATCGAAACAGAGAATGAGATCGATTGATAATTTATACATTTCAAAAGTAACAAAGAAAGACAACAGAAATACATTTGAATCACAGAGGGCCTTCTAGTCCCCAAATACTAAACCCTAACCAAAACACAGCAAAATACAAAAGGGTTTACAATTTAAAGCACCAAAAAAACAACAGCAGTTTAAAATAACACAACCATATTCTAATAATCTGAAGAGTTACCCTCCTCAGATATGTCCTCCCCATCGTCCTCCTCATCGTCCAAGTCCTCGTCTGTCTCTTCATCCTCCTCCTCTTTATCCTCCTCGTCTGTTTCCTCCCCCCAGTAATCATCATCGGATGAGTCCTTCGAGGACTTCCTAGGAGTTATCTTCCTCCTGCCCCACTTCGTCTTCATGTTCTTCACTATCCTTCGTCGTTTTGGATACCATTCCATGTCGGAATCTTCTTCCGCCCACGACAGGGAGTACTCAGAGTCAGTCGGTGAAAGAGATGGAGTGAAAGGATTCGACTCGGCGTCGGAAGAGTACTTTGTAGTAGTCTCCTGCTTGTAGTTGATGTCCGAGCGCCTAGAACAAACGTCGGAAAACGAACCTTCTACACATCGACATGGTTAGTTAATTCGACCACTACATCGCCAGCAAGACGTTAAATAACGCCTGATGGTTAAATATGACGCGATACGTTAAGTATAGAATTCACTTGATAGAGGATAATGCCCAGGACCTATTACGTGAGATTACTATATTATACCACGATAGTCGTTTTTGTCCCACTACACTAGATGTGACGCAGTTGGAGTTTGAATGTATACCGCGAGTTATTTCTAAGATATGACGCTAGGCCTTGTTAAAACCGTGTGACATCACGCTAGACGTGGATATTTTCATACGCGAGGTAGTAACGTTTTAATGGCCATAACTCTATCGGTTGATACACTTTACTGTCATACAACCTTTCATCTTCTAAGGGAGACTTTTTCAAGTAGGTCAAGCTGTGACCAGATGCTAGCTATGATTATCTTCTCACGCTAGATTAGTATGTCTTATAAAGCTAGATGTGAATGTCTTTTGACGCTAGATGTGAATTTATAGTAAAGAACATACAACACGAGGTATTTGTTTCGTCTGACCCTAGGTGGTTGATTTTAACTATGTTAAACCAAAGGACACCTCGCTAGACATGGCTTTTAACAGACGCGAGATGCAAACATTCTATTGACCAAAACTATTAACGTAGATTAGCCCCTTCTGTTAAGCTACCTTCTATGACGCTAGATTGATGCTTAAATCAATGAAATCAAGAATCGTAACCATTTGTTGAAAATTACACTAACCAACAAAGTCATACATTCAAAACATTAACAAATATAGTCCTTCACATCCAATCTAAATACTACTTTGTTCTTCGAAGAAAGTTACAATTTAGACCATAACCAAAAAAAAGCCTTATTGAAAAAACCAGTGTTTTCATCTAACCAGTGAGAAATTAACAATTGCATCTTCTTTATGTGCGATGGATTCCTTTAGGTAGATAATCATATCTCTTGATATCCAATCATTATCTTCCCACTTCCATACGTTTCCTGCCTCTAAGCGCAAATCTAAACAAAGGTCGGAAACACGTAGCAAGGGTTCTGATTTCAATTCGTTGTACCTCGCAGCGACGTTTTCTCGTGTTCGAACGTGGGGGCTGACAAATCCAAGCCTCCCATAGTCAAAGTACATCCTGCATAACACTTGATCGAAAAAAAATGTCTGCCTCTTCATCCGAGCTTGTTCTCTTCACGTACTTCACGGCTTGAAGCAAGTGTTGCTCTTCATCGACGCACCAACTCATACTTATTTCCTATTTGGAGTGTTTTAATTTTTTAAGTGTATACTATATGTAGTTTTGTGGAGGTATATATAAGGGCGAAATAATAGGTTATTAAGTAGGCGGGTGATATTTTCTAGGTTAGTGTTTGGCGGGGAAATTAAAATGAAAAAATCACTTTTGTCGGGAGTATAAGATACACTCTATCACGCGTATTAACTATTGGGATTGCATTCCTAAATCGTGTGTTAGTCAGAGTCAGACAAACAGTCATATCATGTGTCGCGCGGGGAGGAAGGTACATAAGCATATTGCGCGAGTCGTTTACCAGACATAGTGACGCTTTCTTAACTTACCTTCCGCGATATTCACACTAGACACAGTCGTAGATTGCTCAGTAATGCGGTTGTCAACATCCTTTAAATCTTAGTTACGTTACAATTATAATTACGTATGGCATACAACATACAACGCGTCTGAAATTAAAACAAGGCGTGCTATGCATAACATTGCACGCGAGTTACACAAAACATGACATGCTACTTATGTGAAACCTCAAACGCGAGTAACGTGGGGTAAAAATTCCTACAAAACATAATGTTCTGGCGCGAGTCACGTCGAAAATTCAATGCTACAAATCGCATGCCCTTAAATTAGTGTTCTTGTCATTCAGGAAGTGGTTGAAGATTTCTGTGCGTGCTCTAGCTAGCATACACTTGCTATATTTCTTGCCTACAAAGCCGTGCTGGATAATGTCTTTCACATACTGACAAAGGAACACTCCACAGTCAAGCGAATGTTTATCTTGCTGTGGGATTCCGATAGCTGCTTTAACTTTGTATCCATTCTTCACACGCGGCATGTATTTCTTCTTCATACAATAGTTGAGCTTGTCAAATAAGAAAAATGTTAGTTTCAATTTTTGAAGTTAAATATGTACTCTTAATGCTGCGAATCACTTTACATTAGGACGCGAGTTCCATCCGTTTACACGTGATTCACACACACCCTGACGCGAGATGTATAAGGAGCCTGCAAACAATGAACATACATCGTCACACAATAATGTTTCATACTACTTACCGAAGCATCACCCGTTTTCCTAGTGTCGTCTCGAATGAAATTGCTAAGAGAGGCCAGGGAATTGTAGTTTCTCGCGGAACCATTCTCCAAGTCTATTACCAACAACGTCCAGTGGTTAGTACCTTTTTCATTTATGGTGCATACCGGAATGAATGCGATAAACGTGTCTTTCGCGTTCTCAAAAACTGCGTTAACAACGTTTGTAACATCTGCTTTTTTGGCTAGTAATATCTGTAACAGAACTATGGTACACCGTAACAATATCAAACTTTTCATCACTTCAAATGTGTATTTATTAATTAGATACTAACCGTTGTCACTCCTGAAATCTGAATAGCATTTTGTTTACAGTTGTACTCGTCATCGAGCCCTTTAAAAGGTACGGTCCAGTTTGTATCTTGAAGCAACTTATATATCAAGGCATCGATGATCTACAACACGTAAAAAACATAGTTATATCTACAGTGGTTGTCAATTATTTGTGTTCTATCAAGTTTCTAAGCTTTACCTTGAAATCTAGCTCCCCTTCGTATGCAACGGCCATTAGCTCTGTCACGCTAACACTAAGTCGGTATGTAAATTCATGTTCTGGAAAATACCATACTTCATAGTCTAGTTGATCTTCGTTTTGTTGTATTCGAACCTTGCGGTATTGACGAACATCTATTAAATTCGTAGTTACTGTTTCTTTTTCCCAAGTGTGTTCACTATTTCCCGCATGTTGCGTCTGTGTAAGTAAATCCCAAATTGGATTTATATTATCCACTGACTGTAAAACAACATAAACTGGTTAAATAACCATTCCCAAGTTACAACTCACTATATGACTGTTATCATAGTTCAGAACATATCATTGTAAGTGTATCTCTGGTCAGAAGTTTCGACGCACTAATCTCACTCGACTTTCCTCCACTCGAGTGTATAGCCGCCGCCTTATCAATTTCGTCAAAAAATGATTGTGTACATAATACGAATGCATCATCTAGGTTTGGAAGATCAAAACAATCTGCTTCCACTTCCACTGCTGGTTGTATTGGTTTTCTTATCTCGGGCTGTGTTACTACTTCCAACTTCGCTTTGCGTTGTACTTCCAACTTGGTTTGTAACTCATTTGTTGATTTTACAGCAGTTCCCAATTGCACCCTGGTTTCAGTTTTGGGTTTTCGAGTAACAATTGGCGTACTGGCGACATTTCCTTTCTGTAACCTTATCTTTCTCACATGACATACCTGGAAAAAATGTAACCAAGGGCGCGTGTTACGTTATATAGGGGACACGAGTCGTGATTCATAAGGTATAACCCGCGCGTTACGATTCACATGATTCTACATATCGCGCGGTACGAAACGGCCACATGCCTATGTGGGCTTCCATGATGCGCGAGTTACTCATCCATGGGAACATGTCCGCAACGTAACGTCACACGATTCAGGATCACAGGAATACGTAATGCGCGAGTCCCATCAAGTGCGACACATAAGACGCTAAAGACATCCTTTGAACTCATACGGTTTCACTACACTCGTGAGTGGCATATCAGACCTTTGTCACTAGCGCGATTTACTTAAGCCATAAGGTTCCTGTATAAAGTAAATATTACTTTACAGATTCGCGTTTGAGCCCGGTTTTTTATCTTACAGCATTCTCCTCCCTTACTAATAACATAACAACTATAACATAATATTTGCGGAACTTGAAAATTTAAAAACATTCCCTATTGTATTAAACAACAGTTAAAACCCACTATTTAAATCCAAAGTTTGAAAAACAACAACGTGGCCAAATTAAAAATAAATGTACTTTAACAAATCTATAAGAAGTTGAATCTTAATAACTTAAGATCCACTTACATCTTCATGTCCTTGCTCCACGGCATTCGGTACGCTATGGGGAGTTTCATGTGGCCCAGTTCTATTCATTTATGTTCCACTTGTTTGCTCACCAACATTTGCAATTGCCAAATCTCCCTCTGTACCTTTTCAATCAACATCACCACAAACTGTATCAACTGCAGCCTCGGCGCGATTATGTTCTCCCGCAGTCTCATTCGTAGTCTCTTTTCCATCAACATCTGCCGTTTCAGCTACAACCTCAAGAGGTTCTGCATCTATTGGTATTGGTTCATTTGCTTTTTCCACAATAGCATTTTGCACTGCTTGCTCTTGAAACTCTTTAGCATGTTCTGAGGTTACATCAATTGCTTCTGCTTCGATTCGTTTTGGCTCATGCTGATCATCTTGGTCTTCAAACTCTTGTGCAGTTTCAGCCACAAGAACATTCGTTTCTTCTTCATTGGGTACAATACCAATTTCCCCCTCAGCATTCGCTCCTACTGCACACACACATATCTCTGCCTCAACCGGGGATTGGACTACACCGACCCCAATATCTACCTCAACCGTGGACGGGACAAGCCTGCATTTGTCAACTCCCAAATCATACAAACTTTTTTTATTTATCTACCCCTCCCCCAATGTCTCAGTAGCATCATTCGATCCTTCAGGAGCTCCAGATGCATTATCCTCGTCAACCATTTCACCTCCATCTTCTACCCCCTCGTGTGTGTCTTCTTCATTGTCATCAGGTGTAGAACCCTCTACAACTAATTCTTCTAACTTTTTGAACCATGTTTTCTCGAGACATAAACAATTGTTTTAGGAACCTCATCCAGTTTTACCGAGACATCGACCCCTTTCACTAGTGACTCCTCTTCTACCGAACCGAAAGGTAGCACACAAACCTTCTATAGTGCTTCATTAACCCCCCAGCTTCTTCTTCTTCTTCGTCACCTTTAACAGCTTGTTCTTGAAGCTTCGAAGTCAACAAAGCAACCTCCCTTTGAAGTTCTACAATCTGTGGTGAAATCCAAAAAGTATTAGGCAAATTAATGTAAATGCAATATTACAATTTAAAACCTGTTGAACGACTTACTTGTCTATTATTTTGGGCAAGAGAAATCTTTAGCCTTTTGTTTTCTACGGAGTATCTGTATTTAACACTAGTTCTCTTCTTAACAGACTCTATTTTCTTAAATAAAATATTACAAGCACTTGCTTTGTAAACTTTCATCCTCTTGGTCCTAGTACTTGAGCTGCCCTCTTTCTGAGGTGTATTTTTTTGCTGATCCATCCACCCCTGCAGCTGCTGCCCGTAATCCTCATCCCCTCCCTTGTAATCAACTGTACCAGATCCCTATCAAATCTCCATCTTATTTGTTTCCCCTCCACTACAATACTTGGCCCGCTTCCCTCTTCTACGGATCACTGTTTTTTTTCCTTTTTCCTGTTAACTTGCTTACAGACCCTGCCCCAGCCTCCCCCGACCCAAATGCCAGTTCTTCAGATTCCGTCAGCTCGAGCTTCCCATCCAACACCTGTAAAGTAACATCAACGTTTCAACCAATAACGCACACGCACGTACAAGACGTGTATTAGTTGACGGAAGTTACAGTAATACGCGTCTCGTATGTTGATTTATTACTCATGCCGCACGAGTCATAACATCGTCCTCTCGTCACACGAGGCACCTTGTGCCTGCAATGCGGTTTGAGACAATGCGCGCGTGTTGCACACGAGGAAACTTTGGTGCTGGTTTTTTACCATCCTTAACACAATGTGCGCGTGTTGTACGCGGCCCACGTCCATTAGAGCGAATGACCCTAAATGCATCTCGCGCATTATAGGGAACTAATAAACATACCTCGCGATAGATTTGTGCTACATTGCGCGAATCACAGTAAAACCATATACAAACAGCCATAGCTTACCTCGTCATCTCACAGCTTCCTCACCCTTTTAACAACCGCAATAGTGGCCTCCTTACATTCCAGCCCCCACCATTTGTAGCACCTAGGTATCATGTCTGGCCTTACCAAATCTGCCCCTAGCATGGTGTGCTCCATTATGAAGGGCTGCAAAGTAAAGCCACACTTGTATCACTTTCATATGAGAACAAAATAATAAACTAATTGTTCGATACAAACCAACAACACGGCTACGCAGCCGATGAAGTGATCGGGTGTCCCTTTCTCCAAACAGTTTACCATAGACTTCGTTAGCTTCTCAACAATTTCTCGCGACCAATCATAGTCATTAATTTTGATCATGTCTTCCACGTAGAAAACCATCGTCCAGCCCATGATGTCTCCAGACACTGAGTAGAACAGTGGTAGAACAAATGAATAGTATCAAAAGCTTTGCAACGTCGGTTACGGATTCCTCACTACCATCATTTGCAGCTATTTCTATTGCTTCATGTGTCAGAACAGACAGAAGTTACTTAATTGTATATGCCAAAACATCACTAATTCTAATAATATGGTATTCGTACCTTTATCATCGCATTTAAAATAGCCTTTTAGTTTGACGGTCCAGTTTTCCTAGCACGTGGACACAAGAAATATTTCTGCATCAGTGGAGACTCGTTCTCCGCACCATCTGCAAATCTTCCAGTGAAAGCCCCACATCTGTTCATAGGCATTTCCTCCGTTCTGTGTTTAAGACCGAAGATTTCTTTAACATCCTTCGTTGTCAACTTGACCCGCTTCAAACCTATTCTAAAACACCCATTCTTTATAGAATATCTTTATAATCCCATCTATAACTTTGTTAAACCTCTTCTTCGGCAGGTCTTCGTTCCTTGTCGTGAAGGAAGTTTTAAGCAAAGTTTAGAATGGCGTGTTATTTGTAGCCTCAATATGCTCCTCGGTCACTATGTCTTTCTGCAGCAAATTCAATATGCTTATCAGACTAGACCTGTAAAAAGTATCTTTGCCTATAGCAGAACCTGTTTGAACAAAACAACACACACGTAAGATTTTAGCAGTGCTAAACTCCTAGCAGAACTATGTCCGACTACAAATCTTTATAAACCAAACTTCAATCAACCATTTGATAACAACGCGTGTCACTCCTTTAACGTCGCGCGATTTAAAAACAAAGACAAGTGTACTGCCTACTTATACAAAGTCTAGCGACACACTCAATACACAACGCGCGTATTATTAGCAGGTTGAAATGCCTACTTCTCATTAAACTACTTCCTTACGCGATACATTACTTAGACTCACGCGAGTTATTAAGTTTGAAACGAATTCCCAAGAGTCGCATGACAGGTACGCGAGACCCACTTGCCAGAAACCCAATACTAAACATAACCTAAATACTAACCAGGCTGACGCGAGATCGGTTTTACGATGAAAACGTCATACATGCCTAGTCACGGGGAACACCGTACTAACACATAATACGCGTATCTCAATCAACCATTTCCATCATTCTGCATGTCAAAACCATCTACTGCCCTAACAATGTATTCACAGAAAAAACGCGAAACAGAACCACGAACTACTCTGCCCCAAATCAAAGCTACCAAAATTAAACCAAACCAATTAGTCACTAATGTGAGACGAAGCACCATTTCTGGGCAAAACTACTTCAAATGCACCCAGGTCACTGCCTCGCGCAAGGCAGTGACCGGCTTAGAGTTAACCACCTCCGATTACTTATTCCATCTTCGCAAAGAACTTACGTTGCACTCCCCGGCCGTGAAATCTAACCCAACTGCCGAACGAATAAGCCGGGAAGTCCAAAAACGGTTCTTATCCATATCATCAAACAGGTAATCTACAAAACACGATTAAGAAAAATCTATTAACCTGCAATGTAGTTTCCACCGTTCGAACTTCCCCTGCACCAGTGGTTTTTGCTTCAGACGAGGAAAAAACAATAACCGGTCTACACAGCGTATACGATGCACGTCGATAGTTTCGAACCACCCTTCTTTTACATTCGCAGGAGTTTATAATCTCGCGCTCGCCGAAGGTTGTTTGCAAAAAACGAGACGGTTGATTGACAGGCTTCTTTTGGGTTCTAATTCTTCTCTGACTTTCTCCTACAGTCTTTTTGGTATCTTAAAGTTTTTGGGAATTGGGGGGAAAGTAAAAATTAGAAAAATAGTAACCTACTTTCTCTTTCTTCTAGTATTAGGGCTAATTTGGTAAAAATATAGTCCTCTTACTACTAGACTAAGGGACTCATATTTGGGTACTTATTTGGGATTAGATACTTGAAAAGGTATTTATGGGTACTTTTCTCAATTTAATATTATTATTCCATGTCTATTTACGCCAGTTAAATGTGACTCCATGTACCAAATATGTTATCTCATTTCCAAAACCCTTCTCATAAATTTTTGGTTTTCTTTTTTTAGGTTCCAAAATTCTCTTATAACTCGTAACATAGGATATATATATATATATTTCCAAAACCCTTCTCATAAATTTCTGGTTTTCCAAAATTCTCTACTAAGAGTGCAATAAGTGTGCATAGGATAAACCTTCTGAGGCAATAGCTAACAAACCAAGACTACAAATTAAACCAAACAAAGGAACCCGCAGCCGCTACTAAGAGTACAATAAGTGTGCATAGGGTAAACCTTCGATCTCTGGTTCAGCCAAGAAAAAAAGCGCATGTAAAGAGTCTCGAACTCATGGCTTTTGGTTACAACCATGTCTAACTCGGCCACTCCAAAACATATGATATATTTATAAACTCATGTGGGAAGGATATGATTTCAAATAAATATAATAAATTACTTTTTACTATTTAATTGAATATATTTTTGGATGACAAATAAATAACCAATTTCGATTATAAAATCAACATGATAATTTTAACTAGAATATTTTGTTATATATATTTTATTCATTTTTTATCAGGTTCTAACGTGAGTTGTTTTATGGTATTTACGAAAAAAATGAATCGGAGTTATATCACAGACAAGGTAAAACATCATCACAACAAAAATTTCGGTGATATTAAAGTCACTAAGGTATGTTCATATTCGTAAACAATTTGTGTTATTAGTGATAGTCTTGATTAAATTGAATAGTTCAAGTTTTAGCGATTTCTATAGATTATGGAAACCAAACAAAATTATTTACGCATAAATCACACAACAACCTGATCACTCAGTTTACGTCTCTTGACAAATGTGGCGGTTTTCTCAAATTTTGTTTTAGAACCAATGCAATTTTTTTGTTATTAAAAAACTATATACATTATCACGCATCCAAGTTATATTTTTATGAGATTATCACGATATCATAGTAGTAAGAGACCATCCTCAAATTATTTTACTTAAAAATTCCATCCAATTATTATTTTTTATTTACTTTTTGATTTTAGGTTAACTACGATGACCTAAACTCTTTTGCAAGTTAATTCAGTTCATCTTAACATTTTTCAATTGCAATTTAATCATTTTATTTAATTAAAATTTCCAACCAAAATGACATATATCATTAAACATAAATTGAAGAAACAGTATGTCACGTTAACGTTAGTGATAGTTTTTTAAGAAAACAAAGGCTTTCTCTCCAAGAAAAATCTTCTTGAAGACCAAGAAATCTACAAAACAACATAGTTCAACCTTCGATTCAGCATAGCTTCTATAGCCTCTCATTGTTTGCATTACTTCAACCTTTAATTCGGTATTCTTTTCAATTGATGAAGAATGGATGAATACCATGTTCTCAATTCTTCGAACCTGCAAAACAGAGTATCAATAAGTGAAATTCTCAATCACCAAAGGTCGTATTCTCAAGCTGTTCATCAACCTAACCTTACCAAAACCTCCACAATCAAACCTTCCAATATACTGCATAAAGATTACCACATATCTATACAATTCGAAGAACAGATTCATGATGATTAACTGCAGTCTACATCATACACATTGATAGGCAAATTTACTAAAGGTTTTCGTAAGAAAGTTGTTCTTGATAAATTCTTTGAAGCTAGAAAGTTCAATGGTGATTTCACTTACACCAATTGGGATTCAAGACATTTGTTTTCCTGAATTTTCACTCAAAGAAGATATAGGTAAAATCTGGTCGCGTAGAGTTTGGACAGTTGGTGAATACTCCATGAGAATCCTGAAATGGTTACCTTCATTCAATATCAAGAAGGAATGCCCTTTTGTTCTTATATGGATGAGAATCGAAAAATTACATGAACACATGTATAATGAATATATCATTAACTTCATTGCTTCTTTAGTTGGCACCCATCTTAAGTTTTGGATACCACCCAAGAATAAAGTTATGTACAATGCGTGTTACGCATGGGTGGAAATTGACATCTCAAGAAAACTTCAGAATCACGTTTTGCTTGGCTTTGGTAGTAACAAAGGTGCTTGGATCTCATTAAAGTAGAAATATGTACCAAGATATTGTGACTCTTATTTTCATGTTGGACATGATTTTTCAACCTGTAAAAGAAACAGTGATAACAATGCTGATCAGGGTACCAAAACACAAGTACATATTCTGCAAAAGAACATATCTAAGCAAATGAACATCAAGGATGTTGGAGCTGCTAAGACAGTAGTCTGTGACACAATTGCTGAAAACTAAGTCATAATACCTGCAGAGAACAAATAAGAAACAATCAAAGAACCTGACCTACTACACAGTGGAATAGACAACATATCTGAAGGAAATGCTAACGAAACTAAAGAATTTAACCAGCGTGAAGATGACATAATAGATGCTATCAAATCCCTCGATAGCATCATAGAATTTCCTCAGCTTGCTGGTGAAACTAGACCTCATATTGTTAAAATAACTCCTACAAAGGAAAATACAGGAAGTCTTCCACCATCTATTGCTCCAAAACTGAAGAAAATTGATCCTAGTTTCTAAAAAATACTGGACGAAAAGCTCAAACAAACTATAAGAAGTAAAAGGAAGAAACCATTGGTTATAAAATCTCTATAATTTTAAGAGACTCAAAGATCCTCACTCAACAGCCCTAAATGATAAAGATCTTAAGCTGGAACATACATGGAATGGGGAATCAATCTTCTGTTAAAAGACTTAAATCTATTGTCAAGAAAGAAGGTATAAAAATATTGTTCTTATAGGAACCTATGATAAGTCGTGACCAAATTACTACTCTCTCTACTAAGCTTAATCTTCCTCATACATTTACCAATGTTTCAAACAAAATATGGAGGTTTGGTATGATAAATTGGAGATTAAGATAATATTCACTGCAGTCACATTGAAATCAAACATTCTCTGTTAAATAAAACTGTCAATATCACATGTGGCTATGCAAAATATCAGCGAAATAGTAGAATGGAGCTTTGGAATGACATCAGATCCTTTGAGTCATCTGCAAAGGAATGGTTGCTTCTTGGTGATTTCAATTCTGTCATATCTCCTTCTGAACAATCTGGTTGCTCTAATTTTTGTCAGCAATGTGCAAATGGTTTCCTAAACATGATTAAAGACTGCCACTTGGAGGATGCAGGATTTGTGGGAACCAAATTCACGCGGACAAATAAAACAAGGTGGAAAAGATTAGACAGAGTCTTATTTAATCAGGAATGGTCTGAGTGTTTTGCAGAAACTAAAGTTATTCATCTAGCTCGTACATGCTCAGACCATACTCCACTTTGCATCACAATAGCTAAAGACAGCAAGAAACAGAGTAATTCTTTCAGGTTCCTGAATATCTGGACTATGGACAAAGAATTCTTAAGATTTGTTGAAGCTAATTGGACTATTCCAATGATGGAATATCCTTTACATGTTTACTAAAATAAGTTGAAAAGGTTGAAGGCTGGTCTAAAAGAATGGAACAAAAATTATTTTAGTAATTTGTTTGATAAGATTAAACAAGCTGAAGATAATCTACTAATTTGTGAAGACAACTTTAGAAAATCAATCAGTATTCAAGATAGAAACAATCTTTCAAAAGCTATTGCAGAAAATTTCCTAGCATTGTCCATGGAAGAGGAATACTGGAGACAAAAAACATCTGCCAACTGGTTAAAGGACTGAGATAGAAACACAAAAATCTACCATAAATATGTGATGAAGAAAAGAAGGAAAAACAGGATTAATGGAATTAAAATCAACAATATATGGAATGCAGATGAAGATGTCATCAACTCCTCAACTGAAGCATACTTTTCAGATATTCTTTCTTCTCCTTCCCACTCAAATAGAAATGTTGAGATTAAAAGCATGAATAACAATGTCTTTAATGTCATACCTAAACTAGTAGATGATTCTGATAATAAATTAATGCTAGTTGAGCCTACTGAAACTGAAATTTGGCCTATTATTCAAAGCTTGAATCCAACTGGAGCTGCCGGAATAGATGGATTCAACAAATTATTTCTTACTACTTGCTAGCATATCATAAAAAATGATCTTTACTATGCTCTTAAATCTTTCATACTTGGCCAGGATATTCCTAAAGGAATACTAGCTACTGGCATTTGCCTAATCTCCAAGATAATTAATCCTCTAATTGGAGTCAATATAGACCCATTAGTCTATGTACTTTAACAAATAGTATTATGTATAAACTGATTAACAATAGACTCTCTACAATTTTTCCTAAGCTAATATCTTAAGTGAAGAGAGCTTACGTTCAAGGAAGATCAATACATGACAATGTACTTATAGCAAAGGAGTTAATCCATGATATAGGCAGGAAATGTGGTTATCAAGGTCGATATGTCTAAAGCGTTCGAAAATTTATCATACACCTTTATAATAAAGGTGATGCAGAGGTTTAGTTTTAATTATCAAGTCATTAAGCTAATTAACAACATCATTAGATCAGTCAATATCTCCATACTTATAAATGGGAAAGTAGTAGGTTACTTCAAAGTTGAAAGAGGTGTGAGACAAGGTGATCCCTTGTCTCCTAGCCTCTTTATATTAACTGAATAAGTGCTGATTAGAGGGATGAACAACCTTTTTATGTCTAATAAAAAAAACGAAAAATATTCAAGTATAGGCAATATGCGTAAACTAGTGCTAGCCTTTGCTGAGGATGTATTAATATTTACTAATGACTCAAATATTTCCTTAGAGAAAGTAGCTTTTTTTTTGCAGGTTTATCAAGACATTTTTGGACAATCAATTAAGAAAAGGAAAACATAGATTATAACAACATCCAGTATGCCTCTTGATAGAAGGAATTGTCTTAGTATTCAAACATGTTTTAACATAATCCTTCCCACAATATACGTAGGTATAACACTCAGTCCTCACAACAAATCAACTAACTTCAAACCTTTACTTGAGAAAATCAAAGACAAAATCTCTAACTGGGAAGGAAAAATGCTTTCATTTTGAGGACGTCTGACTCTGGTCAACTCTGTCCTTATGGTTATACCTCTTTACTGGGTTCAGAGTTGTTGGCTTCCTACTTCAATCATAACAAAAATTGAGAAATTAATGTATAGATTTTTGTGGGGATCCTGCACAGAAGCTAACAAAACTCACTTGACTACATGGTCAGCCATTTATAAGCCTTTTGAGGAAGATGGACTTAATGTGAGTAGCTTAATGGACATTCAGAAAGCATTTTCGTGCAAGTTGTGGATAAGATTTAGAGAAAACAACTCTCTCTGGGCTAGACTACTTCACAACATCTACTGCAAGGATAAGCATCCTCTAGAAGTTGAGACCAATCAAGGCTCTCAAACATGGAAAAGGTTGGCCAAAATAAGAAAATTTGTTGAAGCTCACATCAAATGGAAGCTTGGCAGTGGTAATATGGATATATGGTTGGACAACTGGTTTGATACGCTTCCTCTTATTAATCTCAGTCCTAATCAAAACAATAGATGGTTTAAATGTATGAAGGTATGTTCTCTGTGGGAAAATAATGGGTGGAACATGAATAAGCTTATGCATATTTTAAGTGACTATAATATAAGCTTAGTTATTAAACTAAGAATCAATACTCTAGCTAATGATACTATCATATGGACCATAGCTAAAGATGGCATGTTTAACATTAATGACACTGTCAAAGCCATGAGAACCCCTTATAGTAGTTTCTCCTTATATGGTAATCTGTGGAACCAAATCTCTCCTAGGAAGTGTTCCTTCCTAGCTTGGAGAGTTATCTCAAATAAGCTTTCAACTAATTATGTACTATAATCTAAGCATTTAACCCTAGTATCAAAATGTCAGTTTTGTCTTAACTTAGAGACCACAAATCATCTCTTTGTATCCTGCTCTTTTGCTTGGGAAATTTGGTCCTATTTTGCAGGTGTTCTAAAGGTGGAATTGCAAAGGTTCATGATTGTTAAATACATGTTCTTGGCTTGGTTCTGGTCTTCCTCAAGCAAAATCCACATCAAAATAATTATGCCAACTATAATTAGATGGGTCATATGGCAGCAGAGTAACAAAATGAAGATAAACTATGATAAACCTTCCACAAATACAGCAATAAAATACATCACAAACATGTTGATAAGTCTTGACTACTCAAAGCTACTGAAAATTAAACACTTGAAGCACTGTGCGAGAGCTGTTGTTACTCTTGGATGCACTAATCACTTATGTATTAAAAAGAAAACCAATTACCTTACTTGGACTCCTCCACGTCCTGGAAGATACAAAATAAACTCGGATACTAGTTGTTCTCTCTCGGGTGAAGCCAGTGGTACAGTAATCATCAGAGACCATCAATGCAAACTCATTCTGGGTTATGGAAATAACTATGGAAAGTTAACTCCTCTCCAAGTTGAAGCACACACTATTTATGATGGACTACAACTGTGCAGAATAAGAGGATTAAGGGAAGTTGATATAGAGACCGATTCTGAAATAATCGTATCTCTGCTCTCTACTGGAAATTTTCCTTTAAACTTAAGTTCAATACTTAATAGTATAAAATCTCTCTTAACTGGTAAAATGACAATTCATCACATCTTTAGAGAGAAAAATCGAGCAGTTGATTAGCTGGCTCAATGAACTCAAAGATGTAAGATGAAGTTCGATTACAAGGATTTTAAAGCTTCGGCTATGTTGGATGTTATTCTATTACTGGAAAGTCTAAACGTATGCTACATTAGAATAAAAGACTAATTTACCTTCGTGATTTCAGGAAAGCTGATTATGGCACTGCTACAATGGTTGATTGGATGATTTCGGGAACATATCAAGGCTTCAAAGACTGTTTGTCGCAAAACAAGGTTAGCTTGTTTGATGACTACTTCAGTAGAGGTTCAAAGATAAAAAGAATCAAGAAATCGTCAAAGGGATAGAAGATGGACTGAATTAGCTATTGATTGCAAAAATGAAATCGAAATCAACTTCTAAGCTCAATTGAAGAAGGACGGAATTTCAAATTTGAATCCAAAAATTTAGCACTGAATTAGATCGATTGGGACAGTTTCTATTTGTACAAAAACTTCTAAAGACTTTTAAATAAGTCCTCAATTTTGTAACCTTACCAATTATGTCCTAATAAAAAAATTAGACTTAAAAAAAATCTATTAAACATAAATTTAATACGAAATATCTGAAATTTAAGCTCAATTAAATTTTTGAATGCGGGTGCTTTTGCAAATTCTTTTTAGGGATACTCTTGCGGTTGTGACCGAACTTTTTTAGCGTCATTTCCGTTTTAAACCATACCGAGCCATCTGCTTCAATACTTGTACCGTGCGCGCATTGAGTTCCAAGAAGGGACCAAGACTAGAATCGTGTTGTATTTTATGGGTTAGTTTTCTTCCACATAAGATGTCATATAATAATACAGTTATTTGGATAATTTAAAACGTGTAAGCTACTTATCTTTTCTACTATTACGCATGAAATATGTTCTTTTTGAAAGCAAATATTAGTATTTTATTATTAATTTATCATTGTTATTTATTTTTAAATACCAAATATTAAAATTTTAAATATTTATATAAACAAAGTGAGAAGTACATTTAATCGCATTAATCGTATTCTCCTAATCTCTAATTATATGTTCTCAAACTATTGACTCAATTTATTTTTAGATCATACAGTATTTTGCCAAGTCTAGCGATTTATAAATATCCACATCAATTGACGGTGTTGGTGGAAAACTAGAAATTTTGTTCACATTAACAACAAAATAATCTAAAAATCCAAAATGAAAGATGTGGGATATTGCTGAAAACATTGATCTATGAGTCAATGAGGAGATTGAAATAGAACTTCCACCAAACTAACATTCAAGCTCCCATGTGGTTGGAATAATATAAAGTATAGAGGACTTGGGGATGCCACCAACTGAGATCGAGCGTCTCGTTCAGCAAGTGAGAAACAAACAAGCAATATATTTTATGCATTTGCAGGAGTAGATCTTATCACATGCTCACATACTCAAATATTTCATCCAAACAATTGACCCGGGGGGAATAAGGAGGAAGGAGACGATGCTACTCCAAAAATACTTGCAGGACATGTATGGAAAATGCGCTCGTGAAAACGAGATGGATCATAGACGAAGCTGAAAAAGAGAAAAGTAAAATTCTGACCAAGGATCTAATGATAGAGATCGAAGGCTAGGAAAACATGTAGGAATAAGATAAGGAGAAAGACTCTGGTGTCCAACTACGATAGAAGGGAAAGAAGTATATCATAACCAAGTTGGGAAAGAGAAAGAAGAACGATTATCCAAGAAATTAGGAATGTAGGAACAATACCAATTATGGGAATGGTGTCAGGATACATCCTTGCCACTACCAGATTTTATGCCTCCAACAGGTTATCCTCCATACCCATGTTATGTACCATTTAATTATCCAAGATATGTTGTTCAACCAAGCATGCCCCGAAATAAATAAAAAATCTTCCCACCAAGATATCCACCAAATCGTCCAATAGCAACAACAATATGGTATATTTGGATGGATGCATGACATTCCACAATATTAACGAGCATATCTGCACCCAAATCTGTATAACCACGTGAGCAGATTGAAGCGTAAAACTAAATCAAATTGTATGAAGTGGAAAGGGGCATGGTTTCAATAGGCTTACATGTTCATGGAAGGTCTATGAGACTTTTATGAGAATGAAGAACCTTAAGCAAACAACTAGTCCCAACTAGCACCAGAAATACTTCTTCGAGTCATGTAAGATTATTACGATAATCACAAAATGGATAAGTATGATGGTAAATGAGATCTTCAGCACTATATCCATTAATTTAACACCAATATGTTGTAGTATGGACGAGATGATGGAATTAAATGTCGATCATTTGCTATGACCCAAAGGGTAACAACAATGCAATGGTTTAATATCCTCCCACTAAGTTGTATAAAAAATTATAATATCATTTGCACCGCATTTAAAAAATAATATGTTGGTTCAAAATAAATTAAAAGAGATGAGGACTATATAATCTATTAAAAAAATGAGATTCTGAGGGACTACACAAATTTTTCGTTGAAACAAAATCAAAGTTACAAGATTGCCACGATCTGGTGGCAGTAGTAGCTTTTACAAAATAAGTTAAAAAAAGAACTTTAACTAAAAAAATCATTAAACTTCGGATATTTACTGGCTCAAGTGAAATGATTCATCAAGAGGGACGCGGTTGTCAGCAAAGAAAATAGAAAAACACCGATAATTCAACTGAAAGATATTCGACTAGAAAACATGAAACTGTGACGAAAATAAATAGGAAAGATTAAGAGCCAAGAACAAAAAGCACATCGGCCTCAGTTAAACGAAAGCCTTATTAATATTAGAAAGCAAATCCAAAATATAGGTATAGCGCCTGAAGTACTAAAAGTACAGATCGATCACCGAGGAGGCCATTCATAGAACTAACAGAATCACCAGCCGTAATCTATGCGAAAATAAAAGATTTCATCAAGTACAATCGACCTAGAAATTTTTTTGAACCAATTGAAAACAAAGACAAAAATAAATATCGTAAGTTCAACCCTTGTGTAGGTAATTTTACTAAACATTGTTGGCTTTTGCAGGATCAAATATAATTATTAATAGACAAAAAAATGAACGAGTTTATTAAGAAGAAAACGAAGGAGGAATAAGGACAAAGTTCATATACCGTCGTAGCACAAGCCTCAACAAAATCTCAATGAGCACTCAATACGAATTCTATAATCGAGGCCAAACAAGAAGTAAAAGAGGACTACATGTACCTCAATCTGAATAGACAAACGGTATGAGTAATTTTCGGTGAAGACCCATACTGTAGAATAACAAAAAGATCAAGGAAGAGATTTGTCGACGAATTTGAGATGGTGTGTCAGGGGCAAACATCCTCACAGATGATGATGATGATGATGATGATGTAAATGAAGTAGCCTCTCCTCATAGTAAAAAAATACTGATCATAGTATATTTGGCTGACATAGAGATTAAAAGAGTGATGATTGATACTGATAGTTCAGAAAATAACCTATATCGAGGAATATATGAGAGAATGAGGGGAGCACTGATCTTGATACAAAGTCCGTGAGTCCTGAAAGGGTTCACGTGATCAAATGTTTTTGTCTTAGGAGAATTAACTCAAGACATTACCATCGGGAAACAAGAATTCCGCAATAATGTAACATGTCTTTTTATGGTGGTAGATTCACCATCTTCATACAATATAATATTTGGTCTGGTCATGGCTATACCAAATACATGTTGCAGTGTCCATAATACACCGATCTATAATATATCATATCAACTGTAGAGTGATCATGATAAGAGGAAACCATAAAACAAGTAGATAATGTTATATAACATCATTGGTTCTCAAAGCATGGAAACCATAAAATGAAAGGGTTATCTTGAAAGAAGTGGTTGACCTTAGATAAATCCCTCAGGTAGTAAAGCCGGGGGCAGAGGCGGAAAACGTTATCATGGAACAAGTGGAAATTTTAAACATTGGTAGAAATATACCCATTGATCTCAGGTACATATTTTTTTGGTTTTTGAAAAATAATTTAAATTACACAAAATGTAACGGGATTCTCGGTCGAGGTCATATGCTACCAGTTAAATATCAACAATAATTTGAGATCAATAATACAAAGGACATCTTATTCTCAACAAAACGATTGAGGCGATCATTACCGAGATAGATAAACTAACCACCGTATGACACATACGAGAGTCTCATTACCCAATTTGGACATCTAGTCATGTACTAGTAAGAAAAATAGGAAATGGAGAATGTGTGTGGACTTCACTGACACGAATTTGTCGAACTACTATAACTCTATTTTGTTCCATTTTCTCTTACTTTTTTATTTATTTTTAGCTTTGTGTATATCATCAGTAGAATAATTGAGTGTATGTAGATGTAATTCTTCGAATGATAGATCAAATAGAATTTATATACAAATATACCCTTGAAATTTTCAACCTTCTCACCGTAAATAAACACGAATCTGACCTAAAAAGTTATGTGAGTTGAGATTACACTAAAAACATTAATCAAAGACATTAGATACCTTATTATCTTATATGTGTTATCCATTACTTATATATTTGAAAAAAAATCGTAACAAATCCATATTGACTATGTGTACAAAATAATTTAACATTCTTCATTTTTTTGGATGACATATATCATTCAAAATAGTTTCATATTCTCAATTCACCCAACAAAAACTAAAACTGTAATTGGTCGTTTTATTAAACAAACCAGCATTTTTATGAAAGTTTTTGTACATCATGTGAAAATATAAATCTCGTACTAGAGAATCGCAAAACGATGTCAGATCGATTATTATTCGTGCTATATTTGGCATACCTATACGCAGGGAATGATAAGTTCATCAACGGATCGATTAAATTTGCTAACCTTTTCTTACCGAATAAGCACTATGTGTCCCTACGACTTGAAATAAAAAATCAAAATATTTTGATGTTATTTGTATGAGTTCGTTTATGTTTTTACCATTCATTATTATGGTAAAAATGATATCTTGATTTTGGTTGAATTGAATTCTACTTTGTTGTTGTTAGGATTCTACTATTAAAAAAATTAGAATTTCAAAGTTACAAGTTTGATTTGTAAAAGAGTAATCTACGCATAAACCATTCAATATCAAACTCGTATACCTATATCGATCCAATATTTGATGAAGTATGGATCCCGGTGATAAATGAGTATTCAAAGATAACCACCGGATAGCCCGGGAATATCATTTTTTTTCTTTTGTTTTTTTAAATATCATATATTTCAAACCATATCTCCAAAAATACCATTAGTTTTGTTTTTAAAGATGAACAAAACTGGATACGTAAAAAGATATTATTTTTTAAAAAAAGGACTATGTTTCTGGTGCGAAAATTAGTCTTGAAAAATAAATTGTGCTCTAGTTGATAATTACGTGTAATTTGGTTACAAAAAATAATAATTGTGTTCTAGTTGCAGAATTACTTGTAATTAAGTTGCGGAAAAGCAATTGTTGTTTAGTTACAAAAATACGTGAAAATATTTGCAAAAATAAGAAGAAAATAATTGTGGAAATAGTATTTTGGTTGTTAAATAAGTCTAACTGTGTGAAAAAATAAAATGCAAAGTTATTTCGTGAATATATTTGTTAATTAAGTGTGAAACAACTAACGTTTTATTATTGCGAACTTATGTGCATTTGTGTTTTGAAAGTTAAAATTAAAGAATAGTTAAAAATCTACGTGTTTGTGTATTCAAATATATTGTTAGAAAAATTTATGGTCCACCATTCAAATGATTATCGATAGTTTAATTAGCTAATTAATAATTTTCTATTTTCAAAGTTAGACTTATAGTTTAATGGGATCAAGTTTGGGTAATAGTTCAGCAACCGAAAATCACCATTAGTCCCCCATGTTTCGCGTTTATATCAAACTAGTCTCTTATGTTCACTTTTATCACCGACTGATCCCTTATTTTTTAGAAATTTACATTATTAATCCCCGCATATGTGAGCTAACATGTGGCAACTCAAACATCAACATTTTGTCTCACTATCGTTCCCCCAAAAATCTAAAACCCTAATCCAAAAAATAGATAGTCTTCATCTTCAATCCTTAATTCCATAACAATATTTATATTTTTGGAAGATCGATCGTGATATAAAAAGATGATGTTTGGACGGCCACGTGCCAGCTTCTTAATACTCGCATGTGTTAAAAGACTCATAATACAAAAAAAAAGTTTAATACAAAAACATGAGATAAAAGATTAATGATGATTGTTAACCTAATCCAACTTATAATAATAATAATAATAAATCACGGAAAGATCATCTACTTAAAGAGATTGTAGAATAAACCACCAGCTTTAAAGTTTAGGGATTCCTAGTTGAATTTAGAGACATGACCAGTAACAAAATTGTTAGATATAAAAAGTTGTATTGATATTTAATGATGGGAAATTACACCTATAATACCCACTCAACTATTCAATTGTCATCTAGTACCCAAGGTTTGATCAATTATCACTTAATACCTAACTTAACTACCTAATTGTCACTTAATATCTAACATTATTTTAATGCCCTTAACCCACTATATAAGCAGAATGTTCTGTTTTCTTTCCCCTTTTCTAACTTTCAAAGATTTGAATTTGTTAGCCGCTTCAACCACCTAACCCTACGAACCACCATGAAAGCACGACTGAAAGAAAAATTTCGGTGATCGGAGCGTTAGAAGGTCTGTTTATTTCTGTAAGTTCTGTATAAAACCTATCTAACCACTTTTTTTTACATATAGGAACTTCTCGTCATTGTTGGAATCTGTTTTTTTTTTTGTGTAATCGTGTTGCTTTTAGGTAACCTATCTAACTACCGATTTCAAAGTTATTTGTTGGATTTCTGAGTTAGAATAGGTGTTATTCTACTATTTATGTTCTTAGTAAATCTTGTTCGAGCTTTTCTCTGTTTTTTTGTTTTTGTTCCAATGATCTGTGCTTATTTTGTTAATATTTTTTGTTAATCCTTGTTTATGAAGTTATATACTCATTTTTAGTGTATTAGATTTTGATTTCGAACGTGAAACATTTGTAGACTATGAGTTTTAGTTGTCCAGGCATTCCCGACATAAGATGGGAATTGTTTTATGATTTTCTAACGTAAAAGATGCGAAATGTGTGATGTATCCAATGAGGAAGATGTTAATTGTGTTACCAATTCGCATGGTTTCATGCGAATTGCATGAAACAACTCCAAAAGTGTTTCAAACAACTATCATTTTATGTTGGGAATTGTAAGGTACTCCAGTGTAATGCATTTTCAAACAAATATCAGGACTTTTAGTTGCTTACGAATCACATAATATGCTGTGAATTGTGTGGAACTCTAAAGTATTGCATTTTCAAACAAATATCAGGACTTTTAGTCTCTTACGAATCACGTGATATGCTGTGAATTGTGTGGAACTCCAAAGTATTGCATTTTCAAACAAATATCAGGACTTTTAGTTTCTTAAGAATCACATGATATGCTGCGAATGGCTATATAGATCATACATGATCATCTTTCAGACAACTATCAGGAAATCCAATAGTTGCAAACAACTCTCAGGAAATTCAACAGTTGAGAACAAATCTCATATACAATTGCGAATTGTTTACATTTTGGTTAGTGTGAGTGTACTACTTGATTTGAAAACAACTCTCATGAGAGGATGCGAATTGGTCAATTGTAGACTAAGTTTATACATAGTTCGCAGCCTATAGTTATACATAAATCGCATGATAAGATGCGAGCTTCTCGGTGCAGTAATTAATAACTTGCACTATTTTTTGGGATTAATAACTAATATCTTGTTCGGTGCAGGATAAGGTATGTCTAAATCACGAGTTTGTATTTTTAAACATGGTCACCAAACCGCAAATGTTCCTTTCACGGAGTTTGAAAGCTTTTAAAGTATCCAAGACTATGTAGAGAACACATGGGAGGAGCTTGTCGCAGGTAAATACCTAATTACCTACTCCTGCGGGGATCAAATAATTTTTTCTTTAATAACCAGAAAGATTTTGTTGGGTTGGTTTTATATCTTGATTTGGAGCGTTTAAAACGGGTTAGGTTTCTCATAGAACAACACGTCTTCGATAAAGGTTCTGGTGATAAGTGTTCTGGTGAACAGATTTCTGGTGGTAAGGATTCTGGTGATAAGTGTTCTGGTGAAAAACGTTTTGGTGATAAGAGCTCTGGTGGTAAGGATTCTGGTGTAAAGTGTAAAGAGTGTAGCATAATTTTGGGAGAATCATCTCTTAATCAACTAGTTAGCGGGGAGAGTAGTAACGGTTTAGTTAATTCTGATCAGAGAAAAAAACTTCCTACTGCTGGTTGGGGTGATGCTATTACAGGAGTGAGTTAAGCTTTTGAAGAAGGTGCTGCAGGTCTCAGGTTATCTTTGTGCAAGTTTTCTTTAGAGCATGGTTTCGCTTTCAAAAACCTGCACAACACAGCAACGAAGATCACTACTTATTATGAAAATAAGTTCACAAACGGATGCAAATGGAAGCTTTATGTATCTATTGATTCCAGCACTGGCTTGATGACGATCAAGAAGTATGTTCCGCACCATACTTGCAGTCTCGTTTTCTCTCAGAAGCATAAGCGGCATAGGCATTTGACATCGGATTTGATTGTGGAGGAAATTCAGGATTCTCTCCGGTCCTGCCATTCGTCAAACAAAATTACAGTCTTGACATCTCTTACCGTTTGTCATGGAATGCTTTAGAGAAGGCAAGGAGGGGAGTTTTAGGAGATAGTTCAAGTTCGTTTAGTTTACTAAGCGGGTACTTCAAGTGATTGAAGAGCCGCGATATTACTACAAACTGCCAGTTGGAGTTATCAGCTGAAAACCACTTCAAGGATTGTTTTGTAGCATTCGATTCGTCCCTTCATGGTTTCCATTCATGCCATCAAATATTGTTTGTCGATGGAACCCACTTATATGCCAAGTATGAGGGTACCTTGCTTACTTTCGTAGCAAAGGACGGCAACAACGGTTAGTTTCATTTAACTATTTAATTTGAATGATTATGATGTTTTGTTTGAAATTTTGTCAACAATTCGCATCCTATAGTAGCACACAACTCTCATGAATAACTGATATTTGAGAACAAATCGCATGTGAGGATGCGAATTGAGCAGTAACTTTGGATCAATATGCTACCAGTTAAATATCAACAATAATTTGAGATCAATAATACAAATGACATCTTATTCTCAAACAAACGATTGAGGCGATCATTACCGAGATAGATAAACTAACCACCGTATGACACATACGAGAGTCTCATTACCCAATTTGGACATCTAGTCATGTACTAGTAAGAAAAATAGGAAATGGAGAATGTGTGTGGACTTCACTGACACGAATTTGTCGAACTACTATAACTCTATTTTGTTCCATTTTCTCTTACTTTTTTATTTATTTTTAGCTTTGTGTATATCATCAGTAGAATAATTGAGTGTATGTAGATGTAATTCTTCGAATGATAGATCAAATAGAATTTATATACAAATATACCCTTGAAATTTTCAACCTTCTCACCGTAAATAAACACGAATCTGACCTAAAAAGTTATGCGAGTTGAGATTACACTAAAAAACATTAATCAAAGACATTAGATGCCTTATTATCTTATATGTGTTATCCATTACTTATATATTTGAAAAAAAATCGTAACAAATCCATATTGACTATGTGTACAAAATAATTTAACATTCTTCATTTTTTGGATGACATATATCATTCAAAATAGTTTCATATTCTCAATTCACCCAACAAAAACTAAAACTGTAATTGGTCGTTTTATTAAACAAACCAGCATTTTTATGAAAGATTTTGTACATCATGTGAAAATATAAATCTCGTATTAGAGAATCGCAAAACGATGTCAGATCGATTATTATTCGTGCTATATTTGGCATACCTATACGCAGGGAATGATAAGTTCATCAACGGATCGATTAAATTTGCTAACCTTTTCTTACCGAATAAGCACTATGTGTCCCTACGACTTGAAATAAAAAATCAAAATATTTTGATGTTATTTGTATGAGTTCGTTTATGTTTTTACCATTCATTATTATGGTAAAAATGATATCTTGATTTGGGTTGAATTGAATTCTACTTTGTTGTTGTTAGGATTCTACTATTAAAAATATTAGAATTTCAAAGTTACAAGTTTGATTTGTAAAAGAGTAATATACGCATAAACCATCCAATATCAAACTCGTATACCAATATCGATCCAATATTTGATGAAGTATGGATCCCGGTGATAAATGAGTATTCAAAGATAACCACCGGATAGCCCGGGAATATCATTTTTTTTCTTTTGTTTTTTTAAATATCATATATTTCAAACAATATCTCCAAAAATACCATTAGTTTTGTTTTTAAAGATGAACAAAACTGGATACGTAAAAAGATATTGTTTTAAAAAAAAGGACTATGTTTCTGGTGCGAAAATTAGTCTTGAAAAATAAATTGTGCTCTAGTTGATAATTACGTGTAATTTGGTTACAAAAAATAATAATTGTGTTCTAGTTGCAGAATTACTTGTAATTAAGTTGCGGAAAAGCAATTGTTGTTTAGTTACAAAAATACGTGAAAATATTTGCAAAAATAAGAAGAAAATAATTGTGGAAATAGTATTTTGGTTGTTAAATAAGTCTAACTGTGTGAAAAAATAAAATGCAAAGTTATTTCGTGAATATATTTGTTAATTAAGTGTGAAACAACTAACGTTTTATTATTACGAACTTATGTGCATTTGTGTTTTGAAAGTTAAAATTAAAGAATAGTTAAAAATCTACGTGTTTGTGTATTCAAATATATTGTTAGAAAAATTTATGGTCCACCATTCAAATGATTATCGATAGTTTAATTAGCTAATTAATAATTTTCTATTTTCAAAGTTAGACTTATAGTTTAATGGGATCAAGTTTGGGTAATAGTTCAGCAACCGAAAATCACCATTAGTCCCCCATGTTTCGCGTTTGTATCAAACTAGTCTTTTATGTTCACTTTTATCACCGACTGATCCCTTATTTTTTAGAAATTTACATTATTAATCCCCGCATATGTGAGCTAACATGTGGCAACTCAAACATCAACATTTTGTCTCACTATCGTTCCCCCAAAAATCTAAAACCCTAATCCAAAAAATAGATAGTCTTCATCTTCAATCCTTAATTCCATAACAATATTTATATTTTTGGAAGATCGATCGTGATATAAAAAGATGATGTTTGGACGGCCACGTGCCAGCTTCTTAATACTCGCATGTGTTAAAAGACTCATAATACAAAAAAAAATAGTTTAATACAAAAACATGAGATAAAAGATTAATGATGATTGTTAACCTAATCCAACTTATAATAATAATAAATCACGGAAAGATCATCTACTTAAAGAGATTGTAGAATAAACCACCAGCTTTAAAGTTTAGGGATTCCTAGTTGAATTTAGAGACATGACCAGTAACAAAATTGTTAGATATAAAAAGTTGTATTGATATTTAATGATGGGAAATTACACCTATAATACCCACTCAACTATTCAATTGTCATCTAGTACCCAAGGTTTGATCAATTATCACTTAATACCTAACTTAACTACCTAATTGTCACTTAATATCTAACATTATTTTAATGCCCTTAACCCACTATATAAGCAGAATGTTCTGTTTTCTTTCCCCTTTTCTAACTTTCAAAGATTTGAATTTGTTAGCCGCTTCAACCACCTAACCCTACGAACCACCATGAAAGCACGACTGAAAGAAAAATTTCGGTGATCGGAGCGTTAGAAGGTCTGTTTATTTCTGTAAGTTCTGTATAAAACCTATCTAACCACTTTTTTTTACATATAGGAACTTCTCGTCATTGTTGGAATCTGTTTTTTTTTTGTGTAATCGTGTTGCTTTTAGGTAACCTATCTAACTACCGATTTCAAAGTTATTTGTTGGATTTCTGAGTTAGAATAGGTGTTATTCTACTATTTATGTTCTTAGTAAATCTTGTTCGAGCTTTTCTCTGTTTTTTTGTTTTTGTTCCAATGATCTGTGCTTATTTTGTTAATATTTTTTGTTAATCCTTGTTTATGAAGTTATATACTCATTTTTAGTGTATTAGATTTTGATTTCGAACGTGAAACATTTGTAGACTATGAGTTTTAGTTGTCCAGGCATTCCCGACATAAGATGCGAATTGTTTTATGATTTTCTAACATAAAAGATGCGAACTGTGTGATGTATCCAATGAGGAAGATGCTAATTGTGTTACCAATTTGCATGGTTTCATGCGAATTGCATGAAACAACTCCAAAAGTGTTTCAAACAACTATCATTTTATGTTGGGAATTGTAAGGAACTCCAGTGTAATGCATTTTCAAACAAATATCAGGACTTTTAGTTGCTTACGAATCACATAATATGCTGTGAATTGTGTGGAACTCTAAAGTATTGCATTTTGAAACAAATATCAGGACTTTTAGTCGCTTACGAATCACGTGATATGCTGTGAATTGTGTGGAACTCCAAAGTATTGCATTTTCAAACAAATATCAGGACTTTTAGTTTCTTACAAATCACATGATATGCTGCGAATGGCTATATAGATCATACATGATCATCTTTCAGACAACTATCAGGAAATCCAATAGTTGCAAACAACTCTTAGGAAATTTAACAGTTGAGAACAAATCTCATATACAATTGCAAATTGTTTACATTTTGGTTAGTGTGAGTGTACTACTTGATTTGAAAACAACTCTTATGAGAGTATGTGAATTGGTCAATTGTAGACTAAAATTATACATAGTTCCCAGCCTATAGTTATACACAAATCGCATGATAAGATGCGAGCTTCTCGGTGCAGTAATTAATAACTTACACTATTTTTTGGGATTAATAACTAATAGCTTGTTCGGTGCAGGATAAGGTATGTCTAAATCACGAGTTTGTATTTTTAAACATGGTCACCAAACCGCAAATGTTCCTTTCACGGATTTTGAAAGCTTTCAAAGTATCCAAGACTATGTAGAGAACACATGGGAGGAGCTTGTCGCATGTAACTACCTAATTACCTACTCCTGCGGGGATCAAATAATTTTTTCTTTAATAACCAGAAAGATTTTGTTGGGTCGGTTTTATATCTTGATTTGGAGCGTTTAAAATGGGTTAGTTTTCTCATAGAACAACACGTCTTCGATAAAGGTTCTGGTGATAAGTGTTCTCGTGAACAGAGTTCTGGTGGTAAGGATTCTGGTGATAAGTGTTCTGGTGAAAAACGTTTTGGTGATAAGAGCTCTGGTGGTAAGGATTCTGGTGTAAAGTGTAAAGAGTGTAGCATAATTTTGGGAGAATCATCTCTTAATCAACTAGTTAGCGGGGAGAGTAGTAACGGTTTAGTTAATTCTGATCAGAGAAAAAACACTTCCTACTGCTGGTTGGGCTGATGCTATTACAGGAGTGAGTTAAGCTTTTGAAGAAGGTGCTGCAGGTCTAAGGTTATCTTTGTGCAAGTTTTCTTTAGAGCATGGTTTTGCTTTCAAAAACCTGCACAACACAGCAACGAAGATCACTACTTATTGTGAAAATAAGTTCACAAACGGATGCAAATTGAGGCTTTATGTATCTATTGATTCCAGCACTGGCTTGATGACGATCAAGAAGTATGTTCCGCACCATACTTGCAGTCTTGTTTTCTCTCAGAAGCATAAGCGGCATACGCATTTGACATCGGATTTTGTTGTGGAGGAAATTCAGGATTCTCTCCGGACCTGCCATTCGTCAAACAAAATTACAGTCTTGACATCTCTTACCGTTTGTCATGGAATGCTTTAGAAAAGGCAAAGAGGGGAGTTTTTGGAGATAGTTCAAGTTTGTTTAGTTTACTAAGCGGGTACTTCAAGTGATTGAAGAGCCGCGATATTACTACAAACTGCCAGTTGGAGTTATCAGCTGAAAACCACTTCAAGGATTGTTTTGTAGCATTCGATTCGTCCCTTCATGGTTTCCATTCATGCCATCCAATATTGTTTGTCGATGGAACCCACTTATATGCCAAGTATGAGGGTATCTTGCTTACTGTCGTAGCAAAGGACGGCAACAACGGTTAGTTTCATTTAACTATTTAATTTGAATGATTATGATGTTTTGTTTGAAATTTTGTCAACAATTCGCATCCTGTAGTAGCACACAACTCTCATGAAATCCTGATATTTGAGAACAAATCGCATGTGAGGATGCGAATTGAGCAGTAACTTGATTTGCAGACAATTCGCAACGGAGGATGCGAATTGAGTAGTGTAACCATAAAACTGTGAACAATTCGCAACCTCTGGTTATACTCAATTCGCAGACTATATTTGAGAACAAATCTCAAGAAAGCATGTGAATTGTTTACAATTTTTACATGCTTGAGTGCTATTGTATTGTTCATCTTAGGTCCCTTTTTCCAATACTATTCGTTGTTGCTCTTGGTATAGTTAGCATTGAAGATTGTAAAAATTGAATGTGGTTTTCGGGGTGTTTGAAACCATATTTGTTGGAGAACCGAATGATATTTATTTCAGACCGTCATTCTGGTATCGTTAATGTTGTTTATGTCTTGTATCTAAACTGCTATCATCCGTATTGTTAGTTCCATCACATGCAAAATTTGAAAGCAAAATTGGAACATACTAACACAAACTATAAAAAAAAGGATGTTGAATTTCTTCTATCATCTTGTTTATGCTCCCAGTCGAGATCTTTTTAAAGATATACCAACATATTTTCTATGTGAAGGTGGGGACAGAATAAGTGATTTTCTTGCTAGTTTACCCCGGAAAAGTATGCGCATGCTTACGTTAAAGGGAAATGATACGGCTCTATGGCTTCTACTGCGACAAAATCTTTTAACAATCAGATCAAAATATATTACGGCCTACCCATTATTGAGTTTATTGACTGGATTAGAGTCTTGCTTATGACTCAAGTTTCACGAAGATACGAAGAGGGGTTAAGCTGGAGTACTAATTTGGTCCCTGAGTATGAGAAGAAGCTAAAGTATAATGTTGACATGTGCTGAACTTGGGTAGTACGTAAGTCGTCTACCGCCATGTTTGAAGTCTTTTCAAATCCTGTGTCTATTGTTAATCTGTTGGATTTTAAATATTCTTGCAGATTATGGCAACAAAAGTGTTTTCCATGTCCTCACGCTTTAGCAGCAATACAGTATACCGACCAAGATCCCTTTACTCTAATAGAGTCCTTCTTTACGGTTAATAATTACAGGGAAAGTTACTCTTTCAGCATACCAGCTATAACGGATTTTGGGGAAGGGTCCAGCGCTAACGATCCTTCGTTTGTTGAAATTCTGCCTCTGAACGTTAAAAGACGCTCCTGAAGGCCTAAGAAAAATCAAATCCTATCTAGAGGGGAAACCTCAACCAAGCAGTGAGGTGTGGCCGTTGTTCGAAATCAGACCATAACAGGAGGACTTGTGATTGTTCCAGTTTAAACACAATTCGTGTTGTGGATAATTCTCGTTGGCCATATTGATTTGTAATACTGTTATTGTTGTGGACAACAAACTAAACATTTTTACAGTTGTTTGTTCATTTACACTCTCTTTTTTGTTTGTATTACAGTAAATGAATGATAAGTGTTTGAGTTGCATACAATTCGCATTCACTATTGCAAATTATGTGCAATATCTTGATATCATATTGCAAACATCTCTCATTTTTTCATGCGAGTTGTGTGAAACTTCACCAGAACGCGGATTGTTTGCGTCTCAACCTACTGAGAATTGTTTGGCAAATAAATCCAAAAGTGTTTCAAACAACTATCAGTATTGGTGTGGTTTATTTTCGTCTGAGGGTAAGTTTGTAATTTTTGTTTAGAGTTTTGTGGAATTTTGTGAGTATTTAATGTTTGGGTAGAGTGTAGAGGGAGAATTAAGAAGCGTGGTTGTATTTAATTTTCATTACCCTCATTTAATGTTGGTGGTTGGGTATTTATACCCTTATATTTGGGTCTTATGGGCTTTCGGGTCGTGTTTAATAGACCCGGGTCGAGTTTAAGGACCCATAAGTTCTAAGTAGGAGAACATGCAGCTTAGTCAGGAAGTGATTAGGTTTTAAGTACTTTAGTTCTGTTCGAACAGTCTAATGGATGATGGTGTCCGAACTGCCCCTATCTAGTTAGGTAGACATTGTCCGAACTGACCCTGTCCGAAGTGGTGACGGAATCCGGACTCATCAAGTATATGCTGCGAATTGTATGGAACTCCAACGTAATGTATTTTCAATAAAATATCACGACTTTTAGTTGCTTACGAATCACGGTATATGTTGCAAATTGTGTGGTACTTCAAAGTATTGCATTTTCAAACAAATATCAGGACTTTTAAATGCTTTGCAATTCGTAATCAATGCTGCGAATTGTATTTTCAAACAAATATCAATACTTTTTAGTTGCTTACGAATCTCATAATATGCTGCGAATTGTATTTTCATACAAATAACAGGACTTTTAGTTGCTTACAAATCTCATGATATGCTGCAAATTGTATTTTCAAACAAATTCAGGATTTTTGGTTGCTTACAAAGCGCATGATATGCTGCGAATTGTATTTTCATACAAATAGCTGGACTTTTAGTTGCTTACAATTCTCATGATATGCTGCGAATTGTATGGAACTCCAAATTATTATAATTCTCAGGTTCGCATGTGAATTGTTTGTATAGGAGTAGTATTGATAAACATCATCTCAGGTTAAGATATGAGTTATTTGAAAGTAGTAATAGGGTGCGAATTGTGGGCATTATTTCATGTTCACACATAGTATAACATATTCAGATATGATTAAACGTTTATACATAAACTGGATTCCAAAAAAAGGATTACGGGCTTCATGCACTAACAAAGTTTCAAACAATCACTACAACCTTTTAGTCTTTGTTGGTTGCATTCCAAACAAACAAACAAAAAAACAGACACTATTAATCATCGCTAGAGGATTCTTCACCATATTTCTCCTCTTCATGCTGATCATCAGCCTTTCCATTGTGCTCTTTCTCCTCGTTATCGACGTCCATTATTCTTAAAAAATATGTCCTTGATGGACCAACATCGTCCTCCCTCTTTCGTTTCTTGTTTGGAACCTCTGCACTCTGAGTTGGAACCCCTGCTGGCTGAGGTTCAGCGGCAACCAGAGGAACCACCTCCACTGGTTCAGAGTTAGCAGAAAAGTAGTCCTCAATGTCAAAAACCATGACAGATACTAGGCTGTTTGGTGGTGCCGTCGGAGTGATTAAGTCTGAGCTCCAGTTCGTGGTTATGGATGACCAAGAGTCACCTAGAGAACCAAAGGTGGTGGTGGTGGAAAATGACATGATTTTTGGAAGTTGAAGAGAACCAGAGGTGTTTTGTTAAAAATATAGGGTTTGTTTCTAAATTAGCCTCTCGTTACTAGTGTTATTTATAGGTATGGAGGGAGTCTGAGCTTATGAGGTGCTGTTGCTATATTAATCATTACATAGCCTCATTGTCCAATCAACAATTAATGGGATGTGGTGATTAGATTGCTTTTTGCATGCTCAATGCACTTAACGTTTACCAGGCAGACGCCATAGCCTGTTTGTATTCTTCAACGATGATTTTGAATTATTTAATTTATATCAGGATAAGATGCGAACTGTTTAGTGGTAATTTATTAGTCTGTAGTTGTTGATGTGGTATTTTCTCAGAATATATCAGGTTAGCATGCGAATTGTTTAGTGAGAATCTTGTCTTTATATATATCAGGGAATGATGGGAATTGTTCGAATACCAACTAATCTTTATATATCAGGTTAGCATGCGAATTGTTTGATAAGAATCTTGTCTTTCTATATATACCAGGGAATGATGGGAATTGTTCAAATACCAACAGTTCTCTAATGTCAGTTCGAAAATCTCATACATTGCACATTTCTAAAACAAAAAAACTCTATATACACCAAAAAATTACAAAGAATATATGTACACACAAAAAATCATAATGCCATACAGAAAATATATATTACTTCCAGTACGAGTTGGTGTCATCGTCATCTAGGAAAAATAAAAAATTTCTGCTCTGAAGTCGGAACCATATCTTTATCATAAGTGTCCTGCACACATCCATGTTGGATAATATCTATAGCGTGTTGGCAGACAAAAATACCACAGTAAAGGGTGCCAGGTTTTTGTTGTGGATTTGTTTTGTAATTTCTCACCTTCCACCCTGTCTTTGTAGTAGGTAGGTATCCTTTATCCAGTAAATACTTAATCTGGTTATAACAAGTCGTGTCAGAAATCAGCACTAACACTTATACTGTGGATGTCAAATAATTCGCAGCTTATATTACGAATTGTTTGGCAAACCAGTCTAAAATGTGGATGTCAAACGATTCACACCCTATATTGCGAATTCTATCAGGATATGTTGCGAATTGAATGAAACTCCAACGTATTACATTTTCAAACAAATATCAGGACTTCTAGTTGCCAACAATTCTCAGGACAACATGGGAATTATTTGCATTTAAATACAACTGACTTGGTCACAGTTTGCATGATATCCTGATCATTGTTTTTAAAATGTGTTTAAAAGTAATTGTAGCAGTTAGGAGTTTTACCAGCTGGTTAGGTGTCTTTGTTGAGTAGTCTGTCGCTTTGAATTTAGGCAGCAGTGGGTTGTAGTTTGTTACCGACGTACCGTCTACATCAATGACGAGCAACATCCAATGGTTTACTTGGTCCTTCGTCTTGCTGCATATTAGAATGATAATGAGGTTGGGGTTTTTAGGCGCTTTGCTAAAAACTGTGTCGACTAAATTTGTTACTTCCCACCCTAGTTCCATATTATGTTGCATTCAAGCAAGAGTACATTACAACGAGAACATGCGAGGAAATTTGAAATTTATCGTAGCTAAACCTACCGTAGTCATGCCCGAAATCAGTACGCAGTCATAATACACTCCTGGAACAGCTTTGCATGGAGCTTTGAAATTTACTTCTACGACCATCTTTCGAATCCAAGAGTCCACAACGTATGAAATGATTTGTTCATTTACGTTAAATATATGAGACTTGTTTGAAACACTAAAAAGAGAGTTGGTTGACAATTCGATACCATTACGTCCAACTCCAGTTCGAAAGGTAGCACCAGCACATCACTTGTTTGCACACTAATTTTGTAGGCAAATTTGGACGATGGTAAATTCCATTCTACTGGATTAATGGTTTCATACTCACTGGCTTTAATTATCTGTATTTTGTGGTATTCTGTGACATCGATACAGTCAGTTGTTTGTGTTTACTTTGGCCAGTCGGTGAATGTGACTTTTGCCGGTTGACGTTGTGTTGTAATTATCTCTTCCTCTTTCTTTACCTCTGCCTCTCGATGCTGTGTTGGTCTCAGTAGATTAAAAGCAGACTCCTCTATCTCTTTACTTGACTTGAGCTTATAAAATAACAAAAATTAAAAGAATGTGTCATGCGTTAAAAAATTAACTTCCCCAAACAAGTCGCATGATAACATGCGAATTTTTTGGGTTCTAGTTGAATATAATACAGGATAATTATCAGGATATCATGGGAATTTTTCGAGTTTCCACTAGAATAGAATGTTGAACAATTCGCAGGCTATCATAATATTTGTTTCTAAATCCTAAAATACATCCAGACAAGCCTCATGATATGCTGTGAAATTATTTAAAATAGCCCTTACCACAGGGTCAGCAACAACCAATGTCGTTGACTGGTTCGGCATAATCGCTGGATCGTGTCGGCAAAAATAATTTATGTCATCATCCGACATATTCTCCAAAGACCGTTATATTACGTCATTGAACTCAACATTATCAAGTTCTTTTAAAAATGTATGTGAAACTTGAGTGTAAATACCATCAATAGAATCATCAAGTAAACATACTGTGTTATCATTCGACTCTAGAGCTTGCGGTTGATTCGGTACTGGTACTACAATTTGACCTTGGCTTAGCAATTCTGACTTTGCGTAGGCCACTGTTTGTCTTTTAGTTACATCTTCGTCTCGGTTTTGGTCTTCTAACGATGCTTCTCCCTGGCTAAGTAGTTCCAGCTTCTCACAGGGATTGACAGATTCTGACTCTCTCAGAGCTACGTCTTGTGTTAACCTTTCTCTTTTTGCCACGGTTATGTGTTGTTGTTGTTCTTCTTCTTGATTCTGTTGTTCTTGTTATTCTTGCGGGTGTTATTTTTGTTCTTGTTGTCTGTCGGCCTGCTGTTTCATACAAAATTCAAAATAAAAAGGTGGAGGGGTTAAGCATAATGCAGTCTAAGTTGCAAACAAGTCGCATGCTGACCTGAGAATTGTTTGAGATCATAAGGTCAAACAAATTGCATGCTAACATGGGAGTTGTTTTAGATTAGAATATCAAACAGCTCGCATGCTAACATGTGATATGTGTGAGACCTAAATCAATATAATATATAACAAGTCTCAGGATATCCTGAGAATTGTTTGGACAGTACTACACAATAGTCCTGAGATTTGTTTGAAAGTTATCCTAATTCGATTTGTTTGAATATGTATACAACGATAAAACCCCTGACTTTTTTAAATACATACACTGATTTTGTTTGAATAAGTATACAACAATAAACATTATTATAGAAACAATTTCATCACAATAATAAATAATATATTTCAATCTTAGTGTACTTGTGATCCACTTACATCTTCACGGCTATCTGGGTCTGTACGTCCAGATTTTTCTGCTGCCACTTCCTTCTCACGAGCTTCTACCTCCGTAGCTCTGTTTTTTTCGCAGCCTACCTCCTCTGCTACATGAAGTACGAGCTGTTGGTCATTTGGAAGAGACTCGTGTCTTTCTTTCTCCATTGGAGGACTCAGAACTGTCGCTGCCTCCTGTGTAGGAGAAGACTTGTCTGTCTGTCTCTCCATGGTGTCCATCTCTGTGGATACCAACAACTCTTCATGTATCTTACCAGATGGTACCGGTACGGGTGAATGGTTCCCATCATCATCCTTCTCTTCTGGCAGTACTCCATCATGTTTTTCAGCATCCTGCATTTGTCTGTCCTGATTCGGGTCCTTATCCTGAATTTCAGCTGGCCCAGATGCCTGCAATTCAGTGGACGCCGCTTCAGATGGCAATGCTGGTAGTCCAGGTACCTTCTCAATTGCAGGGCTTCCAATCTGGAAAATTGGCTGAGAGAGAGCATTGTGGAGTGGTGGTGCTTCAAGCTCCGCTCTTCAATTTTAATTCTTCCAGCTGAAAAAGTAATTGCAAGCGTATTATAACATATTACGTGCTGATTAAAGTGATTGTGTATGGCTCAATTTCATACTTACTTCTTTTGCCTGTTTTTCTATCTTCCTTTGGTACTTGTTCTTATCGGTGTATGTCTTCAAATGCTTCGATTCCCCTACCATTGCAGACTTTTTTGGAGTAGCCGCTCTGCGTTTGAGGACAAAATTACCAATTATGTCACTCATACTAGTGGTGCCCTCGTCTTTGGGCTCCTGCCGAGATGTGCCCATCAGCGTTGGTGGAGTAATTGGCTAGGGGAGTGTTTGTGGTTGGGGTCTGAGTGATATAACCTGATTCAATTCTTTCTGTTTCTGTGATGCTCGTTTCCTTGGTTTTGGGGCTGTGCTTTTCTTCCTTTTCTTTGGTCTTTTTTCTGGTGAAATCAATTCAGCATCTGCATCTCCACTATCTACTACTCCTCTGAAAGCTTCGCTTTCAGCCTCAGTAAGACATAGTGGACCTTCCAAAACCTACCAATAGAGGAACATGAAAGTAAATAGCTACACGCAGTTTGTTTGAAAAATATCAGGATATAGACTGACTGTTTTTGCAAACAGTTCGCATGATATCCTAATAGTTGTTTGGAACTCTATCAGCTTGGAGTTGCAAACAACTCGCATGATACCATGTGAATTGTTTGCAACTCTATCACCTATTAGGATTCGAATTGTTTGCAACCCTATCACCTATTATAATCTGTGAATTGTTTGATACCTTAATTTAATAGAATACCAAACAAAACTCTGGGTAGGCTGTGAATTGTTTGATACCTTAGTTTAATAGAATACCAAACAAAACTCAGGATGGGCTGCGAATTGTTTGCAACCCCAATTCAATACCTATATAGATCATAGCTGATCATCTTTCAAATTGGGTATTTTAACAAGCAGCGACACGGTAGATGCTTGGCACTCTAATCTCAACTATTTGTAAAACCTTGGGGCAAGGTCGGCTTTACATAACTAATATTTATACTGAATAAATCAATCTTACAATTAGAAGGGCGACGCAGCCGACGACTCTATCGGGTTTTTCGATAACTAAGCAACTCCTTATAGACTGGAGAAGCTTGAACACTATTGATCCGGACCAGTCGTAATTGTTTATTTTGCTGAGGTCTTCAACAAAATAAAGCGTACTCCAACCCAGGATATCTCCAGATGCGGAGTAGAATAGGATTGAGCACAAAAACAGTATCAACAGTCGTGCAACATCTTCCAACTCATGCTCCCCCTTCGTTTATGGCTCTTTCTATAGATGCCTGTAAAACTCACGACAACATGCAATTTAGTAAAGTACAGCATCACGCTTTATAAGATGAAGTCTATTTTACAGGTTCCTTTAAAATGGCGTTCGTTATTGTTTTAGTATTCGTCGGTCCTATCTTCTTGGACGTTTTACCCATTAAATATTTCTTCATCATCCTCGATTCGTCCTTCTCGCCGTTTACGTATTTGTTGTTAAATGCTCCTGATTTTTTTAACGGCATTTCCTTTGTGCTATGCGTCATCCCTAATATGACCTTCATATTATATGTTGTTAGCTTCACAAACTTTGAGCCAATAAGGAAGGCGTCTTCATCGACGGAGAACCTCTCCACAACATACTCAATGATCGAATAAAATTTATTCTTCGGCAGCTCTGCCACATTACGGATTTCGAAAGCTGTTTTCAAAAGCATGTAGAAGGGTGTGTTTCTTGCAACTTCGATGTGGGCACGGGTAATACGGTTCTCTTTCAACAGTTTGAGAAGGCTCACCAATCTTGACCTGTAATAGCTTGGTTTTGTTGTCATACTTCCTGCACAAACACAAATCAGTTGGAGTGTCACACACCTCGCATGATAAGCTGCGAACTACCTATTTATCAGTTGGAATATCACACAACTCGCATGATAAGCTGCGAACTGCCTATCTATCAGCCCGGTTTTGCAAACAATTCGCATGCTGGCCTGCGAATTATTTGCAAATATAAGTTGTGAACTATATGATGCACACATTCAATCAAGTTGCGAATGCTATGAACTATAAACAGAGATGAAGCTGCTAATTGTTTGCATCTTACGTGATGAAGATGCGAACTGTACTACAACGCACACGTACAGGCTGCGAACTGTTCTATTTTTTACATGCACGTTGTAGGGATTTGGAAAATATCGAAACAACACCAAAATCAGCAATCAACTACCTAATGCACATCTAACATACATCACAATTCTCAGGAAAGTATTAACATTACATGCAACCTAACTTCTACCCTGGGTTCGACGATAAACCCAGAATCTAACAGACCAACTGTCATCACTAAATACTTGTTTCCGGTAAAAAAAACGTCGATCGTGAAATAACATAAACAAGTAGTTCGAAGTCATCAAAAACGCAAAAAAAATTACATTTTCCACGAAAATGTTTACCTGGTTACTGCAAAACACTATAGTTTCACTAGTCGGCGACCACTTGACGGCAACTTCTCCGACAGAATGTGGTTAATCGCTTGACGGAGTAGAATAGGGTGACCGATACAATTCCGGTGAGGGTTCGACGAACGACTGATTTGGAGACAGGCTCGAAGGGTTTCTGGTTGGAGAGAGGCTGGAAGTCATTTTCTTGTGGTTTCTAAAAAAATAGACGTGTTTTGATTGGTATATGGTAATGAGAAGGGGGCCAAACTGTGTTCGAAGTGAAAATGAGTATATATAGTCGGAGATAATTTTGTCCAAAATTTAAATGAAAATACTATGTAACACTATCCAAAATTTGGGGGAACGGTTATTTACTAGTAATTTTCTCCTTAATAATTTCCCAATATTTTTATTCTTTTATCTTTTATATAAGCAAAGAAATAATTAAATTGCGAGACAACTCAATTTAATCTATCTTACTAACACAATTTAATCTATCTTACTAACAGCAGAGGAAGAATTAACCACCAATCGTATCGGTTACACTCACGTCTCATAGAAATACACAACCATTGTAGAACAAAACTATAATTTACAAACAGGTTATATAACCTTATTTTTCCTTTCTTAACCCGGAATAGAAAAAAATTAATAAATTTACTAATATGTCACAACTTAGATAGAATAGCCCAACACCATAACGCAGATCAAAATCTGGGAACTGAACTTAATCACTACACTAAGCAATCCTGATTCTGTGTCTGGATAAAAAGAAAGCATCCCACCTCTTGCTGATGACATTCTGGCAAAACAAGATGGTTATAACTGGAAAGCTGCTACCTCGTGCCCATGTCTTGTTAAAAGTAATTTACGATCACCAGTCCATTCCAGACGGTAAGAGAGCTCGAGATTATGTATTAATTGCTTCAAATAATCCGCGTGATTCATGTCCCTGTCATTCTCCTACACAAACGAAAAAATCAAACAAAAATAAAAGCAAAAAGATGAAGTGCAGTTTAGAAAAGAGAGCAGCAAATGAAGACAACAACCGGTCAATAGAGACAAAAAATGATGTTTTACAAATTACTCCTAACAAGTTATTCTTAATTTCTTAATCGAAGGATTGTATGTCACGTACCATTTTCAAACACACTCAAAGATGTTTTACATTTCATGTATTTTTCTAAAGTACTTGTGACTTGACTATATGTTAGCAGTTGCCAAACATACGAATAGTTTGACATAAAGATAGTTTTTATGCAAGGTTTTGTGTATCAAACTTAGGTTTGTGTACAGCCTTCACCAATACCAATAATACAGCTGCATAAATTATTTTCTCAGCATTTCTGCTTTATAGTTACTTTCATATGTTGCAGATCTCTTGTTCAATTTATTATGAAATGCAATTCCATGTAACGGAATATGACACTGATACCTATATACAAAATTTAATATAAAAGAAGGTTTGAAGTTACTATTGATATCAACAAATGATTCATACCTGTCTATTGGTCTCCCTTTCATATTCCATTATGTTTGCCATTACACTGGACCTAGAAGAATTAGGTGAGAATCCTTCCCATGGAGGAACAAATATCAGTTTGGTGCACTGGACAGGAACCAAGTTCCGACTAAGTTTCTCCCACCAAACAGATCCGAGAGACCACCATCTTATTACTAATCCTTGCTCAGAATAAGCTATTAGTCCCTGCAATTTACAGTATTCAATGTTCACTTTATATTCAAACATAGTAAATTAACAGATTTTAACTTTTGACAAACTATCGATCCATCCAATGCTGGAAAAATATAACAACCTGGTTAATGTTGTCAGAGGAAATATAAGATGGAGAACCATGATTGGAAATGGAAATAAGAAATTTAAAACATAACTAAGGTTTCGTACTGCCATGATTGGAAATTTAAATAAGAAATATAAGATGGAGAACCATGATGGGAAATGGTTAACTAAGGTTTATGCAACGCAAAAGCTAATCTTTCGAGAGCTGGTTACATATCAAATAAGCAAAAGTGCACTAGTGATGGTTATAACTTATATATGTACCTCTCCGTCAGGGGAAAAACTCAGAGCTGAGATTGCAGTAGTAACCATCCGCTCTGATGTTCCGGCAAGTAAGCTAGGAAGTCCAGGAGGTCCACTTGCATCCAAAACCTTTATTTTGGTCATGCTAAAAGTTAAACCAAAGAGAATTAATATTATCACTCAAATTATATGCGTGTACGTACATGTTGAGCATAATGATAACTGGAACAATCTTTAAGGTAGTATTTTAGTGCAACTTCAAGAGTAGAATGCAGAGCTAAACTTCAAATATATCCTATAAAGCTTGGAAATAGCAAATGTATATACCATATACACTTCCTGTAGAAACTAGAAAAATATTTATTATAACTTAGAATTTCCGTACAAGTTAAAGCCATATATATAGGCTCTGAAAATATCTTATTATTATACTAGTCTATTGTAATAATATCTATAATCGATTACGTTTGAATATTGACTATAATAAATCATTTAGCCAATGTATATTATTGCTTCCGTTAACACTTCCAAAACTTTCCTTATTTGTCCTCATAGTCTTTGAATTTTGTATTAGCTATAGAAGATGAACCCCACTTCTAAACCAGATATACAGAAAACAAATAAAGGATGCATTCCTAACTAACTAATCTGGCAAAACAGCCTGGTTACCTAACTATATTCATCATATAAGATCATTAGTCATAACATGTTGCGAACTAAATAGGAAAAGTAGTTATTTTTTTTGTAATTCCAAGGTTACCTGACTAACACGGTATTCATCATATCAAAGTATTAGTCTAGTCAGATATTCTATGACTCAAGCTAATAAATATTCTACATATTTTTCCATCAACGTACTCTGATGTCTGTTCAATCTCGTCGAATTTAAAGTTTCAACCAAATCCAATTCTAGAGTCCCTAATCACCATGTTCATCAGTCCTTTACTATTATATACCAGCAGAGATCTCTCTTATATCTCCACTAAATGAGCTGCGAAAACTTAATATATATCTCAAACAATGTGAAATGATATAACTCTTTTGACTTTTCAGCTAAGCAATAGTCTACCCTTCCAGTGACCAAACTTCATTTATACCTCTGCAAAAACTTAATATCTATCTCAAACAATATGAAATGATATAACACTTTTGACTTTTGCAGCTAAGCATAATTCTACCCTTCCATTGACCAAACTTCATTACCGAGATCCTTCTTTAAATACTAGACTAATTACATATGGTTGAGGGAGATAATTGACTCCCCGGAAAGGCACAATTTTGTAAAACCCAACTATGGAGCGAGAAAATGAACATCGTCTCATATTTATATTTTAATACCTTTGCATGTCATAGACCCGAATGCTAGCCTTGTTGATCTCTGCAACTGCATCACCAACAGCTAACTTGGTTGATGCCTCATTCAAAGCTACCATTGGAAATACACGGACAACTTCTTTTAATGCTGCCATTGAACCTTGACGGCAGGTTCTGCGCATAACTGAATTGCCCGGATCCATAGTTTGTAAAATGAAGTTAACCACCTGAAAATCTGTCCAAATGTCATCTAACAAAGTTGAAACAAAACATGTCCAACCATAATGGTTCTTAGAAACGAGATCTGCTAAAAAGTACAGTCGAGCAATTAGTTTAAGTTTTATAGGGCTCATCTTCTAATGAAGTCAGGGTTCAATTGTTGAAATTGTAAAAGAAAAGTTTATTTTCTTTAAAAATAATTAAGAAACGGAACTTTAGCTTTAAAAATAAATTACAAATAAAATTTTCATGAACCAAGGAGAGCTGAATTCTGCTAGTGTTCATAGAATAAAAGTTTGGAAACATGGATAATTGATGCATCAAACAGAACAAAGCATACTAATTTGTACAGCAGGACAAAACCAAAAATCCTTTGGCAAAAATCTGCAATGCAGAATTCCCAACGTAAACAACTACATGTTTTTTTTTTGCTTAATAGAAAATATATTTACTAGTACATCTATATAAAAGGATATATCATGCGTTTGATGTTGGAACTGAACTGAATATGTTTTTTTTATGCTTTGTTTTATATATACGCGATTCGGTTTGACCTTTTCTATCCATAGCCTCGAATTAAAAGTGCAATGCTAAAATTGTAACTGAAACTGCAAACCTTGTCAAGGCACTGAATGATGTTTCGCGGTGAACCTCGCACAACCCTGATAAGAGTTTTAAGAGATACCACATGCACAGGTGAATCAGATGCAGTTGACCAAATTTGACTTTCTATAACACTCAAAAACCCATGAATATCAGCCATTGCAAGACTTGGAAGAAGAGTCGCAATCAGGGCCTCCCTAATAGATGCTGGTAAAGAAGGATGTCCCACAGCTGAATTTGTAGATGGACCAGTTACACACTCTATTTGGAAGAAAATGTCTGTTAAAAGACGTGGTATTTCAGAACCAATACATGCCTTCCACGTAGACTCCATACCTTCTGCAAGAAGCTCCACTGCAGTACAGCTATATTTCTCATTCATGGCCATAACCAACTTCATAAGTTGATGGACAACTAACGCAGCAAGACTGGGTTTTACAAGGCTAGGGTACCAAATTGCCAAGGCCGCTGCAACGATTATATGAGATGCCATTGCATCTTGACTTGTTCCGCCAACACAAGAAATCCAGTCTTGCATCTCAAATGACTGCAGCCATGCAAGCAGTTCCGTTTCCTCCGTGTGAGAAATTTCTTTTGTCTCTTCAGAACTGCTAGAATGAAAAACATTCACTAACTGTCCATCTATATTTGAGACTTTATTTTCATCGTCGGCCAACCCAGACAGAGATCTCATACGTTTTTCATGCTCAGATGCTTGGTGACTGCACAAGGGAGCAGGTATAGCACGAGAAGCAGCACAATGGAACAACGAGCGTGCAGCCATACGTACATGATGACTATCATCTTGCCAGAATGTCACCAAAAGCTGTAAAAAAAGATTAAATGATGATCCATAATTTACATATTTAAAAACAAGGTGAATAGAAACACCGATGGTCAATTGGTTTTTATCAATAATACAATTATAAAAGATGATGTTGCAAGTTTCAGTCAGCAGTTTAAGGTATGACATGTAATTTTCTGGCCATGCTCCATAGCAAGACGTGAAGGCACTAACACAAGAATATGATAATAGTTTAAAGGCAGCTTGAACTTTAAACCATCCTCTCAGCTTTCCATGCTCACGAAAGTCTACTAATACAAAATTACACCTGACGGTCAGATGTCTCCTTTCACGGTTTAAAGTGTACTATCTCAAATTATAAATTGAATAGAAGTGTCCAACTTGTAAAGAATAGAAAGGTAAATGTTCCTTAAATATAAATATCGATACATGGATAGTGCTCGTATTTTAGCAACCACAAGCTAAAATCGCCGCCTAGACTACTTTGTCAAACTACTTAAAAACTGGTTTTAGATAAAAATGTCCTTTGACTTCCGAAGAATTTCAACTTTTTAATTAAATATTATTGTTACCATTTAAAATTCCTGTTAGGGGTTATGTGAAACAATGTTGACTCTACACGGGTTCAACCGAGTGAAAATAATACACAAGAGGTATATTGACATTAAGTTGTTACTCCAGCAGTTATTTAACCCAAATAAGAGTTTTAAGGGTGACAGGTAGCGGAAACAGTTGTGGAAAACTATTGTTTCCCTTAAAAATCCAATTAAATTTATTCAATAGTTGGATAATGTATTATACTCATTTTTAATAGGATTTTTTAAACTTTCTCGATATATAAAAAATCTGGGACAAATTTCTTTTATGTCGTGACTCTTCCCAACTTCTCAAAAAATGTTGCACCTGGCAACCTGAGTCAAAGCGTTTTTCCTTTGAAGTATGAATGTTTCCGACTGGAACTTATAATTCTCCAATAGAATCCTTTGACCTCTCAAAGAACTTCACTTTTCCTTGTGGAAAATCTCTTTCCTGGCCCAGTAACCCTAAAGTCGGCCGCCCACTTTTTATACTGCCTATATTGTTATCTTCTTACACATCAACAATTTATCTCAAACGAAAAGTTTCCTGTAACATGCACCATCTGTCGGTCTGAAGATGGTGTATCAACAGAATTCAAGAAGCTACATGTCTTGTATGTCCTATGGCTTTATTATGGAGAAAGTTCATACCAGAAGAAAACGAAAACAAAGGCTAACTTCCTAATATACTATAAACACAGCCAAAAGACAGATGCAACACATCCCAAACAGGCGAAAACCAGCCTAAATTGCTCAAGACAAAAACTGGCACACCAAAAGGGAAAAAAACATGCTAACGAAACTCCTAAAGACTAAAATAAACAGCCTGGATGATGTCAAAAACGGACCAAGAGAAGGTTATCTAACTATACTACCAACTCGACAACTCTGATAATATTAGACGAGTTTCCTATAATACAAGGACTAAATTCCAATATAATTGGGTATGCCTACAATGTACAAACTATTCTCTAGCAAAACCGAAAGCTGGAGGAACCTAAAAGAAAGATCAAGGCATCAGAAGATATATTACCTGGAGCAAAGGTGGCTTCAAATCTGGAAATCTATCTGCGAAATTTCGAGTATAAAATGCTGCTAAGGCACTGCAAGAAGATCAGTGGAAAGGTAGATTAATTAATAAAAATGTAAACAAATATGAAAACCACAAACGAGGTTGCCCAATCCAGGTGCATGATACTATATACCAGGAAATTATATTACTGTAGCTTGAATAAGGTAAATGAAACACCAAAACCACTATTATCTTTATTGTTTTAAAGACAATGATCGAGACTAAGAAGGCTTAATAATTATTTTGCAGGCATGTGATACCAAACGATTTGTTAACCAGCTTTACATTCCGAATGGTTTTGCAAGGAAAACTTCTAAGTAAATCAAGGAAACATTATTCTGATATTTTTACATCAATCAAGAATCATTACGGGTGATAATCATTGATGCTTTAACCTTCTTGATTTAGCAGATACTTATGAGTTTAGTGCATGAAACTCAAAGAGATAGGAAGATCCCAAGATAAAAAAAACTAAGTTTTGGAAGTATACATGCAGACCACTAAACTGCAGGAGACCAAGCTTAATACCTGCTAGCTGCTGAACTTGATGGAGACAAGCCAATCATACACTGTGCAAGGGACACCATTGTTAATGACCTCATTGCACAAAACTCTGATGAAGACTTCCAAAGCTGAAATGTATTTATGGGGTCTCAGGAAAAGTTGAAAAAAGTCCAATAAGAAACAGGTGCCAGTATTCAAGTTCATCCAAAATACCTCAAGTATGGCACTCGAACCAGGAAACGTCAAAGTGATGGATCCTTTATCCCCTTGCAAACCAGCACCTACAATAAAGTTATCCGGTCTCCTTAGCTTCATTTCAGTTATCAGCAACCGGTCAAGGTCAGAATCTATTTCCCATAAGTGCAGAAATGACAAGCTGAATCGAATTAAATATTCCTCGAGTGCCCTAATTTGCTCAAGTCCATCCAAAGAATCATTTGAGATCGACTGAATAGAAGAATCATTATCTACCATCTTGTCATGGGAATTTGGTGTCTCGGACCCCTGTTCCTTAACACTATGACTATCCTTGCTCTTTGCAATCAACCCATGCTTTTGAAAAGGAAACGTCAATGACGCAAGATCGAAGTTCAGAGTAGCGATTCCAGGGAATGGGCAAGAACATCTGATAGGATATCTTTTGCCCTTGTGAGCAGATGGGGTAATGGGAAATTCTTTTCCAAAATTACCCTTGCTAATATGCTCTTGTGAACTTTTCAGCTTCGCAGCATTTGAAGTGCCTCCTCCTCTCTGATAGTTATTTACTTGAGATTGAGAAGAGCTGAAATCATCATCTACCTGAAGAAGTAATGATGAGACAGAAGTATTTCCATTCAATACAGAGCCGGAAATCGAATTCATACTAATGCCTTTACAGAAATGATCAAACATTGAGTGAGAAGCGGTCCCACGAAGGACCCGTTCTCGAGCACCTGTTTTTACATCCCAAATATATAAGACATCAATAGCGTCAGATGCCTTTGAGTTGTAATGACAGAGAGATGCGATATAGGATCTTACACCATCCCAAACTACTTTCGCAGGATTGCTGGGATGTCCTGGAAACATTCTTTCAACCCGTAACGTTTCAAGAGAAGAGAGCGCAACACATGAGTCATCCCCAACAGATAAAAAGCAGTCACTCCAAGGGCGACTAGTACTAGCTGGTGGAAGAATAATTTGGCGCACTGGAGCTACATGCTGGTGCATGACTGTAATTAGATCTCCAGTGTCAAGGTTCCATATACGCACCGTGCAATCCATGCTTCCCGAAATTAAAACCTGAGTGAAAGACCATATATTGCCAGAACCTACCATCCGATGGGCTGCCAAACATAAAACTGCTCCAGTGTGTCCTGAAAATAATTGTTTTGAAACAAGTGAATCCATTTCATAGCGAGGGCTTCCAGCAGGTGAATCATATCGATGAAGCAAATCAAATTCTACAACTTCGATTTCACCATCAAAAAAGCCATAGACAACAGCATAGGGAGTATAGAAATTTTCAGATATGACCATGGAAGAAGATACCACGCGCCCTTTTTGCGCAAAGCCAAAAGCTTTATCCACTGCTCCAATTTCACAAGGACTTGACATGTTACTGTCACTAGAAACTAAACTTCTCTGACATGATTTATAGCAAGAGATCCAGTCGGTAAGATAAGAATCTTCTCCGACCATCCTGTATAGTGGCTGAATCTTTCCATTGTCATCACTTCCATGGTGAACTGACCAGACTGTAACACGGGGTCTCCACTTAATAGGCTCTTCAACATCATAGCAAACCGATTCAACACGGAGAAGATGAAGCTTCAACTGAATAAATTGAAATAATGATTTCGCACCAAGGTCATGAGAAGCAGCAGGGATCTCACAAAGTCGCTCATATTTAAATAGGTCATTCACATAAGAGATATTGAAAATTATTGCAGATCCTTTATTGTCCCACACTGCGAAATTTTTAGAAAATAACTCACTGTTTTCCTTGGTACTCGTTGTAGCGTCACCACTCTCAAGAAATATACCACCTATTACTTGTGATTGAGTAGAATCACCTTCAAGACTATTAAAATTATCTACAAAAAAGATTTCTCCAATTGGATCACCACTATACACCAGCCTAAATATGCACTTAAAGTTCAACACGAGGGCCACAATGGTCTGACAGGTTATCACTGACACAATCTTTCCTCCCTCTGTAACTTCGTCTCCAAAAATAGCTATATCGGTATGAGAGAAGCTCTTATCCGAGCCAGCCACACTTCCATCAGGATGTGAATCATTTGATATTGGCACCAGTTGCAGCTTACCAGATGAATCAGTCATAAGTACAGAATGTTTCTCCATGTCCTCAGCCAAGGGAACCACAGACATGAACTTAAGTGGCCCAATAGATGAATTCCCATGAAAAACAGTTTGTACAATTGTTAGAGTATACGTATCAACAATAACGACAGTAAACTTTGAGGATTTGGGGTTCAGAGACTCTTTATCCAACAAAACCTCACCCCCTTCAATCGAATCAGCAGTATCATGCTCAGATGAATGGACGGCGTCAATAAAAGAACAGCCAACACATACATATCTTGTTTTCCTGGGCAAAGTACATACAATCAATGGACTTCCCACCCAAGGTGGAAGCTTTCTTCTTCGCCGACAATGTCCACTTCTTCTGCTCCAAACACATAATACTCCATCAGTACAAGCACTAAACAAAGCACCATAATCCGACGTGGAGTTCAATGCTCCGTCACTTCTATTATCCATTGGCTTTCCATTTTCTGAAACCACGACCGGGTGGCAAATGCCGAGATCAGCTATAGGTGCAGCATGGCCGCAGAACATAGCAATCGGCTTAACTTCCTGGGGGATTATAAGATACCATTAAAGCCTATTCTAACTATACATCTCAAAATTGAAATAGCGCTAATCTTGTATAACTAAAAAAACTAAAACAGTAAGAGTAACAAATTGAAATGAAATCTTCTTTGAGCTACAGGGTTACTGAAGCATCACCATAACATGCAAACAAATATTCCAACTACTTTTGTTCGCAATAAAGTTATAGTTAAAAGAACAAGACGAAGAATAAGAAAGAACTCTATCTAATCTAATGTGATTCCTCATTAACAGTGTAGGAAAATAACTTAGATGAGACATGGTGGTAGTTGACATGACTGGAATCCATATCCGATACTCTTAATGCAATGGCACTTATCATAGCACCTGACTACGGCTATGGCCTCATCAAACAATCGTCCTCTAGCCGCCTAGCTCCCATTTCTAAATGCAAAGTACAATTTGCTCTTTAATTGAGAAACGTCGATTATAAATTAGGAGAACAAGCTAATTCATGAAAAGGAAATAGAATCCAGTTACCGGATTCGAATGGGAGAGGTTCCACCAGAGGATGGAGCCATCGGATCCGCCGGTATAGAGAGTAAGGGGGTAGTTCAGTACAGCGGTGGCAGTGACCCGATGAGATGGAGGCGCGGCTGACCATATGCAGGCCACCGATCGGCACTTCATCGGCGGTCTCAATTCCGGTGATCACGTCGAGCTGCAAATCAGTAACTTATAAAGAGAACCGATTTTCGAACCAAAGTAATCACAAGTACAGACAATGAAGGGATTAACGAACTGTAGAGAGAAAACGAAACCGCGATCTTATATTTCCCGGCCTCGCTTTGGTTTTGAATGGGCTAACCATTTTGCTTCTTTAAATTTGGTAAAAATATTCAATTGTATGTTTCTATTAGCATCCAATTTCAAAGTCAATTACCAAACATTACCCCGAAAAATATAACCAATTACTTGGAAATTTATACGCTCAACTATTATCGGATCATCTATTACCAAGTTTTGTTTTATTTCTTCTCAATACCCATCTTAACTATTAAACTCTCCCTTAATACCTAACATTATTTTAATATCTACATTACTATCATCCTACTATATAAGTACAATTTTCTGTTTTCTTTCCCTTTTTCTAACTTTTAAAGATTTGAATTTGTGAAGCTGCTCTAAACACATAACTCTACAAACCACCAAGAAACCACAATTTTCAAGTGATCGGAGAGTTTAAGGCCTGTATATTTCTGTAAGCTCGATATAAAATGCATCTAACTACTGCTTTCTACGTACATGAGTTGATCACACGTTCTTTGAGTTTTTTGGAACCTCTATTCTTTTGATTTTACGTGTTGCTTTTAGGTAATGGTGTTTAACTACTGATTTCGAGGTTATTTCTTGAATTTCTGAGTTAAAATAGGTGTTATTCTACTGTTTCGGTTGTTTGTAAATCTTGTTCGAGTTTTTTCTCTGTTTTTTTTTTGTTCGAGCGATTGTTTGTTATTATGTTAGTCTATGTCGTTAATCCTTGTTTAACTAGCTATATACTGATTTTTAGTGTATTAGATGTTGATTTTGAACGTGAAACATGTGTAGACTATGAGTTTTAGGTGTCCAGGCATTCCCAACAAAAGATGCGAATTGTTTTCTGGTTATTAGCGTTGAAGATGTGAATTGTTCGATGTTTTCTAACAAAGAAGATGTGAATTATGTTAACAACTCTCAGGCTATCGTGAGAGTTGCAAACAACTCTTTGCAAATATAAGAGTTGCAAACAACTCTGAGGAAATCCAAGAGTTGCACACAACTCTCAGTTAATCATGAGAGTTGCAAACAATTCCCAAGCACTATTGCGAATTGTTTACATTTTGTTCATTCTTGAGTGCTAAAATAAGATGCGAATTGTGTAACTCCAGTGTAGTAGACATAAAACTGCAAACAATTCGCATCTTATAGTTATAAACAACTCGCATGAGAGGATGCGAGTTGCTTTATGATTGTTCAGAGCATGAACTAATAACTTGCTTTATGATTGTTCAGTGCAGGGTAAGGTATGCCTAAATCACGAGTTTTTATTTTTAAACATGGTCACCAAAATGCAATTGTGCCTTTCACGGAGTTTGAAAGCTTTCAAAGTATCCAAGAGTATGTGGAGAGCACATGGGAGGAGCTGGTCACGGGTGACTACCTAATTACCTACTCCTGCGATGATCACAAGAATTGTTTCTTTAATAACCAAAAATATTTTGTTGGTATAATATTATATCTTGATTTGGAGCGTTTAAAACGGGTTAGTTTTCTCATAGAACAACAAGTCCTTAATAAAGGTTTTGGTGATAAATGTTCTAGTGATAAGAGTTTTGGTGATAAGGGTTCTGGTCTAAAGCGTAAACAGCCTAGCATAAGTTTGGGAGAACCATCTCTTAATCAACTAATTAGTGGGGGAGTAGTAACGGATTAGTTAATTCTGATCAGAGAAAAAACAACTTGCTACTACTGGTTGGGCTGATGTTATTACAAGAGCTGGTCAAGCTTTTGAAGAAGGTGCTGCAAGTCTAAGGTTATCTTTGTGTCGATATGCTTTAGATCATGGTTTTTCTTTCAAATACATGCACAACACAGCAAACAAGATCATTGCTTATTGTGAAAATAAATTCACAAGCTGATGCAAATGGAGATTTTATGTATCTATTGATTCCAACACCGACTTAATGACAATCAAAAAGTATGTTCTGCATCATACTTGTAGTCCTGTTTTCTCCCAAAAAATCAGCGGCATATGCATTTGACATCGGATTTGATTGCGGAGGAAATTCATGATTATATCAGGACCTGCCATTCGTTGACAGCCAAAACCATACAATCGACTGTCAAACAAAATTACGGTCTAGATATCTCCTACCGTTTGTTGTGGAATGCTTTAGAGAAGGCAATGAGTGGATTTTTTTGGAGATAGTTCAAGCTCTTTTAGTTACTAAGCGGGTACTTCAAACGATTGAAGAGCTGGGATATTACTACGGACTGCCGGTTGGAGTTATCAGCTGGAAACCTCTTCAAGCGTTGTTTTATAGCATTCGGTGCATCCCTTCAGGTTTTCCATTCATGTCGTCCAATGTTATTTGTCGATGGAACGTTCTTATAGGGAAAGTATAAGGGTGTATTGCTTACTGCGTAGGAAAAAACGAAAACAACAGTTAGTTTCATTTTTTTATGTGAAGGATTACAATATTTGGTTCAAAAATTGTAAACAACTCGCAGCCTAGAGTTACAAACAACTCTTTGGAAAATACAAAATTTCCAAACAATTCTCAGGTAATCCTAAGAGTTGCAAACTACTCTTGTCAAATATAAGACTTGCAAACAACTCCCACGATATCATGAGAGTTGCAAACAACTCTCAAGCACTATTGCGAATTGTTTATATTTTTGTTCATGCTTGAATTTTATATTTGACCATCTGAGGTGCCTTATTTCAGGACTATTCCCTGTTGCAATTGGTATAGTTAGCATTGAGGATTGTGACAATTGGATGTGGTTTTGGGGTGTTTGAAACCTCATTTGTTGGAGCGCCAAATCACATTTATTTCAGACCGTCATTCTGGTATCGTTAATGATGTTTCTGTCTTGTATCCAAACTGCTATCACGCGTATTGTTATTTCCATCTCATGCAGAATTTGAAATCCAAATTGGAACACTAACAGAGACTATTAAAAAAAGATGTTGTGTTTTCTCCATCGTCTTGCATATGCTCCCACTCGAGAGCTTTTTAAAGATATACTAACAGATTTTCTATGTGAAGGTGGTGACAGAATTGATGATTTTCTTGGTAATTTACCTCCAGATAAGTATGCTCAGGCTTACGTTAAAGGGAAACGATACGGGTCTATGGTTTCTATTGCGGCCGAATATTTTAACAATCAGATCAAAAAATATTGCGACCTACCCATTGTTGAGTTTATTGACTGGATTAGAGTCTTGCTTATGACTCAAGTTTCACGAAAATACCAAGAGGGGTTAAGCTAGAGTACTAATTTGGTCCCCGGGTATGAGAAGAAGCTGAAGCAGAATGTTGACATGTGTCGAACTTGAGTAGTATATAAGTCAGCTGCAGCTAAGTTCGAAATCTATTCTGATCCTGTGGTGGTTGTTAATTTGTTGGATTTTAAATTTTCTTGCGGAGCATGGCAACAAGAGTGTTTTCCATGTCCTCACACTTTAGCGGAAATACAGTATACCGACCAAGATCATTTTACTATAATAGAGACGTTCTTCACGGTTAAGAATTACAGGGAAAGTTACTCATCATCATATTGACGATAACCGATTTCGGCAAAGGGTCAAGCGCTAACGATCCTTCGGAGGTGGAAATTCTGCCTCCCAACATTAAAAGACGTCCCGGAAGGCCTAAGAAAAAAAGAATCCCCACTAGAGGAGAAGCCTCAACCAATCAGTTGAGGTGTGACCATTGTTCGAAATCATGTCATAACATGAGGACTTGTGAGGTTCCAGTTTAAAGACAACTCTTGTTGTGGACAATTCTCGTTGGCTACATTGATTTGTAATATTGTGCTTGTTGTGGACAATACACTAAACATTTTTAGAGTTGTTTGGACATTTACACATATTTCTCTTGTTTGTATTACAGTAATGAAGTGCTAAGTGTTTGGTTAATAAAGTTATTTTTCCCACACAACTATCAGGAACATAGTTTCAAACAACTCTCAACATAGTCTGAGAGTTGCAAACAATTCGCATGTACTATATAGAATTGTTTACAAAATCTGGGTATCATATTACAAAAAACTCTTAGGTATTTCTGAGAGTTGTTTGCAACTGTAAGTAATGCGAATTGTTTGCTTTTCCAACTTATAGAGTTGCATACAATATCTGGGTATCATATTGCAAACAACTCTCAGGTATTACTGAGAGTTGTTTGCAACTGTTGGTGATGCGAATTGTTTGCTTTTCAAGCTTATAGAGTTGCATACGATATCTGGGTATCATATTGCAAACAACTCTCAGGTATTACTGAGAGTTGTTTGCAATTGTTTGTGATGTGAATTGTTTGCATGTCCAATATCTGGGTATAATATTGCAAATAACTCGCAGGTATTACTGAGAGCTGTTTGCAACTACTACTAGGGTACGAATTGTTTGTATGTCCAATATCTGGGTATAATATTGCAAACAACTCGCATGTATTACTGAGAGTTGTTTGTAACTACTAGAATTGTTTCAAATACACACACGAGGATGTGAATTGTTTCCATGTCCTTTCCCTGAGTCTGTATACCAAAGGAGTACGAATTGTTTGTATATTAGTTCCTTAGGGTTCTTTGTCAAGGTGACCTGAGATTTGTTTGCAAAATAAAAATACTTCATAAACTTTTTACACTCATTAAAAATGTATACAAAAAAGAGATTACATAGTCATAACAGGCTTCATGCAATGACTATCAGTCATCACTAGAGGATTCTTCACCTTCTTCCTCTTCTTCAAGCTCATCATCAACATCTCCATTATGCTCTTCCTCCTCGTTATCTATGTCCATTATGCTTATATATTTGGTCCCCGAGTGACCAGCATCTTCTTCCATCCTCAATTTCCTGTTTGGAACCTTTGTTGGCTGAGGTGTAGCCACCAGGGGAACCACTTCAACTGGTTCAGAGTCAGCAGAAAAGTAATCCTCGATATCAAAGTCCATTGCAGAGAAAGGGCTGTTTGGTGGTACCGCCGGAGTGATTAAGCCGGAGCTTCTGTTGGTGGTTATGGAAGACGAGGAGTCACCTAAAGAATCGGAGGTAGACATGGTGATTGGTAGTTGAAGATGTTATGCGTATTTGAAATATATAGTTTGTTTTTAAATTAGCCTCTGGTTACTTGTATAATTATAGGCATGGAGGGAGTTTTAGTGAGGTGGTGGTGTGGCTATATTAATCATTACATAGCATCCTATGTCCAATCAACAATTAATGGGATATTTTGATTAGATGGATTTTTGCGTGCTCAATGCACTTAACGGTTACCAAGGCAGACGCCATAGTCTGTTTGTATTCTGCAGCCATGTTTTCTAATTATTTAATATATATATCATGATAAGGTGCGAACTGTTGGTTGTAGTTTACTCCTGAGAATTGTTTAGAAGTAGTTGTTTGTATATATTGGGAATTGTTTAGTAGTAATTTTCTTTATTGTATATATCACGAAATGATGCGAATTGTGCCCAAATACCCACTGTTTTTTAAAATGAGTTCGAAAATGTCATATATTGCACATTTCTGAAACAAAAAAACTCGATATATACACCAAAAAATTACAAGGAATATATGTACACTAAAAATCAAAATGAATATATCCAAAAGGCTCCCTCCATAGTTTTCGACATAAAAACGATTACTACCCATATGAGTTGGTGTTAACATCATTTAGGAAAAAATAAAACATTTCCGCTCTAAAGTTTGTTACCATATCTCTACGGTAAGTCTCCTGCACGTATCCTTTTTCGATAATATCTTTGGCTTATTGACAGATGAAAATACCACAGTCAATGGTGCCTCGTTTTTGTTGTAAAAATTTTCTTGCATTTCTCACCTTGTACCTGGTCTTTGAAGAAGGTATATATTCTTTCTCGAGTAAATAATTAATCTGGTTATAATAATTTGTCTCAGGGGTCAGTGCAAATACGTATACTCTTGTTGCAAACAACTCTTAGGAGAACCTGAGAGTTGTTTGGCGATCCAAGCTAAAAGTGTTGCATAGAACTCTCCGGGTAGCCTGAGAGTTGTTTACAACTCTAAGGTATTACAGTTGCAAAAAACTCTCAGGGTAACCCAAGAGTTGTTTACAACTCCAACATGTTAGAGTTCCAAACAAATCTCATGATTTTTTAGTTGCAAACAACCCTCAGGATAACCTGACAGTTGTTTGCAACTACAAACAACTAAGTAGGGAACAATTCTCAAATTAAGAGTTGTTTTTTAAATGTGTTTTACAGTTATTGTAGCACTTAGGTGTCTTACCAGTAGTACAGATGTCCTTATTGTGTAGTCTGTTGCTTGAGGTTTAGGCAGGAGTGGGTTGTAGTTTGTTGCCGTCCTAGCAATGACGAGAAACGTCCAATGGTTGATTTGGTCCTTCTTCTTGCTGCATATTGGAATGAACACAAGGTTCGCATTTTTAGACGTTGTGCTAAAAACATCGTCGACTACATTTGTTATTTCCTGTCATTTTTCCATTGGATGCTGCATTCAAAGAATAGTACATTACAACGAGAACATGCGAGGTTTTTGTAGTTTATAGCTAAACTTACCGTAGTCATGCCAGAAATTTGTATGCACACAAATTTCATTTGAGGGAAAGTTTTGCATGAAACTTTCCAAATTTGTTCTTTAAGCATCTTTTGAATCCAAGCATCCACAATCTATGAAACGAGTTGTTTATTTACGTAATATATGAGAGTTGTTTGAAAATTGATACCTTTTAATCCAGGTCCTTTTCGAAAGGTAGCGCCAATAAATCAGTCATTTGCACGTTAAGTCTGTAGAAAAACTCGGACGTTGGTAAATACCATACTATTGGATCGGGTGAGTCTTCATTGGCTTTAATTAATCGTATTTTATGGTATTCACGGACATCGATCCGGTCAGTTGTCAGTGTTCTCTTTGGCCAGCCGGTGAGAGTTACTTGTGCATTTGGACATTCTACCACACATACCTTTACATCCGCCTGCTGTGTCGATGTCAATAGATTAAAATTAGACATTAGGTAATCCTCCTTCACTGTCTCTTCCCTTGACTTGAACATATAAAATAAAATAAAAAATTAAGAGAATTTGTGTCAAGCATCATGATACAAACAACTCTGAGGATAACATGCGAGTTGTTTGATACCCCAATCCAATAAAGCATCGAACAACTCCCATAATATGTTGAGAGTTATTTGTAACTCTTAATAATATATATCCACACAATTCTTAGGATATGTTGCGAGTTATTATAAAATTGTTATACAAATATCCAAACACTCATAAAATCCTAATACACACGTTGCAAAGTCATTTAAAATTCCGTTTACCACACAATCGGTGACAACCAATGTCATCGACTGCTCTGGCATAATCTCCGGATCTCGTCGATAAAAATCATTTATCACATCCTCCGAAATATTCTCCAAAGACCGTTGTATTAAAACGTCGTACTCAACATTATCAGTTTCATTTTAAAATGACTATAAAACTTGTGTAGAAAAACCATCATTAGATACATTTTGGTAAACGTACTATGTTATCGTACGTAACGGTCGAGTCTGGAGCTTGGCTTTCTATGTTTTGCGGTTGATTCGTACTGGTCCTACAATTTCAGCTTGGCTTAGTGATTCTGACTTTGTGTAGGCCATTTTTATTTTTCAGGTACATCTCCGTCTCGTTTTTGGTCTTCTACCGATGTTTCTCCCTCGCTAAGTAGTTTCGACTTCTTACAAGGATTGGCAGACTCTAACTCTTCTGGAGCTACGGCTTATGCACCTCCGGTCTGTGTTAGCCTTTCTCTATTTGCCAAGACTAGGTGCTGTTGTTGTTCTCCTTCTTGATTTTGTTGTTGTTCTTCTTCTTGTGGGTGTTTTTGTTGTTGTTGTTCTCCTTGATTTTGGTGTTCTTCTTGTGGGTGTTGTTTGTCGCCTTGCTGTTTCATACAAAATACAAAATAAAAAGGAATTTGTGTCAGACATCACGATACTCTAAGTTGCAAACAACTCTCAGGATATCCTGAGAGTTGTTTAGACTAACATAAAAATCGTGAGATTTGTTTGAAAGTGAACATATAGCGAATTGTGTACAAATATAGTATAACAGTACGCAAATTGTTAGTAAGAGAAAACCGCGGATTATTTTAAATACATAACCTGATTTTGTTTGAATATGTATAAAATAATATACATTAGTAGATAATTTTATCAAAAAAATATACTAAAATATTTGAATCTTAGTGTACTTCAGATCCACTTACATCTTCATGGCTTTTTACATCTATAAGTCCCGATTCTTCCGCTGCCACTTCCTTCTCACGAGCGTCTACCTCCTTAGCTATGTATTCTTGGAAGCCTACTTCCTATGGCATGTGAGGTACGAGTTATCGGTCATTCGTAAGAGACTCGTGTCTTTCTGTCTCCTTTGGATGACTCGTACCTGTCGATGCCTCCTCTATAGAAGGAGACTTGTCTGTCTGTCTCTCCGTGGTGTCAGTCTCTGTGGTGACCAACAACTCTTCCGGTCTTTGTTCGGATGACTCTTCTGCCTCTTTTTATAAAACCACTATCTCCGTAGGATAATCATTTGTATCGTCCTTTTCGGGTACAACGGATGGTACCGATACGGGTGAATGGTTCCCATCTTCGTCCTTCTTCTTTGGCATTTGCTCGTCTTGATTCGGGTCCTTATCCTGAATTTCAGATGGCACAAGTTCCTGCAATTCAGTGGACGCTGCTTGTGAAGATCGTTAGCTCTGGTTCTTTCTCCATTGCATGGCTTCCAATCTGACAAATAAGCTAAGAGAGAGCATTGCGGAGTTTTTGTCCTTCAAGCTCCGTTATCTTCAATCTTAATGCTTCAAGCTGATAAAGTAATAGCAGACGTATTATAAAATATTTTGTGTTGATTAAAATGGTTAAATCTACGTTTATGTAAGGTTCAATTTCCTACTTAATTCTTTGGGCTGTTTGTCGATCTTTCGCTAGTACTTGTCCTTATCGGTATACGTTTTCAATCGCTTTGATCTTGCTTCAGTTCTACACTTCTTTGGAGTAGCTTGTCTGTGTTTGACGTAAAATTTACAGATCGTTTAACTCATACTATCGTCTTCCTCTTCCTCGTCCTCATGTTGGACTGTCTCGTTTGGCGTTGGTGGAATCATTGTTCGGGGGACTGTTTGTGGTTGGACTCTGATTGAGATGTCCTGGCTAGATTCTTTTTGTTCCTGTGTCGCCCTTTTCCTTATTTTTTGGGCTGCGTTTTTCTTCCATTTCTTCGTTCTTTCTTGGGGTAAAATCGGTGCAGCATTTGGATCTCCATTTCCTACTGCTCCTCTAAATGCTTTGCTTTCAGCCTCAGTCAAACATAGTGGAGGTTCCAAAACCTATAAAGGGAGGAACATCAAAGTAAATAGTTGCACGCAGTTTATTTGGAAAATATCATGCTATAGACCGAGAGTTTTTTCACACAATTCGCAGGCTATCCTGAGATTTGTTTAGAACTCTATCAGCTTAGAGTTCCAAACAACTCTCAGGAAATCCTGATTGTTGTTTGCAAACAATAAGTAGCGCATTTTTTTTCAACTCTATCATCTGTGGAATATTGTGTAATGCTTCGGCTTTTGTTAAAGTCATTTCTTATGCACCGTGCTTTAGCCCGAAAATGACACTTACATCGTTCGTCGTTAGTTTCGCAAACTTTGACCCAAATCGAAAGACGTCTTGATCGACCGAGAATGTCTCCACAACCCACTGAATTTTCGAATAAAACTTCTTCTTCGGCAGCTCTGCCACATTCCGGAGGTCTAATGCTGCATTCAAAAGCGTGTAGAAGGGTGTGTTTCTTGCAGTTTCGATGTGGGCACCAGTAATACGGTACTATTTCAGCCGTTTCAAAAGGCTCGCCAACCCTGACTTGTAATAGATTGGTTTTGTTGTCATACTTCCTGCAAAAACACAAATCATCAGCTGCAGGTAAATTGGTCCCACAAAGGGACTTTATTAGCTTGTAGTTGCAAAAAACTCACAGGATAGCATGCGAATTGTTTGCAAATATAAGCTGCGAATTGTGTGGAATATAAAAGGCTATGAAGTTGTGAATTGTCTGCAACTATAAAAAAGATGAAGATGCGAATTGTTTGCATTCATGCATGATGAAGATGCGAATTATATTATAACACACATATAGCAGGATGCGAATTGTTCTATTTTTTACATGCATGTTGCTTGGATCTGGAAAATATGGAAACAACACCAGAACCAACAAACAACCACCTAAAAGACATCTAATATACATCACAACACGCACAAAATGAGTAACATTACACGCAACCTAATAAACTACTGTGTTCGACGATAAATCCAGAAACTAACATACCAAGTGCTGAATCCTAAATACTTGATTTTGGTAGAAATAAGCAACGTCGATCATCAAATAACATCAACAAGTGCTTTGAAGTTACCATAAACGCAAAAAAAATTGCAGAATCGGAATGTACCTGGTTACAGTAACTGGTTATTGCTTCACCAGCCGGCGTAGAATCAACGGCAACACGTCGAACGGTTGTTGGTTACTAGCTTGGTCTAGTAGAAGATAATGACCGGTCGAAATCTGGTGAAGAACGACTGATTCTTGGGTTGAATGTTTAAAGGGTTTCTCTAGAGAGAGGTTCGTAGAAGTCGATCATTTTCTGGTTGTTTCTAAAAAATTAGATGTGTTTGAGTTGGTTTAGGGTGCTGAGAAAGGGGAAAAGTGGGTTTGAAGTGAAAAATGGGTATATATAGTCGGGGGGTATTTTTGTCTAAATTTTAGGTGGAGGTACGAAGTGACACTATCCCAAATCCGGGTACTAGTGAGTAATTAGGTAGTTGAGTGGGTATTTACTAGTACTTTCTCCAATATTATTGAAAATAGTTTTAATTTGAATATATAAACTTTTTTTAAAGCAAAGAAATTCTTTATTAGAAAATAAAGGTCCAATTTGAAGGATTACAAAAAGAAATCCAAAATAATACTAATTACAAAGATAAAGGATCTTGGAAACAACATTTCAAAATTAAATTTGATGAGGCCCTCCCAACCTTCACTCCAGAGAGACATCTTCTTCATTAGGCGAAATGAATCATTACATTATCTCTATTTTCTTCTCAACAACTCTTCATCTTCCAGTAGATAATTTAGAATTTTACAATCGACCAAAACCAAACTTGCAAAAACCTAATGCTCTGAACAGATTACAAGAAAACAAAACATTTCAAAGTAAAAGTGAAGATAATTATTCAGTATTAATATAACCCAGGTCTAAGCTTTCCAGGAAGACAATGTTCATCATACTATTAGGAGCTTTGACTTGATTGATGCCCTGGTTTTGTTTGTAGTTCAGAGTCCATTTCGTAAGCCAATCTGAGGCTTGGTTTTGGACTCTGGAAATATGTCTAATGGTCTTTTTAGGGTGAAAAACTCCCTACATAAAAAGAGAATGAAATCGAGGTACCAAACAGCATTGCCCTCTGAAAAAAGATTAATAAGGAGTAAACTATTTGATTCAATATCCACTTCAATCCATTTGTTTTGCTTACAGATAATCAAGCCTTCTAGGAGAGCTCTAGACTCAGCAAGCAAATGATTTAATTTGCCGAAAATGATGTCAGATCCTAGAATGATGCCACCTTCCCAATTTCTGATTAGAATCCCTCCATTAAACTCCCAATTATGGATACAATCACCATATACATTCATCCCTAGTTTGTCTTTGTTTGGAGCAATCCATTTGAGGTAAATAGATTTCTTTATTATGTTCTCAATCGATTTGCAGCCTAACGCAGTTCCTGCATCAAAATAATTGGACCAGTGCTTGTTGGTTAACTTGTTAGACATATCATCTGTGATAATTCTTATAATCATAACTATTGAACATTTGAGAGAGTCATGTTTTCTTGAATATTTTGAGTTGCATCTATTTTTTCATACAACCCAACAAATGATTTGAGGGATTATATGAGTAACATGAAATTTGTTCTTAGAAAACCAGAACCATAATCTAATTATGTGATTTAACACCATGTGACGGCCAATTTTTATCTTGAATAAGGTACCAAAATAGTTCCATATATGCCAGGCAAAACTGCAACTAACATAGAGATGATTTTTATCTTCGCAGTTGTTGCAGAACTGGCATTTGGAAGCCATACTCAGGTGCCTTTTCATGAAAATGAAACCAATTGGAATGAAATTATTTATAAGTTTCCAGCACAAAAAGGAGAACTTATTGGGAGTGATTGTGCTCCAAATCTTCTTAAATAAGCTTGACTTAGTATGCTTTGTTCTGACATTGTCCCAAGTAATTTGTATTAAAGCTGTGATTATTGAAATGCCTCCAAATCATCTTGTCCTCTTCCTCAGGTTTGATCTTGTAAGTATTAATATGATTGATTTTGTTTATGGGAAGGAAGCTTTCCAATGTTTAGATGTCCCAAGCATTGTTCTTCCACAAAGTATTCACTTTAGCCTATAGGTACCAATTGTTGATTTTGTTGTTGTTGTGATTAGTTAAGGGAGAGAGGTTATGCCAGTCCTCGAGCCAAAATTCCATGTTACCTCGACCAAGAATCCACTTGATATTGCATTCTGTTTGAGCTTTTATACCTGTTAATATCTTCCAAACCAGAGAACCAAATTTGTTGAAATAAGTTTTTAAAGGATGTATATTAGTGTTGTAGATATTATGCATATATTTGACCAAAGACTATTATTTTTTCTGAAAAGAAACCAGAGTTTTAAAAAAAAGATAAGTTGAATATCATTAAGCATTTTGATGTTCAGCCCCCCCCCCCCTTCCTCAAAAGGTTTACAGAGAGAATTCCAAGAGGACAAGTGTATTGTTTTCTGATTGTATTTTGACCTCCGTAGGAACCTATTAAAAGTATTTTCCAATCTTTTGAGGATGTTTTTAGGTAAGAGACTATTTTGCATCCAATAATATGTTATTGGTAGTAATACATAAGAAATAAAGGTAAGTCTAACCCCATAGGACATGTGATTAGTGTCCCATTCAGTAATCTTATCATGAACTTTATCAATAATAGGATTAAAGTTCTTCCATTTGTTGTTGCAGTATAGAGTAATCCCCCGGTAGCTTGAAGAAAGAGTATCAATTGTAAAACCAGTCTGAATTTTCATGTTGCTGATCTTTGATTACCGAGTTCTTGTTGAGGTAATCAACTTGGTCTTCTCTTCATTGCCTATAAATTAATTGATATTTGTCCAGGAACCTGCTTAACTTGTCTATAGAAGAGGTCAAGATATTAGTAAACACAAGAATATCATCAACGAAAGCGAGACAGGGCACCAGGTAATCAGTTCCTAGTTGCATATTGAAGCTTCTTATTAGAGCTAAATAAGTTATAAAGCCCTCTGATTAGAACTTCTTCGGCAAGAATGAAAAGGCTATGAGATAAATGATCTCATTGCCTTAGCCCTTTCTTCTAGTGAAAGAAGGAAATAACATTTGTATTGATTAAAATATATATGTTAACATCTTTAATCATCTTAATTAAGTTTATAAAGTCATCAGAGAAACCAAAAGAGGATAAAACTTTAAATGTGAAGGCATGAGACATTTTGTCGAATGCTTTGGACATATCAAGTTGAATCATTATGTTGCCTGATTTTGGTTTTCTGTTGATATCATGAATAAGCTTCCTCGCAATCAGGATGTTTTCATGAATTAATCTACCTTTGACAAAAGCTCCTTGAGTGTTGGAGATTATATTAGGAAGAATTTTGGCTAATCTCGAGTTTATGAGATTGGATAAGACTCTGTTAAACATAGTGCACAGACTAATAAGACTTTGTTAAGAAGCGATTCATTTTCTTCATTAGTAACAAGTCTTGGAATTTTTCAAAGATATTGCCATGCATCAACTTTTGCTCTTCTTCTCTGTTTTTATAAGTATTAGAAGCTAAAACGTTCTTGAAGTAATTATCTGCTGATTTACCAATATCTTCAGAGTTCTGGATCCAATTGATACATTTTTAATGCTTTTTATAAAATTTCTTCTTCTTTTCTTGGAGACATAAGCATGATATAACTTTGTGTTGTCATCTGCATCTTTCAGCCAATTGTTGTAGCATTTTTCTCTCCAATAATCCTTTTCATGTCTAAGATCTTGAATGTATAGACTATTAGCCTTAGAGAGAGAAGCTTTGGAGCTTTGATTATTGTTCATATAATGATAAATTTCCATCTTCTTAACTTCATCTTCAGTAGATTTGACATTGTTGAAGATGTTGCCAAAGTGCTTGATGTTCTAATCCTTGATCACATTTTGAGTCTTTTTAGCTTGTACTAGAAAATTTTGATTAGGGTTGCCATTGATATTAAGCTTCCAATTGTTTTCTACAACACTTAAAAAACTATCATTATTGGATCACATATTCATGAATTTAATGATTTTCTTTTTATTGTTAGTATGATTAGATGAATTATAGAGAGAAGTGATTAAGAGTGGAGCATGGTCAGAACAAGTTCTGACCATGTGAAAAACCTGGATCTTAGTGAATGTAGTAAACCATTTGTTATAACCATAGCTCTCGGTAATCATTTCCAGTGTGTGTTCCTGATTAGGTATACTTTGATCCAACAAATGCATGCGTCTTCAAGGTTGCAGTTTCCAATTGCTTTGTTGAAGTTGTCAATGTTGTTTTGATCGTTTGAAGTACATCCAAGCCGATCATCAGAAGTGGTAATTATGTTGTATTCTCTATCAGTGATTCAGGCTTTATTAGTTCGAGAAAACATCTTCAGATTATCCCAAAGATCAATTTTTTGAAGTCTCTGGATTTTGGCGTAAACGTTATTAAAGTTGAAGCTTTCACCAAGGCCAGGGTAGTGAACCTCCATGTGTAAGTACTGATCATGGTCACATTTTATATCCATCTTAACAAGTTCACTCCAAAAACCCAAATCTTATTAGAACTATTAGTAGTATAGTTCTTATAGACCAGAAAATTAGCAATACTTTCAATTTTATCAGCATTGGCCATAGACTCTTGAATGGTCAGAATTTTGATTTTTTCAGCTTGAATCATATAGAGAAGCTTTTTCTAAGTAGACTTGTTATTTATGCCTCTGAAATTCCAGATAATTATCCTTATTATTATCAGATAGGGATTTTTTATGTTTTCTGTCCGCTACATACTTCAGAAAATTAATCACAAGTTTGTTAGTTTTTCTACCTTTCTTTGCAGATTTCAGTTTTCTGTTGATGATGGTGCTGAAGTCTTAATCAGATGGGATGCTTCTCTTGGTTGGGGTGACGTTGCTACTTTATATATTGTCATACTTTGGTGTCAAAATATTAACATCCTCCTGAAGAGTGATCTTGGCATATCCATGTTCAAGCTTTTGAAGAGCCTCAATAATTTCTATGTCTTCTTTTGCTGCTGATTATTTGCATGTGTCATTAGGTTGGTTATCAATGTTTTGGGTAAACTGTTTCAGATGACTTTGGCTTTGAAAGTTTTGATCTTGGAAGGATTGAGTTTGTCTGTCATCATTCTTGGTATCTTGATCTTTTTGGGTCACAGTGGACTTAATTTTCCTTCTATAGACTTTGCTAAAAAAAATTAGTTTGCTGGCTTGGGTTCAATCCAACATGCTGATTGAGGTTGCTGGTTTTAGTCAAAGACATGATTTTATTTTCATTGACCTGGTTTTCAATTCTGGGATTAACAGTTTCGTTTTCATCTTCTGCCTTATCATCTTTTGCAACAAACTTCTTAGTTTTCTTACATTCAGATTCTTTGTATCCTATGTGGAAGCAGAAATCACAATAGGTAGGAACATTTATTCTAGCTTAATGAGATCCAACAACCATCATTAGTTCCAAAACCAATCCACATTCTATGCTTCAATTTTCTCGAAATGTCAATTTCGATTTGAGCATAACAAACATTAGTGTAAGCCCTGTTCATTTTTGGAACTATAACTTTGTAAGGCGTTCTTATAGTGGCTGCTAAATCATTCAGATCGTGTAGTTATATAGAAACTCACAATTTTTTTCAAATCGAACCCAGACCAGTGCTAAAGGATTTTCATATTTTATGTTAAAGTCTAGACTCCATCTTAGTAATCTTATGATCGTACCATCTATATTCCATACGTTTCTAGACCAGAGAGAACTGATATATTTCTTCAAGCAGAATTCCAGAAGAATCGAGATTCCGTGATTTTGAAGCTGAAAGAACCTTTAAACTTGAAAGAATTCAAGAATCCATTCATGACCGACCTTTTAGGAATTCCATTACTGAATTTCCCAACTAATGTAGTTTCCATTGCTGAATAAGAAAATATTTAGCTTCTTTAACATATTGAACAGAAAAGTGATCCTCTGTTTCTTTAGTATACTATGGTTTCAGATCAACATTCATGGAAGTAGTTCTTGGTTTTACTACATCGGCGAAAGTTTTCTTGATTTGGGTTTGTTTTGATGATTCTTCGATGAAGTTTCTTGAGGGAAGATGTGGATACTATTCATCTTCATATGAGTTGTTGTTGTGTGATTCCATGATAAGTAACCAGAAAATCAGCAATTCTTACTCTGTAATTGAGTCTTTTCACGAAAACAGAGGAAGCCTACCAGGATGGTTTTTTGGAGTGTTTTATTCATATTTATTTCAGGACGATGCTCTCAATTTGAATATCTAACTTTTGAAACAAAAACATTTTGGTTTTATTTTCTTGCTTTAGACGTTTCACATATCTCTCTCTCTCTCATAACAATAGAGTTTTATTCTCAAAAATTTAGTTAATATTTACGATTAAAACTTTCATATCTTTCTTTTTTATTTTGAAATATTTTATGGAAAAAATTAATCATATCATTTTCGATAATATTCATTAGAAGTTGTATTCGGAAAATTACGAAAAACTTTCGAATAATTTTTGAAGAGCCTAAATTAATTTAGGTTCTTTTTATGATTGACTACATGTATTCGTCGGTATCCACTATGCTCTGGTTTATTAGTTTAAGAAGTTTTATTTTGTGATTTTTTTGGTAAATCATAATGTTAAAAGTTGAAAATTGATGTTTTACGGATTTTTAGTATAATGGTACAATGTTTTAATGAATCTTGCATCCAATACGTTATATATATTTTTTTATAAATACGATTATAGTGAATTCAGGTTAGAATCTATATTGGATTTCCAAAATTATTAATTGAAATCAAGCCACAAAGAATCAGAGAATTATAAATGAATGTACAAACAAAACTTAATTGTGTAAACTGAAAACTCAATATTTCTATTACGAGAATTCCAAATCCTTATGGACACCTTAATATTCTTGCAGAATTTATATTTGGACAATTAAGAAATATAACTTCTTTTCAGAAAGCAATAGAAAAACTATGGGATTAACTAAACAAGCGAATAAAACAGGAATTTAAGTACATAGCAGGTCGTTGACAGAAAGGAAATTGCACGCGTGGAATGATAGAAAATGCAGGGTTCCGCTGCAAACCATTGAAACTAAAATTTATTATTCTTCTTATACGATTCAAACAATTGACAAGTATTAGGAATTGAAATTTGGATATTTGTGGACGAAGAATAAAAAATCTTTACTTGTCTTTACATTATTAGCTAGTACATTAATGGATATTGATAAATAAAAATGAAAAATTCTTTTGTTTTTTTGTTCAATGTTCGATAAAAATGATCAATTCTATAAGGTTGTATAAAAATTTGATAGATTCTTTACGAAAATTGCTATGCTTAATGTGTGACTCGGTAGTTTAGGATTAAGAGTAAAAAAAAGAACCGACCTATAATAGGAACTAAAAACTCTAACATTAATAACCAACTCATTTTTTGCATTATTTGGGTCTAAAAAACTAGTCAAAATATGATATTTTTATCATATCGTTGTAGCAATTGAATAAAGAAATATCTAATTCTAATATAAGTTGTGAAGCAAAGTATGTGGATAAAAGAAAGGATGAGAGAAAGAAAAACAAACTCAATGATCTACGATTCCAATATATAAGGTCTATGAGACCATCTCACGAATGACAATGTAATAAAGCACCAATATGGATTCATGCATAATTATTAATTAGTTATTCATAATTATAAAAATTTGTTCATAGAACAAAAAAAGCATTCAGCCAATAAAAACTAAGAAGATTTACTCAAAAAAAAAAATATTCAAAGACACAGTTAGTAGAATTCAGTTCTAAACATTAATCAAGAAGCAATGGAAATGACGAAACCTCTGAATTCGAAAGATTCCATTGAAAACGAGTTTTACTTATTTATTGGGTGGGGTGGCGAAACAAATCGGAAACCTATTTATCTATTTTAATTATGATAGGTCGTGGGCTAACCCTAACCCTAAAACTTAAATAGATATTCAAAAGAATAAATATTTGCCCGCAAAAAGTTTATTTTATTGGATTGGTCAATTTTAGTCGATCCACTAAGCTAAAAAAGGCAAAACGAAATAAAGATTAAACATTAGTTATCAATTTTCTATAAGTATAAAAGAGAATGTATCTTCAATTCTATTTCCAAAAAAGATATAAAAATTTACAATTAGAATAGATTAAATGAAATCGGAATGAATCCTATAATTCAGTCGATTAGTCATTAAGTGCATGTATATTTTAATACAATCTTTTTTAAGTTTTTATTCGCGGGGAGCTGGATAAGATGAAACTCTCACCATTTCTGGAGTAGAGATGGTTTTTGTAAACAACCATCAACTATAACCCCCCAAAACTAAATTCTATAAACAACATAGAGGAAGACTGAAAGGAATATCTTTTTGAGGTCATCAGATTTGTTTCCACATAAACCAGTTACAGTAACACCTACTGAAACACGCATGGATTCAGGGAAATGATCTACGGAATATTAGGTAGCTCTCGTCAAACCGAGTAGAACAGATGGACTATTTCAATAGTGGTATCCAAAATTCTTATAAAACTCAATTCGTTATATTTGGATAGATATGTAGAATTAAAACAAAAGTATTGAGGATAAAATATTTCTTTTAGGTTTTTTTTATTGACAAACTATATTTTACTCTTTTCTTTACATTGAAAATTGAAAGAACATATAAAAAAATAATATGATTTAACCTCAAACTCATTTAAATATAGCAGACAACAGTGGGGCCCTAAAATTTTCAATAATCACCGATATACTGATATTGGTGACGTTATAGTTCATGTGATCCATGAAGCAAAACCAAACACGCCCCTAAAAATATCAAAAGTGATTAGAGCTGTAATTATACATACTTGTAAAAAAGTCAAACTTAAGAATGTGATGATAATACGATGACAATGCGGCAATTATCATTGATCAAGAAGGAAATCCAAAAATTATCCCTCGGAAATTGAGGCAATTAAATTTCACGAAAATAGTTTCACTAGCTCATGGAGTATTATAAGATTAAAATGATATCTTAATTTTATGTGGTTTAGTTATAGTATTTAAATCATATAAATAAATTAATAGAGTATTTCTCATGCATATAAATTTAACAAAAAAATTTATATTATAAATAGACAAAAAGATTATATACTATCATAATATTATATATATTATTAGTTAATAATATATTAATTATAATTTAATTCATATATTAAATATTAATAATTATTTTATAATATCTAGAAAATAAAATGTATAGAAAAATTGTTGAGTTTAGAATTATTTCAAGTGAGAAAAAGTAAAAGAAAGAAATGAATTGGGGAGAGGGAAAGTAGTTTTAGAAATCAGAATTTAACTAATGAAGTATCTTCCTTTATTCATCCCCTCTTATCCTATTTATAGTTTAAATGGATAAATTGCATTGCAACCCCTTATATTTACAAATAGTTTAAATATCTGTTATAACTATACAATTTATCATAAATAATTTTAGTATTTTTACATTAGGTCCTCAATATTTCATATCCTTATCAGTAGCCCTCCTGGTTCTTATGAAGAACAGTGAATAAGAACTAGAAATATCATAGTAAATAACAGTTGTTAATTGTCAAAATCTAATTCACTTCGAATTTATCTTTCCCATCTCCTCGTTAAAATAATTTGCTTCAACATCTTTTGTCTTCAAATAGTAGCATATCTAGATTTTGCCTCGAATGTAAATAATTTGTTAATCGATTCAATACTGTTAGATTGCACACTTGTCATCTTCGAATAAATTAATACTCATAAAATCTTCAGTCAACCTTTCCGCAATGGTTAGAAACGTTTAGAATATTCTAGTACACATGCGAAAATCCTATAAGCTTGCCACTAGGTCTGACAACTAACATATATCACGTTATCTCATTACAAGTAACCGTTTGGCATTCCTTCTTTCTACCCAATAATAATTATTACCTCTCCAACTTCTCGGACCATTTTCTCTTTCATATTTATTTTATAAATACTCTCTCACTCATTATTTGTGTTTCACAAATACCTTCTAATGAGAGAAAGTTCATCTAAAAACCCAATTTATTGGCTACCTTCATCTAAAAACTCAATTTCTTGGCTAACTTCACCGAAAAACTGATGTCTCCCAGCTAACATTCAAACTTTTGTGAACTAATTTCAAGATTCTTCTTCATATTAGTTTATGAAAAAATCTCCAGCTACTAAAAAACCCATTTTTGGCTTTTACGATTACGTGTCCATCAATGAAAGGATTCCTGAATATAAAGTTGCCAGTGTAATAAACAGTTCTCTAAATTTCTCAACTCAGACCAATGTATACGGTAAAAGGGCTCCCGCTTATCAAAGTTCATCCAACCCAGATCATAATAATCATTCATTAAAATCTCTTCGACAATCATTACCACCATCTCAAAATTCTTCTTCAGCACTTTCTGGCCACTCATGTGTTCCTCCTCGAAATAATCGCAAAGTAACACAAAGCACATTCATTCACAGAATATCAGATAAAGCTTCATCATCCATCAGATCCGATCCGCCTCAAAATTTATGCAAATAGACTCCTCGAGTTCAGTCAAAGGCTCATTTATCCCAAAACTTTCCTATTAAAAAGAAAACATTCATAGTTGTGGGAGACCTTGAAGCTGATAACACTTCACAAAATCCATTCCCAAAATGTTACAAACAATTCTACACCACCATCTCCTCCCCTGAGGGAGATTGTTGAGACTAACACAGAATCACAACAAAATCCGTCGAATGCTCAAGATGAAAATCTGGCCTCAAACATAAACCTCTTCAACTAATAGACGAAGAAGCCGATTCAGATGAAAGAATAGAAACAAAATCTAATGTCGATGCTGCAAAGAGTGGTTTTTCTTCTGAAACTGAAGACGATGCTTCGAAAAAAGGAGGAGCAGAGAAAATTAAAAAAAGAAAGAAAAGGCCAGTTGAACTCCCTGAAGATATTGTTGTCAGTATTAGGGTGAATTGAAAACCACTTCTCCCTCAATATATCATGGTGCTGAAAAATGTGCCATATCATTATTATAGTGAAGCTCAAGCCGGTCATTTGGAATGCCTGACATATAGTTCTTTGACTACCAAAAGAATGAGAAACTCCACTTGATTATGGAAAAGATAAATCAATGGTCTATCCTGAGATCATCAGTTTGGGTTTCCGATTGCCACTGGATCCGATGATAGTGGAGTACTTCGAACTCCTGGATATCTGCTATACACAAGAAACACCAAATTTATGGTTCACACTCTTGTCAGTGATCATGGTTTCTAGACTAAGTCAAACCCTTCTTCTCTCTATCAACGACTTCATCGTCATAAATAGTCTTTCCAAATGTTTGGTATTTCCCTTATACTATCTAACACGTGTTGATGATTTCAAAATAATCAATGATCTGCTCGAGGCTGACAAATTATGTAAGCAAAAGTTTATCTTCATATCTGGAGCATGGGAGAATGGAAAATAAATCTCCGAAGAGAACCCTTCATTAACCTTGTTTGAAGAATCAACAATAAGTTTTCTCATTTATTCTTATGCGTTTTACAACTTAAATTACTTTTTCTCATGTAATACTACTGTATGCAGGAATTCTGAGGATATACAAAGCTCGCAAGAAAAATGCGAGAGATATTTTTGCCAAGTTGGCCACTTGGGCAGAAAATGAATTGGAAAACGGGTTCCACTCAGCTTTCATGCCCATAAACTTTATCAATAGTCATTTGTAGAGGATTTTCTCGGATTCTGATCTCCCATAAAATTTAATAGAACCACCCAATTCATAGATAGTTGTGAAGAGATTGATAGCACATGATGGTAAGGTTATTATCCCAGTTCAAAACATGTCCCAACTTCATCTGTCTTCGAAAAAAGAAGACTTAAAAGAAAAAAGCAGTTAGTACTGCTGGTGCTAGCTCTTCAACAGATCTGACGCAAAAAAAAACAAAAGGAAGGTAAATGAAGCTATCCTTCCAACAATTGAAGAAGGAGTCGAGGCTGAACATTCTCCAAAAAGAAATAAAACTGTTGTCTCAAAGAAGAAAAAGAACACTTCAAAAAATCCTCCAACTAAGAGAGCAGTAAAGAATTCTGAATAAGCTCCTTTAAAAGTCCCTCCCCCAAAAGTGCCTCATTCTAAAACTGAAGAGACTGCAGTTGAATATCATCAAAGATATTACAACTTTAATTTTGAAAAACCTATTGGTGCTGAAGAACTCCAAAAGCTTTACCAAGATATGGATCCCTCAGTTTGACAGATCCAAAAGCAAATTCAACAAATTGGAAATCAAGTTACTGCTCCTCTTATGTCTGAAATTTTGAACGCAAATGTTTCACTGGTTTCCTTATCTTCTGCTCTCATGCCTCTCAATAATCAGAGGTTCATCTCTATCAAAAAGCCATCTTAAGAAGTTTCAATTTCACTGCAACCTTTTTGTAAAGTCGAAGCAGCAGCCAAAATGTTGTGCACAGAAGTCGACTAAGCTCAAATTCACTTGAAAACTATGGCTAATGAAAGGGTTCGATGGAAGAAAGATGTTTCATGAGAAAATAAAATGAGGGAAATCTTTGGCAAGCATATTGTGGAACAATTTCAAGTGCTCCAGGCTGACAAGTTGAAATTTATAAAAGGAGTCATCCAACTCAAACATCATTTACGATATTTGCATAATCATAAAATAGAAGAGCTAAATACTTCCCATCAGGCTGAAATGGATGAACTTAAAACCAAACACGCCCTGGAGATATCCGAGGAACATAAAACATACTCATCTCTTCAAGAGTTTCTAAACAAGAGCAAAGAAGAAAAAACTAAATTGACTAAAGACATGGCAGTACTCAATACAACATTCGAAGGATAAAAACAAACCGTTGTGAAAAGTGCTAAAACTCAATATGGACGGGACACTCTTGTTGCGATCAAAACTACCGAGGAGCAGAAAATAATCGAATTACTCCATGAATTCCATGCAACATGACCAAAAGAAAATTTGTCAAGCTTTTGGGAATTAATCCCCATGGAGAAGCATCCTAATGAAGCCTTTGAAGCTATGCCATCTGATTTTTCGGAAGAAACCGACTCAGAAGAAGATGAATAAAATTCATCTGGAAAAAAAAATCGAAGAGAATGATTAACTGTTGTTTTTTTTTGTGCTATGAAGTCATTATTTGCTGTCAGTGACTCATTTTTGTGAATGCTTAACTTATTGGTATTCAAACCCATATTTTTATAAGATCGAAAATTTACTTCAATTAACAAATACTTTCCTCTTTCCAAATTTATTTTCCAAGTTTTACCTTATCATGAATTCTTTTTTAATTCATGAACAAGTTATTGTTACCTCGAACTCCAATATATGTCACAAATAAATTTGTAATATCTTAAATAAATAAAGTGCATTTAAAGAACGTATGGCAATTCGAATACAACCAGTGCATTTACAAAACATTAGCACCTCGAATACTACTAGTGCGTTTATAAAACGTTAGCACATCGAATACAACCATTGCACGTAGAGAATGTTAGCACCTCGAAAACAACCAATGTGTTTAGAGAATGTTAGCATATCGTATACAACCAATGAATTTAAAAAATATTAGCACCTCGAATACAACCGATTACTCTTGGTCAACAGCTTAAAAAATTACCAGTCTTTGACCAGTTACCAAGATAATATACATATTTGTATATAAAATAACCGTCGGCCAAAAATAATTTTATTAATGTCCTCGAATATATACATGACACGTCATTAAAACCTTACTGGGCCAACATGATAGTAAAGAGTACGACAATTACTAAAAAGAAAAATTATTCCCAATATAGCTTTAAATGTTCTATATTCCAAGAATGTTAAAGTAATTTGTCCTGCTCATCAACAAAGGCGATATGTACCCAACTTTGTTTGCTCTATTACCACATAAGGACCCTCCATATTTGGACTATCTTTCCAAATCGTTTATCCTTTGTATGGAGAAATACTTTCCTCAAGGCTCTGTCACCTAATTTAAAATCCTTTATTCTAACATTCAAATTATATCAACTGCTCATCAAAGTTTTATAATGAGTCAAATTAAAATGTGCCCTTTGTAGGTCTGTTCTTTTTCCCTATTCATTTAGCTCTTCAGAATAATTAAGTACTTTATAAGAAGGTAAAGTAGATTCTGCAGGGCTAACAACAACCATACCATACACCAAGGTAAAATGAGTTTCTTGAGTAGCCTCCATAGGAATTGTACGATAAGCCCACAACACCTCTTGCAAATAGTTAGGTCATTTCCCTACACCACATGTTAAGTTTTTCTTAAAACCCTCCATAATTGATCTATTAGTTACCTCCACTTGACCATTTTCTTGGGGATAAAAAAGTATAGAAAAACATTGTATGATACCCCTGGAAACGCAAAAAGAAGTCATATCTGTTGTTAAATTGAGGACCATCATACGTGGTGATTTGTCGAGGAACTTCAAAGAGACAACATATATTATTCACAATGAACTTAATAACATCCTTGGGTTTTGTACCAGATAATGGTTCAGCTTTAGCCCACTTCGAAAAGTAATCTACCACCACTATAATCATCTGACGTCCTCCAGAGCCCATAAGAAATGGCCCTACCAAATTTATTCCCCATCTATCAAAAGGGTTGCTTCAGATATGGAAGTGAGCGGTACTGCTGGTTTGTGAATATAATTGGCAAAGCGTTGACAAGTATCACAACCTCGAACTAAGACCTTAACAATATTCATAATTGAATGCCAATAATAACCTGCCAACAAAACCCTGCGTGTCAAAGACTTAAACCCATAATGAGTTGAACCTTCACCATCATGCAACTCAGATAAAATATTCTGAGATTCTCGCCTACCCAAACAACGTAGCAATGGTTTACTTAAAGATTTGTTGTTTAAGAATCCATCTAATACAACATAACTATGGGCCTTGTACCTTAACCTTTTAACCAGGTGTGCATCTTGAGGTAACGTACCTTTTAGTAAAACACTAAGGATATCAGACATCCAATCATTTTGTTATGTCTAAATTAACAAATACTTCCTCATCATATTTACATTATTCTGATCGTGTTAAGATCGAATGACTCGCATGTAGAATTATACACATATATTCTTTTGTATAAGCAATTGTTGCCAAAGAATCATCAATTGTATTATCTCCTCAGTTAATATGCTCTAAAATCACTTTTTCAAACAAACGAGTCAAATTTTAAAGCTCGCGTAGATACAAATTTAATTGATCTTTCTTGGCCTCAGATACACCTGCCATATGATTTTCCACTAGCTGCGAATCTGCTTCCAAACAACTTGTTGCTCCATAGATACTTGCAAGCCTTAAACCAGCTAAGGCAACCTCATACTCAACCTCATTTTTCAATGCATGAAAGCCAAACCGAATAGCTTGATATATTGCCTCTCCAAAAAGAGAAACTAATTGAACCCTTTCACTACATCCTAATATGCTAGAACCACCATCAGTTCGAACCATCCACATCGAAGTTTCTGTTAAAAACTCTTTATATGTCCCCTCATTTGATCGGCTCAAATAAAATTCGACCACAAAATCAGCTTTGGTTTATTATACTTCGAGGAGCAAAAATGATGTCAAATTCTCCTAATTCTACGAACCATCTGGTCATTCTACCATAAATATCTGGTCGTTGTAACATATTCTTTAGTGGGTATGAAGTTTAAACCACAATGGTGTAAGCTTAAAAATAAGGGCGTGCTTTCCTAGCAACCACCACTAAGGCAAAGCGAATTTTTCAAGTTTCAAATACCATTTCTCTGATGCCAACAAACTTTTACTAACATAATAGACTGGCTTTAAAACTCATTTATTTTCACATATCAAAACAGCGCTCACAACAAAATAAAAAACTGCTATATATAAAAACAATTGCTATTTAGTTCAAATCTTAAACAAAGTCTCTGGTGACAACAAAAGTTCTTTAATCTTTGAAAAAGCTGATTCACAATCTGGTGTCCATTCAAACACTTTGGGTCTTCATAACACTTGGAAAAAATGAAAACATTTGTCAGAAAATCTTGAAATAAATCGATTAAGGACAGTTAACCTTCCTGTCAAGACTTGCACCTCCTTTATAGTTCGAGGTGATGTCATCGAAACCAAAGCCTTAAGCTGTTCAGGATCTACCTCTATCCCTTTTTACTAATGATATACCCTAAAGATTTCCTAGATCGGACACCAAAATTATATTTTTCAAGATTCAACTTCAGATGAATGACCTCTAAATTTAAAAAGGTATCCTCTAAATCTTTCAGGTGTTCACCATCTGTCAGGATTTTAACCAATATATCATCAATGTATACCACTACATTCCTTCCAATCTGAGGAGAAAAAACCTTATTTATCAACCTTTGATATGTCGCTCCAGCATTCTTCAACCCAAATGGCATAAGTCTATAACAAGTATTCCTCGATCAGTAATGAATGCAGTACTTTCTTGATACTTTAGATCCATTTGAATCTGATTATAACCTTCAAAGGCATCCATAAAAGAGAGAATTTTATTCCTTGAAGTATAATAAACCAATTGATCTATTTGAGGGACATAAAATGGATCTTTAAGCATGCTCCATTCAAATCTGTGAAGCCAACAAACATTCACCATTTTTCATTCTTGTTTTTTTACTAACACCAGGTTTGTAGTCCATAAAGGATATTGTACCTCTCAAATATGTACAACCTAAGAGAGACGATCCGCCATTTCCATAATAGCCTCTGACTTTTCTACAGAAAATGCTCATCTCTTCTGAATAACATGCTTTATCCTCGGAGTTATAGCTATGTTGTGAGATATTATTTCAGATGGAACTCCTATTACATCTTCTGTTTTCCTAGTGAAAACATCCCAATTATCCCACTTGGTTGTTATTCAGCCATCTGACCCTCAGAATTAGATCCTCGAACCCGGAGTGTTGTTGCATAACATTCTAAGATCATTTTTTGGTCACTTCGAACCACTCTAACTCGATCTCCAATGATATATTTCAAAAATTGATAAATAGTAGACATAAAGTATACATTCTTGAAAGCCAAGATCTCTTCAAAATAGCATTGTAGTTGGTTGGACATTCAACCACCATGAACAAGACTTGAACTTTCTTTTTAAAAGGGCATTTTGCCAAACACACTTAACATTTGAATTCACTAATAACCTGAGCTATTAACCATCATCCGTAGACTTGAATAACATATTTGCAGAACTCCCTATATCTATCTGAACACGTCAAATTATACTTCCATATATAACTTCCCTTATAACTACTGCATCCTCATGAGGACCAGTTATTCCTCTCTAATCATCCTCATTGAATAAAATAAAAGGAGTATCATGTTTGCAATATAAATGAGTAAACATTCTTCCTTCTATTTGAGTTGCTAAACTGACGACATGCCTTTTCCTGGAACTATTAGTGTTACCAGACATAGAATCTCCCCTAAAAATTGCTAAATAATCAATATATTCACATAAGCTTTGAACTCGTCATTGCTCTACTGGTTCATCAATATCCATCAAAATTAATCGATATGGATTTGTGTCTAAATATTCTGCTCCCGCATCAAACTCATCACATTTCTTGCTTCAAATTTAGATTAACAGTTTGTTGTGTCGATGAGCATGGAGTTTTTGGTCCACTCTTTGCCTTTTGACAAAACCTATCAATCTTCCATTCTCTATTAAAACACATAACTCCTTCTATAAATCTATACAATCTGCAGTGACGTGACCAATATTATTATGATACTTGCAAAACCTGTTATTGCTCTTCTCTTGGTCTATTTGTCGGAGTTGTATTTTAAAGCTTACGTAACCTTTGGACTTCTCGTAAATAGCATCACAATTCTCAGTCAAGTCAGTAAAATACTTTGGCCTTACCACTGATTTGTCCTTGGCCTGTAATATTGATTGTTTGTTGTGACTTGAAATGGAATCCCTCAAGTTCGAGGAGGTAAATTTTTATTTGTCATCGGACGTGAATGTGGGTAATAGCTTGCATTAGTAGATCATTGCCCCGAATTTTTCTGTACAGAATCAGGTCTACCTCTAACTCTTGTGGACTCTTTTCTTTAATCTGATTTCCAGTTGAGCCATTACAACCCCAAAAATGAATGCTCTCCTTTCTTCCGTCTTGTTTGCCGAATATCCCGGTAACAACCCTTCTCGAAACGCAGCCATAACAACCAGCTTTTCACAATTATCCAACCATGTTCTTGTTAACATAAAACGCTTCGTATAATCCTTCATTTTATCTCTCACAACTTGCTTACAATGTATTATTATATATCCATTTGTATGCATCTCTTTGCTTCCCATAAAATATCGTCAAAAAGCTGTGTAAAAATCCCTAAAGTTTGTAATAGATCCCCTCATAATCCTATTATACCACTTCAATGCAGTTCCCTTAAAGATCTTAGAAAAAACTCTGCATACCAGTATGTCATCATCTTCTAAGTTCATTATATAGTTCTTGAATTGTTCAATGTGATCATCTGGATCCTGCATCCCATCAAATTTTTTGACATTGGAGATATCAAAACGCTTCGGAAGAGTAATGGACCTAATCTCAGTTGTTAAAGGAGAATTTTTTCAGTCTACTCCTTATACGTAATGGTCATCTCCTCTTGTCTCAATAATAGCATACAAATTTTGATTAGTTGCACAGGTGTATTGGTTGAATGTATTCCCTTCATATCATTTGGTATCCCTCATATAACGAGGTTCATTGTCTCTTTTTGTCTTATATTCCTTGCGCAACTTTTGATGCCGACTTATTTCTCCTTTCGAAAATCCCTGGTATTTTCTCTGCTTAAAAAAGCCTCCCTTAGATTCAGAGCTGTCAAATTCATCATCAGTAGATGGATATACCTATGCTTATTTTTCTTTTCTTTTCGAGAAGTTTGATGTTCTTTGTCAGACTCCAAATTCGCTTTATTTTGATCGCTTTGAACTTGATGAGCTGTATATGATTGACCATATTGATTTTCCGTTTCGTATTTCTCTTTAACTTGTCTTACATCTTATTATAATCCTGATTGAATATGTTTTTCTCTTTGAACATACTTATCATTCAATGCTGTTATTTTTTCCAACAACTGATTCATCCGAACTTCGATGTCAGAATAACCTTGATGTACCGGAATTTGATCATCTTATTTACTTTATGCCCTACATAAACCAGATCTCAAAGTTTTAGTAGCTTTTCGAACTGTTAGATCAGTTGCTTTTCCTAGTTCCATATCAATCAAGAACGATATTAGTACCTAAAAATTCAATACTTTATGGTTTTTTGCATGAAATTAAGGTAGCAATCGACAATTTCTCCCACTGTGGTCGTTAATTTGTTGAGTTTAGAATTATATTTATAGTGAGAGAAAGTAAAAGAGAGAACTAAATTGTAGAGAGATAAAATAGTTTTAGAAATCAGTATTGGAAAGGAAAGGCTTTTACAAAGAAAAAAAATGAGATAATAAAGTTTGATTCTGGATTCAAAACTTTCAAAAACCTTATTTTCTTCCATGACCAAAAAATGAATAACCAATATGAAAATAAGGTTTTTCATTCATAAAAGTTTCAAAAAGTATCGACTAATCCGTATGTGGGGACGAATTATAGTAATTTATTCCAACTCGAGACATAAACAAAGATAAGGATAATCTTTTAAAAAGAAATTCCTTAAAAAAACCATAAACAAAATAATATGTTGTTACATGAAATGGATATCTATATATCTTTGACTTATCTTTATAAAATGATAAAATATGCCAACCCAAAACCTATACCAAGGGTCGGTTCACGTAAGAATGGTCGTAGTGGTTCACGTAAAAATGCATGTAAAATACCAAAGGGAATTATTCGTATTCAAACAAGTTTCAACAATATTATAGTTATTATTACAGATGTATGAGATCGGGTAATTTTCTTATCCTCTGTCAGTACTTTTTTATTCAAACTAACAAGAAGAGGGAAAGTTTTTACCGATCAAACTGTGATAGAAAAATGCTATTCGAGCAGTGGTGGATCAAGGTATGCAACGAATCGAAATCATGATAAAATACCTTGGACTCGGAAGAGATGCAATATTACAAGCTATTCATAGAAGTGGTATACTTTTAAGTTTTGTATGGGATGTAACTCCTATGCCACATAATGGTTTACAAACTTTATAAAACAAATGTGTATAAAAATAGAACTAAAGAATGCAAAAAATTCAAGATAAATAAATGATTAAACTATCAGATCAAATTATATTATTATAGTTCGAGAGAAAATAAAAATATCTACTCATACATCATAGTGTAAATTTGTCGAATCAAGAAAAGATAGTAAGCATCTTTATTATGTACTGGATTACAAATTGAGAGCAATCGAGGATATTGTCTAAAAATAAAAATATAAACTTTCAAGACGGAAGTTATCCTATAAATGCTGAATTTGTGCATATTCAAAATGCAAATCATAATATTCATTCTTATGAGACTGTGGATGAAAAAGAAGAGATATATTTTCTAGAATTATGGACAAATGAAAGTTTAACTTCTAAAAAAGCACTTCATTAAGCATACCAAAAATTTATTTATTTATTTATTCCTTTTCTATACGCGGAAGAAAAAATTCTATATAGAGAACAATCAACACAAGGTTCTTTATTCCCTTTTCTGTTTCATAATAAATTGGCTAAACTAAGAAAAAATAAAAAATCAATTGTACTTCAATATATGTTTATTGACCAAGTAGCATTGCTCCTAAAATCTATAATTGTCTAAAAAAATCTAGTATACATACATTATTTGACATTTTGAATAATAGTTAAAAATACCTTATGAAAATTAAAAACTTTTGCATGTAAGATATAAAACAGATATTATGAATTCTCTAAAATAAATAGCAACATAGAAAATTAAGTTTTCAATTTCAATACACTAGATTTAAATAGCAAATTTGTTTTCAAGTTTCACTATAACCCATAGATTCTATATAGATTCTCTTCGCACCATAATTTAATTAAAATATAAAATGGATGTATATAAGAAGTAAGTAGTGATTCAAAATGAATTCTCTATAGATATCCATGTTGTCTGATTTGACAACCGAATCAATTTAATTTAAAAAGACCTATAGTTAAAGATTTATCAGTCACTAATGTTTCTCCAATACCCAACCACAAGGGCACAACAATGTCAATAAAAAAAATACGGTTGTCACTACTGGACGACGAAATGGATTCTGAAATTTATTAACATTTTCCAAAAACGGTACTGTTAATAATCTCACGGATACTAAAACCATTAAAAGAATACCCAATAATTTGTCGGATACGTACGAATTATTTAAAATACGGAAAGAAATATCATTAAGGTAATTCTTCCAAATGATTTGAAAATGGATTTGTGAGTTCACCAATCATTGATGGTTATAAACGAGCTAAGCCTACATTACATGCAATAGTACCAAGATTTACTACTTGTAAAAATATATAAAAGATCGTTGGACCATGTCGGTTCCTTGTAATAATTTTGACACATAATTTTAGCTAATGTAGCTCGTAATACAAGATCATTCGAGTCAAATGTTTTGTTACTAGGATAAGTGAATTCTTATAGATCCATTCCCGAAGTAACTTTGCATGATAATTTTTCATCATCCGGCTCGAGCAATAATCAATCAAACAAAATTAATACATATTAATTACACATAAAATATATCAAGAAATATACTATAAATATATATATATGTTATCCATACATATATGAAAGATTTCAGTTCTAATAAAAAAATTCCTCAATTCTTTTTTTCGAAAGAGCAATTCAATTCTTACAGATAAATTCGCAATACCCAAGTCAACTTACAAAGTTATTTATCATTAAGTGATTTATGGGTCATCTCAAACCTTGTGATTCATTCTTAATCCCAAAAATATATTGATACATTTATAGTCGAGCCTTTACTCTTCTTTAGATTTTGTTTCACTCTCGAGTAATATCATAAATCGAGTCAATGCATTGGAAATGAATGCATTTACATATTATATACAAATTAATAATTACATATATATTTTTTTTAGTTTAGTTAGTTTAGTAAATAAAAATTTAAGTAAGTAAAAAATAACTAAGGATTATGTTTATTCTACTAGTATTCGTCCGAATCTTATGGAGCTTGTTCATACACGCCATATCGGGTATGATCAGAGAGAATATTCTCTTCAAGCAAATCAGACTATCCTACGTATGGGGTTTACGCGGTGGTTAGAACAAAGATACATTTGGTTGTGAATTCCAATACAACATATAAAATTATTTTTCTCCACGATCTTATCATTAGTTTAAGTCACATACTCTCATAATCCATTTTCTCTTCATAGAATTCCTTTTAACTACTTTTGTCAAATAAATAATACAATTACAATATTGTGATTGTGGAGTTTAAGGGATATATTTTAATACATGTTTTATTTATTTATTTATTTATTTAATAATCCATATTTGTAGCAGTGAAATACTATTCTTATTTTCTAAAGTCATAAGATAAATGATTAATTACAAATAAAATATCTAGGATCTCTATTGATGAGTAAATAAATGACTTTGAGGAATATTTCGGATCTTGGACCTGATGTGACTAGAGAGAGAGAGTAGAGAGAGAAAATGCCAAAAGTATAGTATAATATTCAATGTCCCACCTACCAAGAATAAAGAATCCCCCTTTTATAGTGTTGGAAGGTGGACCCGTTTATGTTCTTAGTGAGATTGCTTTATTACCTCCTTAGTCCCTTATTGTTCCTATTGTTTACAAATTACTCACTAACTAATAATAAATACTCAAGTAAATACATTAGTTTTCTTTTATCTACAGTTTGCTCCTTGTTCTTATTACTGGCGAATTATTCCCTTATCATCTATAATCTATAAAGGACCAAAATGTCATACTTACATATCATTACAAAATGTATTAACATAAATAAAACAATGAGAAGAGTTAATACAAAAGTGTATAAACTATAAAGCACTTTATTGATATAGGTGGGACCCCTCCAAGAACTATATATGAGAATTTCATCTCGTACAGCTTAAACAAAAAGATCCAATTACTGGTTGAACCAAATATGGACTAGAAAAGTTTCAAAAATGTATCTCATTCAATATTATTTGAAGATATAAAAAGTAAAAATTCGAAAATTATTGTTTTTGGTTAACTGCTAAAAATCAAGTTTGCTCTTTTTTATGTTGTGTTGATCGTTACAGGCCATTGAAATATTCTATATTACCTATTTTTTATATATGGATGTAATGTGGCTTTATTATTCTTTTTGTTTTTATTTATAGGAATTCTCTTGTTAAGAACCCTACGAATCATAGAAACCTCATATTGATACTAGAACCACGATGATTTGTAAAACCCTTCAAGGTCCAAAGATTCCTCGAGTAAGAACCGTTGGATCATCACTTATTCAATAAGTAGAATAGATTATAGATTAATGACTTAAAAATAAAATCTACAAAATATTAAATAAGTGTTTGTTCTTTGATCAAAATAAGCATAAACTAAAGTTTGAAAGAATATAAATCTTTATATTTATGAAATAATAGATATATAATTTATTTTGGTTAGGATTCCAACTACAAGGTTTGAATTGAAGTGTGAATCATAGTTTGCATATTTATTTTATGATCTATTTGATATATTTTTGTGTTCCATATATTAGACTGAATATCCCTTGAGATAAAACCATATTTATAAAGATGACATGCGTATCTCTGAACTATCTATAAGATAAATTCTAACAAGTCACACACTCATATTCCAGAAATATAATACATAAATAAATATGCTTCATGGTCGAACTACCAAAATAAACATAATAGGCTAAGAAATTGAGACCTAGAGGCTTCCCTTGGCATTTTTTATATTAAAAATCTCAAACTTTGTTATTCTTATGAATCTAATTAATTGAGATTTCGTCCAGTAAAATAGATGAATTATAAATCTCCAAAATAATAGATAGGAATAACGCAAATAAATCCATTGTAATACCCATCAAATAAGTCGTTCCACATCCATGAGCTACTTTACCATATTTTGAATTTAATGGTTTCAAAAAAAGCCCCCTCATAAGTTTATTTTGGTCTTACACCTAATCTAGAACTATCCTCAACATTTTGTGTAGCCATACATCTTATTTTATATTCATGGAGATCTGTTGACTTTGTATACCATTTTTTTGTAAATAAATGACATTAGCATAAATCCATTATGATATTTACATTTTATAATATCATAAACAACAACAATAGTCGCCATCTTTATCTCTGGGTTGTCAATTTTACTAGGTATGCCCTATATACTGTCTTTGGGCAACCCTCTCAAAAAAATTGTATGTTTATAACAACGGAACTATAATTTCATCAATTCCAATCGACTAGGCATAGTGTGTCGCTTCTTTTGAGCGATATATTTGGAAATGTCCGTAGATTCCTTATTTATATTGTTTCGAACACAATTGGTACATTCCAAAATAATTGTTGCTTGTACATATTTACTCTTGGCGATGAAACTCCTTTAAAAAATTTATTCAACCCCAACCCTTTAGTTTGTGATCCATATCGAAGAAAAAAGGAACAAAGTATCTATAAATAATATGATTATTTATTATAACTCTATTGTCTATTTATTATATTTAAAATTGTTGGATAATATATATTTTTGTATCGTATAAAATGTAAGACTCTTTCTCTAGCCACGTTTCTGTCTTAGCTCTATTAGTAATTTTATTGGATCCTGAACCTACGTTTATATTATTATTTTTACCCCTCTCCATTTTTTATTTTTTTAGAATAAAAAGAAGAAGGTTTAGTCACAGTTATTTGATTCTATCTATATATCTAGTTATATTTGATGAGTCCGGATTCTGTTACCTCTTCGGACAGGGACAGTTCGGACAAAGACCACCTAACCGGACAGGGCAGTTCGAACACCTCATCCATTGGACTGTTCGAACAAGAACTAAAGTACTTAAAAACCTAATCACTTCTTGACTAAGCTGCATGCTCTCCTACTAAGAGCTCATGGGTCCTTAAACTTGACCCGGGTCCATTAAACATAACCCGAAAGCCCATAAGGCCCAAATGTAAGGGTATAAATACCCAACCACCAACATTAAATGAGGGTAATGAAAATTAAATACAACCAGGCTGCTTAATTCTCCCTCTACTCACTACTCAAACATTAAATACTTACAAACTTCCACAAAACTCCAAACAAAAATTACAAACTTACCCTCAGACGAAAATAAACCTTACCAAATTGGCGACCATAGTGGGAGGACGACGGTGCCTGAATCAAGCATTCGAAACCAACAGGAAAAATCAGTCCGAATGAATCCGGACGCCCCGGAAGTACCACCAGCTTTTCTTGAAGTTGTGGGTGAAAATGATGAATACACCATCGAGGAGCGTGATAGATTAAAGGGCGAGATAGAAGCTCTGAGGGCAGAGAAGGCTAAGATGGGCATGAAAGAAAAGTCAAAAGCATCACTCGCTCATCACACCGACAACCCTAGAGAGCATGAGCCTTCGAAGACTCATGTGAGTACTAAGAAGACTCATGCTAGCTCCAAAAAGTCTCACCGGTCTAAACCAGTGAAGAGTTTTGATTCAGACTCAGAGTCTTCTGGTAGCTCCTCGGACGAGGATGGAGTCGAAGAATCCTTATCCTCCAGCAGTGATGAGGGCCGATCCAAAAAGAAGCAAAAGTTGATTAAAAAGTATTCGAGAAAAAGGGATAGATATGGGAAATTGAAGAGGAATATAGGCAAAAGATCATCTCACAGCCGGAGGCATGTAGATCGGATGCTGATGGATCCTTTCGCCTTCCACGATGAACCAGGAATCTTTGCAACTCCCAATGAGGATACTGTGTTCAGTCGTGGCCGGAATTGAAGACAATCTCCATTGTCTTCCAAGATTCTGTCTGAAAACCTCCCTAAGAGGTTCGATAGTATAAAATGGAGAAGTACGATGGCAGTACTGATCCGGACAACCACTTGGAGCAATGTAAAAACTTCATGATGAATTTTGATGATGACGACAAGTTACTTTGTAGAGCATTCTCCCAATCATTTACGGGGAGTGCTCTAAAGTGGTATAACAATCTACCTCAAGGCTGCATCAGGAACTTTGATACATTCTGGGTGGCCTTTCGAAGGCAGTTTGTTGGGAGTAAGGAATTAAAAGGCAATGGGGACACAATAATCCATTGTGCCCAAGAACCAAACGAATCATTGAAAGAATACATAAGTCGTTTGGTAAACACCAAAAATGGGTTGGCTGATTGCTTCGAGCAAGTAACAATAGCATCCTTGAGATAGGGCTTAAACCCTGGAAATTTGGAGAAAGCCATGACTTGGGGAGGTTTTCCGAATCAAGTCAGAAAGCAAATCAACATTGATGAAACAAAGAACACTAGGGTGCACATGCAGGTGAGGTCTGCCCCGGTTGCACCAAACCCCAACCAAAATCAGTCTGGGAACAAAGCGAGGGAGACCGGACAGGGGCATAACAGGGCTAAAGCTCAATCTCAGCCAGCTGCACCTGCCCAGAGTCAACAATCCAGAAATAAGAGAGGGCCTTGGGTTCAACCGGAGTGGTTTGCAGAATTAAAAGAAAGTGTGGCCACCATTTACGATAAAACAAAGGAAGAAGTGCATTATAGAAGGCCGGCCGCACTGCAGTCTCCTAGGGAACATTGTAACAACTCTTTCTGCCAGTACCATAATGATACTGGCCATACCATTGATGATTGTATAGCCTTAAAACAAGAAGTTCAGAACTTGATTGAAAGAGGGAAGCTGGGGGCGTATGTCAAAAGAAGAGGAGGAAATAGGCCTGATAATGCTCATCAGGTTGGTCCAAGAAATGCTGCTCCGGAGGGAGCTATGGTTATAATCGAAAGATTTGATGTAGAGTCAGAATATTTGGATCCTGATCCAACTCGAAATAGGGTGGGTGCCATTCAGGAACGTTGTAAAACAGTCTCCGGGCTTATTGAGTTTTTTGAGTCACTCACAATTTTTAGAGGGGATACTATGACAGCTCATACTGCTTCTTCAAGGAAGAGGCACGTTCATACTTTAGCCACCCAACTGGAAGGAGGCATGACCTCCTATCAATCACAAATTCCATTTCCCTTTATTGTTTTCGATGAAGATGACTTAAGGGATATAGATGGCCCTCATGAAGATGTTGTTGTCATAGGAGCATCCATTGGGTGCGATGACATAAGACGAATCTTGGTGGATACTGGGAGTTCAGCCAATATCCTCTTCTTAAACACTTACAAAAAGATGAAAAATCCAGCTGTAATTCAGCGTTCGGACAGATCAATTGTGGGCTTCACTGGGAGCTCAGCGGATGTGATCGGGGAGTTCGAAGAGGAAGTTTTATTGGGCAATGGCCCTTTTAAGAAGATGATCAAGATACTTTTTATTGTGGTGGATTGTCCCACTTGTTATAATGCTATTTTAGGGAGGTCTTGGCTCTCTAGGATGCATGCAGTGGCCTCGACAGTCCACCAATGTTTGAAATATGTTGTTCAAGGACAAGTGGGAGTTATCCAGAGTAGTCAAAAGATTGCAAGATAGTGTTATGCTACAACACTGGCTCCACGGACGTTGGGGGCAGTTCGTACCAACGAAGTATAGCAGTTTGAGGGGCTTTCTGGGGGTGAGGGTGAAATTGATGACCCCAGAGAGAACCCTGGAGTGTTGATACCGGTTGAAGAAGTTGAAACACACTCTTTGGAAGAAGGAAAAAGTGTTAAGATAGGGTCCAAAATGCCATCCGAACTGAAGATTAAGATGTTAAAGTTTCTAAAAGACCATCAGCATGTTTTTGCTTGGTGTAACGCTGATGTTACAGGGGTTCCAGCAGATATTATATCACATCACCTATCCATCCGGAGAGACATAGCACCTGTGGTACAAAAGAGAAGGGCTTTTTCCAAGGAAAAGGTTGATGTTATTGTTCAAGAAGTTGACAGGCTCACAAAAATGGGACATATAAAGGAGTCTCAATATCCTTTGTGGACTGCCAACCCGGTCTTGGTGAAAAAGAAAAATGGCAAGTGGCGTATGTGCATTGACTTCATAGATCTCGATAGGGCTTGCCCAAAATATTTATATCCAGTCCCCCGGATTGATCAGCTGGTAGATTCCATTTCTGGAAATAAGCTACTATCCTTTATGGATGCTTTCTCCGGGTACAATCAGATTCAAGTAGAGCCGAAGGATCAGGAGCATACCACATTTGTCACTGATAGGGGTCTTCATTGCTACAAGGTGATGCCATTCGGATTGAAAAATGCTGGGGCTACTTATCAGAGATTGGTGAACAAAGCTTTTGTTGATCAAATTGGAAGAAATATGGAAGTATACATTGATGACATGATGGTGAAAAGTGTGGATGAACAACTACACTTGGCAGGCCTCCAAGAAACTTTTGCTAACTTAGTAAAAGTGAATTTAAAGCTAAACCCGTAAAAATGTATGTTCGGAGTGCAGTCCGAGAAGTTCCTAGGTTATATAATAAGTAAGCAAGGGATATAACCCGATCCGGACCAGCTTAATGCTTTGTTCCAAATGGAGCCTCCTCGGAATGTTAAAGAAGTACAACGGTTGACTGGAAGGTTGGCTGCTTTAAATCGATTCATCTCAAGGTCTTCGGACAGATGTACCCCGTTTTTTCAAACTCTAAAGGGTGCAAAGGGATTTGACTGGACTTCACAGTGCGATGAGGCCTTCAATGAGATTAAGAAACATCTGTCCTCCCCCAAGACTTTATTTAAACCTGTTGATGGAGAGACACTCTTCGTATACTTGGCAGTTTCAAGTTGTGCTATCAGTGCTGTATTGGTAAGAGAGGTGGATAATTATCCCCATCCAGTGTACTACATCAGCAAGAGCTTGATAAATGCAAAAAATGCTATTTAAAGCTCGAAAAATTAGCACTAGCCTTGGTAATTGATGCAAGGAAGATGAGGCCATATTTTCAGGCTCATCCTATTATCGTCCGGACATCTTTACCTTTGAAGAATGTCCTTCAAAAGGCAGACATTTCAAGTAGAATGACTAAATGGTCAGTGGAATTGGGGGACTTTGATATTGATTTTGCTCCTCGAACAGCAGTTAAAGCCCAAGTTGTGGCTGATTTTTTAGTTGAATTCCACTCTGAAAGGGATGCGGAGCAGACTACTGAGATGAAAGACAAAAAGGTATGGGTCGTCCGGACGGATGGTGGATCTAGTACTATGGGATGTGGTACAGGGGTGTGCTTGACTTCTCCATATGGTGACAAAATGTACCAAGCTATATGTTTTGCTTTTAGGGCTTCCAACAATGAGTCCGAATACGAAGCAGCTGTAGTTGGTTTAAAGTTAGCTTATATTTGTGGGGCCAAAAGGGTCAAGCTGATGAGCAATTCCCAGCTTTTTATACACCATGCACAAGGTCAATCTGAGGCAAAAAAGGAGAAACTAGTGAAGTACTTACTTCTTCTTAAAAATGAGGTTGTTAAATTCAAAAGCGTTGTTTATGAGCATATACCTCGGGCAGAGAATGAACTAGCAGATTCCTTGGCAACCATAGCATATACTGAGTCATATCCTTGAATCCATGTGCTGGAGTGCCCTTCCATTCAGCTCAATATGAGCAAAGAGGAAGAAATTTTCGATGTACAGATGAAACAGCCTCAAGATTGGAGATTCCCTCTCCTGCAGTATCTCTCTGATGGCATCTTGCCTCCGGATCATAATTTTTAATGGCGTGCGGCGCTCCGTGGCGATGAGTGGATCCAAAGATGCGGCGAGGGTCGCGACGCCCGCCTTTCAGTTCATTGAAATATTATTTAAATAATAATTAATATAACAATAATAATAATTTTAAAAAATAAAATTCAATAAAATCTCAAAATTCAAATATTTAAATAATTAAAATACAACTAAACTTTAAAAAATTATTAATCGTCATCAACTAAGTTATCTTCTTCTACTTGAATATTATCTCCAAGTCCTCCAATATCTTGTTCATATAAGTCCCACATAGGAGTGGTATCCTCGTCCTCTTCCTCATCAATAAGAATTATATTTCTAGGACGAGTCACTGTAGGGTTGGAAAAACGAGATCTAAGATTATGGTCTGATTCATCCGGTTCATCTTCTCCAACATCGACTCCTACCAAGTGAGCATCCATATCATCATTTACAGCACTCGTATCAGGAGAACCATCATTGTTATCTGGTAACCCAGTCAACCACTCATTGGCATCATCAATGTCACTCAAAAGAATTGGATCAACATGACCACGTGACTGATATCGTCGCTTTAAAGCTCTATTGTATTTGATATACACCAACTCATTTAAACGATGTTGAGCAAGTTTGTTCCTTTTCTTGCTATGAATCTACGAAAGAAAAATAATTAAACTAATTAACTAGTAAACATTAATAAAAAAATTAAAAATCACAAATAAATAATATAACAAGAAACTTACATGCTCAAATAAACTCCAATTTCTTTCACATCCAGATGAACTACAAACAAGGCCAAGTACTCGTATGGCAAACTTTCTCAAGTTTGGAGCCGATGCACCATAACTTATCCACCAATCAACTAACATAATAATAAACTAAAATAAGTAATAGTATGCAAAAGAATGATTGAACATATATATTTAAAATTATAGAGTAAAACCTGGTGCCATCATAGTCCGGCGTCTAATTGCTGCGGCGGTTTTAAATGTGCCTTCACTATTTCTATACAAAACAATCTCATCTGCAATCTTATCTTGCATATCCACGTCTGAGATCATCTTTGATAAACATTGAGCAAAACCACTTGTAATTTTAACATCATCTTCAACACTTGGGTTGCTAAAATATAAGCTAGGATTAAGATAATATCCTGCAGCATGCAAAGGCTTATGTAACTGATTGTCCCATCTCTTGTCAATAATTGTGAAAATTTACTTGTATTTTGTTTCATCATTTGAAAAAGCGGTTGCAATAGCCTCTTTTGCTTTGTCCATAGCTTCATATATGTAACCCATTTCCGGTTTCACCTCCCCATCTACCATACGCAACACTGCCAGTAGTGGACCACCAATTTTAAGAATCTCATTGGTAGTTCTCCAAAACCATTCACTAAGCAATTTAGGAATTTTTTTCCCGACTTCTTCATTTGAAAATTTACTTTCAAGCCATTCATCTGAATTAAAAAGTCTCGTTAGACGCCGTTGTTCCTCGTGAAACCTCTTTAATGTCAAGAACCCAGTAGCAAAACGAGTTTTGGCAGGTCGCACCATCTCTTTGTTGTTGGTGAATTTTCTCATCAAACTTAAGACTCGTGTGCAGCTGTAGATGTAGCCATTCACCCTAATTGCCCTTTCAATTGTCTTCTGAAATTTTTGAATCTTAAATATATCTTCGAACATCAAATCAAGACAATGTGCCGCACAAGGTGTCCAATAAAGATGTGTATACTTGGCCTCAAGTAGCTTTCCTAAAAAATAACAACTAAAAATAAAACAACTTGATAATAATTTACAAAATTAAATAAACAGTATAAACATACCTGCAAGGACATTTTCTGAGGCGTTGTCAGTTACTACTTGAACAATATTTTCAGCACCAATATGATCAATATATTTGCTAATCAATTCAAACATCTTTATTCCTGTTTTTGAATATGACGAGGCATCAACACTATCCAAGAAAACACTTCCTTTAGGAGTGTTCATTAAGAAATTGACAAGCACTCTACCATTCCTGTCAGTCCACCCATCAGACATCAATGTGCAACCATTTTTCTTAGCTTCGTCTATGTTTTCCTCAAGAAGTTTTTGTGTGTGATCCTTTTCCTTTTTCAGACAAGTTACTCGCACTTCATGCATAGTAGGAGCCTTCATACCAGGACCATACTGTCCAATTGCTTCAACCATTTTTTGCAGAGACTCGTAGTTCACAGCATTAAAAGCAATTCCAGCGTCATACATCCATCTAGCAAACATCTGAACGGCATGATCCCTTAATTCCTTCCTGTATTTATCAACATCCACTTGATCTTGACCAGTTTTTCTTTTTTTCCCCAAAGCTTCTCTTCTGTAAAATAAATCTAACGGACCCTTAACACCGGGAGCACTACGTGAAAGAACTCATGGTTCATCTTCTTCCTTATCCACTAAACTATCAAAATCATCTACTAACTCTTTTGCCTTAATTTCATCTAATTTTTTTTGTTTCGACTCTCTCAATCTTTCTTTGACGTGATCAGGACATTTAGAGCAAGCAAAGACATTCTTAAAACCACCAATTAAATGTTGTTTTAGACGAGTTACCCCACCATTGTACACTTTATCACAAAAATTGCATCTAACACAATCCCTATTTTTCCCATCTGGTCGTGTACCATAATCCCAGCCTATATCTCTTATTTTAGAACTTCCATATGTTGTGTTATTAGAACCAGATGCCATTTGTGTGAAAAAGATTAATAATATTTCGAAAGAGGAAAAAAATCTATAGAGTATGGATGAACTAACCTTTAAAATTCAGTAATAGAGAAAAAATATCATTGAACTTCTTAAATTTTTTAAATAAACCATGGAACTAAATAGACTATATATAGAGAAAATAATATTTAAATAAAATATATCAATAATCTACAAAATTATATACATTAAATAAATTAGATACTAAAGAATAATTTATATATTATATTATTTTTTCTAAACCCATCTTTGAATAACATAATCTTTTTGAATAAATATTATTCGTTTAGGATATATGTGCATGTAAATATATAAAATTACGTAAAAATATCTTTCTTAACAATGCTTTTCCTAAACTATTTTATTGGTATTTAATTGAAAATATATGTTTAAAATATAAATTTTTGTTTTATATAATAAAACGTTGAATATAAAAAAATAAATATATGCGAACGAATCATCCATATTTAAAATATTAAAACTATTGATATAAAATAAATATTATTAATACACAATCTAATTAATTCACGTTCTGTGAGGTGATATTACCGACTTAATAATTCTTAACAAATCTATGAAGTAGTAAACAAATCTACAAAGTCACGGACATGGTGTATTTGCTTTTAACAAAGTCGTACCGTAATTAATGACTCTGACAAATAAAAAATAAAAAAAATGATAATAGCATAGTACAAGACAGTGTTCAGACGCAGTACACACTCAATTAATATTTTAATCTTAAAGTAAATGTCACATCATCTTTACATAAATGAAAAAAGAAGAAGGGAATTGCTAAGTCGAAAAGGCGACGCCTTTTCTCGCCTCACTCCAGATCGTCTCCTTTCCATGGCGCCGCCGTGGCGGTCGCCTTACTGTTCGGAACGCCTCGCCTCGGCATGAGGCGCTGCATCCTCGCCTAGCAGCGCCTCACGCCGCGGCGGCGCCTTTCACAACTATGCTCCGGATAAATCATTAGCAAGAAAAATGAAGCACAAATCTCGTGGTTTTATCATACTAAGGGACGTTCTGTATAAAAAGTCTTACAGTAAACCTCTTTTGCGATATTTAGGAGATGATGAGTCTCAAGTAGTCCTCTCCGAATTGCATGATGGTGAGGTATCAGCTCACTGTGGATTCAGGGCTCTAAAAGGAGAGTTTTACTGGCTGGCTATTATTTGCCCTCTATAATGCAAGATGCTAAGGAGCTGGTGAGAAGGTGTGATCCATGCCAGAGATATAGTAATGAAATTCATGTCCCAGCCATCCTTTTAGAGTCAATTTCTGAGCCTATACCTTTTGCTCGATGGGGGTTGGATTTAGTGGGACCTCTTCCTATGGCGTCTAGAGGGTGCAGAACTATAATTGTTGCTATAGATTACTTTTCGAAGTGGGTTGAAGCAGCCCCCCTTGCAGGAACAACATCAAAAGCTGTCATAAAATTCATTTTATCCAACATCTGTTGCAGATTTGGTGTTCCACAAAAGATAACGACAGACAATGGGGCACAGTTCGACAACAAGGAAATAGAGAGTTTATGTGCCTCAAGGGGTATACAACATTGTTTCTCTTCACCTTTCCACCCACAAGTGAATGGTCAGGTTGAAGTGGCTAACAGAACTATACTATCCGGTTTGAAGAAGAATTTGGAAGGGGCTGCTGGGAAGTGGCCTAGCTATTTACAAGAGGTTTTGTGGGCCTATCGGACTACACCTCAGGCTGCAACACAAGATTCACCTTTTGCCTTGGTCTATGGGATGGATGCAATAGCCCCCATAGAAGCAACTCTCCCTTCATTTCGGGTTCACAACTTCTCCGAACACGCTAACGAAGTGGCAATCAGAGGTCAGCTTGACCTAATAGAGGAAAGACGAGTTAAGGCTCATCTTAGCGCTGCACACTATCAGGGTTTGATGAGAAGCAGGTTTGCTTCTAGAGTTAAAAGAAGAGACTTCCAGCCGGGGGACAAGGTATTGAGAAAAGTCTTCTTACACACTAAAGAGAAGCTCCTCGGAAAACTGGCCCCAACTTGGGAAGGACCTTATATGGTCATTGAAAGGCTTAAACCTAGAACATATTGGCTAGAAGACAAAGATGGAAGGGTTTTAAATCACCCTTGGAATATTGAGCATCTCCGAATGTACTTGGAATAGAAACTATGTAAATATTTACTTGTTTAAAAATCCATGTAAATATTTGGGGGCATACTCTTTCCTACCCTGGTGGCACGGGGAGGTTTTAATGAGGTTCCCGGGCTGTTTAATAAAATTTGATGCCTTCTTACAAAAAATTGAAGTGTTCTTACTTTGTTTTTTTGTCATACCATCCGGATTAAATTAAGGGAATGATGACTACTTAAACATTTTGTCATCGGAGAATTTAAACACTCTCACTTTAGAATGCTTATGAAATAACTAAGGGCTATTTAAACACTAGCCACCAAAATTGAAACAAACTATGAGAGGATGCAAGAGTTGTGCAAAACAAAGATATTCATTAAAATAACCTAAGTGCCTTGGCCTTCCAAGGACTTTTCAATTGTCAAACAAAACAAAAGATATATCCGGTCAAATGCCGGACACAATAACAAAAATGCCTTGGCCTTCCAAGGACTTTAGTTCAAGTAACATGAAAAGTGAAAAGATAATTCATAATTTAAGACTGAGCCTTTGAAGATGGCTCAGCCTCACTTGTCTTCTTCTTCTTCTTGGGATCGTCTTTCTCTTCGTAAGGGTCCTCCCCGGTTCTTTCTTCTTCATCAGAGGAGGAAGCACTGGAATAATAATGCAAGTCTCCATCAGCCATGGTGTGGAAGGGAAGGTCTTCGTACTCTACATGAAGCCACAAATCTCTCAGGTTCCTCTTCGGGAACTTCTCATGAAAGAGCAAGATCATGTCCGATTTCACCTTGGCATACATCTGCTCTTGAGTGTCTATTACGTTGTTGGCATAGGCATTAATCTTGGCCTGAATTTTGGCCTCCTGCTCTCTTAACAGATCAGCTTTCTCCTCTGCGGCCTTGGACACTGTGTTCTCGAGCGAAATTTTGTCACTTGTCAAGTTGTGAATGACTTGATCTTTGGCCTTTGCCTCCTCTTTCGAAGAGATGAGATTTTTCTCCAATCCGGACAGCTTCTCCCGGAGCTCTTTGATAGTGTCTTCTGAAGTGGCAACCTTTGTGATCCACCCATCTTAGCTCTTCTTTAGCTCCTCGTTTTCTCCCTTCAGGATGTCAACATGTTGAGTGGCAGTAAGAATATCATCGGACAGTCTCTCTTAGTCAGATTTGAGATCTTTGATAGTATCTGCCTGACTTCAAACTTGTTTCTCCAACACAAGCACTGGCTGAACACTACTTCATATAGAGTGAGCTATAATATCCATTTCACTTGAAACAGTAAAAGTCTTACCATTAAAAGTGACGGTGTTCGAAGTGCTCGGAGGGAGGTAAGGCCCAGCAAAATCGTCTCTAGGGAGGTTGGCAAAATAGTCACCAAGTCCATCAAGCCCGGTGATGTCAACCCCATCAATGCTAAGATCTCCTCCTCCGACCTCGTCGGTTTGAAAATCACCAGGGATCTCCTCTGCTCGTGTTGGATCAGTAGGATTTACAGGGGGGAGAGGCTCCGGAGGCCGGAGAGAAAGTTCATCATCCCTAGAGGTCTTTTTCTTCTTAGCCTCCATGTCCTTGCTTTCTGCTCCCCGTTTTCGGTCTCTCTTGGGAGCCCTTGGGGGTTTTGGGGATTGAACCTCTTCCCTAACACTCTCCTGCTCCACCACTTCTAAGAGAGCATCATCGATCTGGCTTGGGGTTGGCCCCTCTGGATTTGTTGGAGCAGCCTCCTCCACCTCGGCAGGGTTAGCTTCACCTACAACCTTCTTGCCTTTCATTTTACTCAGGGCCTTGGCCCGGCCTGGCAAGTAAAGTGACCCATCCGGTTCGTGTGTTCTCTTGAGGACTACATCTGGAGGAGGTGGAGTGGTGAGTTCTTCCCAGGTCAAGTCCCTCCGTCCAGTAGTATTCCAGAGGTGAGAACTTGCCAAGTTGCCTCATGTGAAAGCATCGTTAAACCGGTTTCCCCATTTCTCAGCAGCCCAAGTGTTGATCTTGGTGCAAGTAACATGTCCGGCCTTTAGGTAGTCACTAAAGTCTTTGGGCAGCACTACTAAGAAAAAAGATAAGAACAGTCAGTTTAAGCAAATTCGATAAAAGTAGAAAAAATAATATAAAGTAAGAGCCTTACGATCACTCCTCCATCTGCTGGTGAGGAGACTTGGATTGACTCCGGCTTTAATTTTCCTCCCGTTCTCCCAAGCACCACTTACAAACAGGAATTGGGTCCTCCAGTTTCTCTCCGACTCAAGCAGATCGTTCACTGCTTTATAATCATCACCCATGTTGAAGTGATAGAAGGGAATGTGGTGGTTCCTGTAGAGACTGGCCACAGCTGCGAATTCCTCCATTGGTAGAGGAATCCGGGAGAGCTTGGAGGCCATGATGCAGGCCATAAGTGTGTACCAGGCGTTGGGTCTTAGTTGACTGGGATAGAGCTTGATAAGATGGAAATACCTAACTATTTCCGGATCTAAGGGGAACCTTAAACCCTAGTTAAAGAGCTCAGTGAAGATGACTATTTGACTGAGTTTGCAGTCCATTGGGGTTTCGGGGTCTATGGGGATTCTTATCTTCACATTCTCCGGAATCCCCCACTTCGTACGCATCCGACCTAACTCAGCTGTATGAATGAAGGAATAGTTAATCTTTTGCAAGGCAAGAAGATATTTAACATTGAGCTTGTGGAAACAAGGTCCTACCTTTCCTTCAAGACACTCCGGCAGATCCGGCTGCCTTAAGCATAGCTTCTCCTTTCCTTTATCCTTCTGAGCAGCAACAGCACTACTGGTCTGTCCGGAAGGTTCGGACTCAAATGGAGCCTCTTCGATAGAGTTCTCCATTATTTCCTCCATTATTGAAGAAGGGTTTTCAGTTGTATTGATGAAGGGGGAGTTTGGAGTTGGTTCAGTCTGACCACCGGACTGATGAGTTTCAGTGCTCTCCTACACTCTAGCCTCCGGCTGGGGCTCTGAGGTGGAGATTTCTATTCAGGGGCTTGAGCCAGTGGCCTCCGGACCGGACAGCCTGTCCCTGGGTGCTTTTATGGGTACTTCTGACCCTGTATTGCTGTCCTTGGCACCTGATTTTGAAGGGGTGCCCTTGGAAGCCTGCCCTTTGACCAGCCGACCTTTTCTTCGATCAACCGGCTTGTTGGGAGAAGTATTATCATCTGACCTCATGGCTAAGAACGGGGAAGGTTTTTTAAAACTAGTAACTGTTAAACCTGGTTCAACAGTGGGTTCTGACTCTTGAACCGAAGAACCTGAGATGATAGGGGAAAAACTGGTTTGAAACAATCTCTTCGGTTTGACACCCTATATGGAGGAAGAACCCTGGTCAGATTCTGTAGCAGAGATTGCTGGTTTGTCGATGGGGGAAGTGGGTAAGCCTGCTGCAATGCGCCTTTCCCTTTCGACTTTTTGTGTTTTTTCTAGTTCAGATAGATTGAGCCATCCACCTTTGATTAGAGCGTTCCTAGTCGTGAACATAAACAACCTAAGTAAAGAACTTGTGTTTGAGAGAGAAAACTCTGAAAATTATCAAAGTGAAAATGAAAGTGATAGTAAAACAGTGGAAAAGTATCTTAATTTATAGTAAACCTCAAAAAGAAGTCTTGATTCCTAGGAGAATTCGAAAAGATTAACAATGATTAAGAGACGGCGCTGATGTCACCTTCATTAATGAAGAGGATGCTTTTCAGAGAAGGTGGGTGCGAAATTCAAGGTCAAAAAATGGCTAAAGCAATGAACCAAAGAGTGACACTTGTCCCATGAACTTTGGCAAAAAACCGTTTAGATTCCAAGAGATTTTTCAGTCCGGATAAAACCATAACATAATTCGAAAGACCTGTCTGGATAAAACTGCCACTGCCAACAGACTGTTTTTCAGGTTTTGACAAAGGTTATTTGAGCAAACACCTAAAAAAGGGGCTACTGATGAGTCCGGATTCTGTTACCTCTTCGGACAGGGACAGTTCAGACAAAGACCACCTAACCGGACATGGCAGTTCGAACACCTCATCCATTGGACTGTTCGAACAAGAACTAAAGTACTTAAAAACCTAATCACTTCTTGACTAAGCTGCATGCTCTCCTACTAAGAGCTCATGGGTCCTTAATCTTGACCCGGGTCCATTAAACATGACCCGAATGCCCATAAAGCCCAAATATAAGGGTATAGATACCCAACCACCAACATTAAATGAGGGTAATGAAAATTAAATACAATCAGGCTGCTTAATTCTCCCTCTACTCACTACTCAAACATTAAATACTTACAAACTTCCACAAAACTCCAAACAAAAATTACAAACTTACCCTCAGACGAAAATAAACCTTACCAATATTCACCCCTTCGCATATCAATAACTAGAATGAAAAAAAAGAATGTCAATGTATCCAGAAATAAACGATTAATATTTTTCAATAAACCTGCTAAGTAAACGCATATATCCACACATACAAGATTGACAAAATTCCAAGCCAATCAACTTCTATTTTCTAAACAATCCTTGTTTCTACAACTCCAACAATATTTTCTTACTCAAATGATTCAACCTCATATTTCATAAGGTTATACCATTTACTTTTCCCTCATACAAGCTACTTATTGTACCTATCACATTATCTTCAATCAAGAAATAAAGTCTATTTGATAGTTTTTCTTTTATTATAGTCATGGCACCACTAAGAATTTCCATGTAACCATTTTCAACTTGATTAAATAACCTAAATTATCTAACATGATAATAAATATTGGATTTCTTCTTATATCAGGAGCATACCTCGCATTCATCAGAATCCAATCACAAGCAACATACCTTAAGATCTTCACACATATCATTCTAACTATCTTGCAAGCCTTGTTATTGCGAAGTAACACGGTGCCTTCATTTTTATATTCAAATTAGTGAAACCAATATTTATATAGACTCATATGGAAAGAATCCACTCCCTCTGGAATTCATGTGATGGGTGCATTAAAACCTCTCAAAATCATATCCTTCAGAAACCACAAATATCCCCCTGATCTGATATGCAATCACTTTGCTTCTTCAACGCATTAGGACATTTTTTTTACAAAGTGACCCAAGTTTTTGCAGCAGTGATATCTTATCTTGGAATTATCAAACTTTCTTGATGAATTTGATCTATACATTCATTTGATTTTGTTGTTGTCTATTCTCTATGACCTCCCTATTATATTTAAAGCTCCATGGTTACTTCCGAAACTCTCAACCTTCTTACAATATATGAGTTCTAACTTCTTTGACCTTATTTCACGTCCCAACTCAACCATAGATTTTTTTTTGTCGGATAATGTCTTTAATTGTTTATATGTATATGGAAATGAGTTTAGTAAGATCACTGCTCGATCTTCATCATTGATTTTCTCACTAATATTTCCCAAACTAGTCACTATTTTGGATAATTTATCTAGGTTCTCATCAAGATTTTTATCTTATTGCATCTTGAAATTAGAAAAACTTTGCCTTTAAATATATTCGAATGGTCATGAACTTTGTCATGTACATGCTCTCTAGTTTGTTCGACACTCAAGCTACTGAGTTTCATTTTTAGACTTGCCTCAACATATTATCATTTAAATACAAGATGATCGTGCTATATACACTTTCAAGAATTTCTTGTTTCTCAGCCTCATACATTTTTTAAGAAACTTAGTCTCCCATGTAAAGGCTGAAGCCACCTACTATTGAACCAAGACTATTCGTATTCTTTATCGCAAGATTCCAAAATCTATTTTCATGTTAAACCTCTCCATCTTGAACTTCACCAATCTCATCTCAACTTCAAGAACTACCTCATAACTGATGAGGTTGAAAACCTTCATCAAATGTACCAAAAGTATTTTAGGTCTTGAAGGGAGAGAAATGAGATTTTTATAGAGAAGCTAGACTTTTTAAAAGAAAGAAAATAAAAATAAAATAAAATTGTGACCAGTGAGATGGATCCTCTTCATCGGGTACGTATCATGTATATATAAAAAATATCAATTATACAAGTGTAATAGACCAATATAGACTCCTAATATAATGTAAAGTGCATTTATACATTAATTACATAAATGTTGTTATATTTCTACATACAAATATTCTATTTTCATCAGGATTCTCCCTAATCCTTGAGTTGGAAATCAAATGAAACTTAAGGGCTATAAGTATTCAAGTATATTCGGATAGTGTAGTATTTAAGTTATTTATTCTTCATGCTTCTTGCCAATTTTCATTCCCATCAGTAGTCAAATTTACATTATCTTCGATAGTCTAATCTATATTAGTATCGGTAGTCCAATCTATATTCGCGTCGGTAGACTTTAAATTATTTACATTATTTTTCATGTATACAAGAATATTCAAAAACTTAAACCTATAAAATAATAAATATTTTGATTTTACTTTAACCGCTTAGCTTAGAGCTTGTCTAAGTATTGATTTGATTCTGATCGTACTTGTCAAGTTAAATATCCTTTCTACCGTCGTCAAACCATTTATTTTGGATTTTTATTCAAAATGTATTGTCAAATATTTTCTCTTTTGTCGATGCTTTTCTCTTTTGTCGATTCCTATATTTATTTATTTTTTATTTATTTTGTCAAATTTCTTTTACTCTGCTATTCATCTAGCCGCCACTTTGATGACAGGTTTATTCAACGTTTTACCTTAATGATATGAATCTTTATCTTTTTATATATATCGTCTAAAAACATATGAAGATCATCTTTTGGAGAACATATTTAGTTGTTTCTTTATAAACATCATCTAAAAGAAATATGGAAAATATATTTTGGCGTTGCTTTACAACAATCATCTGTAGAACATATGGAGAACATATTTTGATATTGCCTTAATTTGGAAACACTAAAAATTACCACTTTGGAGATCATTAGATTCATTTGAAATCGTCACTTTGGAACTTATTAGAAACATTACTAACCTTCACATTTGATATCATTAGAAACATTAGAAATCTAGCGTGGCCTCTTACTCTTTTTAGATGAACTTGGCTTATAAACATGTTTGCTTTGGTTGCGGTGAATGGCCTAGGTTTATCTTATAACTATGATCGCAACTAAAAGCCTTTGCAGTCTGACATTTACAGTCATAGTGTAATATTTTACGCTTTTCAACTAGACTTGGCTTAGAGCAGTATTCACTTTAATTGGATGCGTAACATCTTACACTTTTCAGCTAGGCTTAACTTGTAGGCATGTTCGTTAATTAATTATATTTTTGTATAATTTAATAATTCATATTGTTTCTTTCCTTCTTTAGTAGTTAATGTCATTTTGGAGAAAAATCATAGAACTCGTCGGTTGGAGAAACTTCAAGATACCATCATTTGGAGAAACTTCATAGACACCATTAGTTGGAGAAAATTCATAGACACCATCAGTTGGAGACTTCCTTGGAAATATTAATAACCATCGGTTGGAAACTTAGAAAATGTTAGTATTTTGAAATTGGAGATTTTTTTAAAAAAACCATAAAAAACATTAGAAACTGTTAGAGATCATTACAAACCTTGGATACCGTTGCTTTAGAAACTATCATAAAAAGACCATTTCTTTAGATACTATTAGAAACCTTGGAAACCATTTTTTTTGAAACCATCAGAACATTTTATACCATCACTTTAGAAATCATTAGAAACCTTAGAAACGGTTTCTTTTGAAACCATTATAAATATTAGAGACCATCACTTTGCGTATTATTAAGTTCATAAACATCATCTAACTCTATTACCCCCTAGTCCTTGAGTCAAATTTGAAGTATTTGTTCAAGGACTAATAACTAATTATGGCAATATAGAATCGTTGGACCGACGACTTGACAATTTTTATTTTTGAGGGATTATTGCATAATTTTGTTTTTGTTAACGTAGAATTTAAATTTAAAACTTATATGAAAAATAATTTGAAATTTTTAAATGTATGTCTAAGTAATAATAAATTATTCTTAAATACATGTATAATGATGGATTCTTGTTAAATATATGAATGTTAACTAATATGTTACGACAACTGAGTTTCGTTATAAGAAATACCTCTTGTTTGAATACTTATTGATGAACCTATAACATAAAATATTATAAATGATCGTCGTCGTTAACATATCAAATAACCATCGTTTGCTGATTTTTATGTTAAAAATTTGATGATGAAATTAGTTATTTTTATTATTTGTTGACGATGATATTCATATATATTGTTGACGAATGTATAGAATATTTTATTGTTAACGTTGCTTCCATACTTGGGGCATTTATTTTTGTAATCATAACAAACTTATGAGTACTTTGAATGCTTTCACTCATGTTAAAATCTTAATAGCCCAATAGTTAAATCACTTAGTCTTTCATATCTAAGGTTTGTGGTTCAAATCTCTGAAAGACTAAAATTTTATCTAAACAATAGTTTTTCCTAAAAATATCATTGTTATTTCCAGGTGTAAATAACAAATCATTGTTTAAAAAAATGTTGATGAAACAATATGAAGATGAGTAACAAAAATTTGTCGATCAAATACAATAAACAACTTGAGATAAATCTTCATAAACCTTCAACTTAGAAATAACTTAACAACGGACAACGATTTACCAATGATACAAGTTAATGACGAATGCAATACATTCTCATATTGCAAAACTACTTACCAAATATTTAATGTTTCTACTAAATTATCTGTTATATTATCAAACACTAGTCATTCATCTCTACAATATTCTCATGAAATTTCTTTATGTCCACCTCAAACCTATCTTGCACCTTGTGAAGATAAACATCGGTTGAATCAAACCTATCATAGTTGATCACGATATTAACTCTTTTAATACTAGTCTCACTTCCAACCAAATCAATGTCCACAATAATTCATTGGAGCCCTTGTAATGAGTCAACCTATCTTTTTGCCATATGTCATATTAAATATATATATATAGGAAGTTTCACTGTGTGAGTAACTTGTTCAATTCAGATCATATGTTTACGTTTTTCACAAATATAACTACCTCATTGAAGTCCAAAGTGTCCAATAATTTGTTAAGCTTGCAATTTTTCTTTACTTCATTTAATTTGATGTAGTTATGACAAAATAGTGTAGAGTAAACTTTTCCTCATCGTCTACATATATTTCCAGAGGGTGAAATTAATAAACGTCGTGGTAAATCAAATTAGAAACCTTCTCGAAGCTTGTGAAATCCATACAAAAAGAATGATGAATATGCAACTCTTTAACTATACATTATACGCAAAACATGATAAAATTTCTACAATATGTATGTGTTGTACGCCTCAAACCTTTATTATTGATTGTCAATATGTGTCTAATGGAAGATACTATTATTGTTACAATTATGTCGTGGTATGCACTATTAAACTTAGCACGAACTCTGATATTGTTAATTAATGTAACCAATATGATTTTAATCTGATGTTAATGATAATGTTAGCTACTTATGGTAAAACTGCAAGTGTACGGTTTGTCGTTCAAGTAATAGTAAGTATAGAGATTCATATTGGTATGAATTAAAGTTGGATTGAGAGAATCAAGAACACAAATCTTCACAGAGAGAGTTTTCAGTAGTGGAAGTAGAATTGTGCTTCTGATTATTTCATAGGTCCCAACTAACGTCTTCAGCCTCTTTAAATAGACTGAGTGAGTTAGTTAGAAAAACGGTTACATAAAGGATTATTTGTAATTCAGCCCCTATATCTATTCAAAAACCTAATTTAACTCTATCTTTACAGAACTTATCAATTTAGTCCTTATCAATTTGCATTTAGGTCCCTAAAGAATATCTTTCCTTATCAGTAGCCCCCTTAGTTCTTATATAGACAATTTATAAGAACTATTCACTCTTCGAGAATTACCCCAAGTGAATCTAGCCTTTTCATTACAATTAGGCCTAATAACTCGCAACCTTACTTCGAATCTAAGAACAAGCGCTAACAGGCTTCTCTATTCACTTCGAATCTTCTGACTTAGAACACAATCTTGCCTCCACTTCGAATTTGTTGGCCAGAGATGTAACTTTACTTGTGCTTCAAATTATTTGACCCTACTTGAAAGATTGACTAGACTACACTTGATAGGTCTGTGACATAACACGTTCCCTTTTCGTTTCGTATTCCACCCAATGATATCAACTCACTGGCTTTGCCTCTTCAAGTTCTCAACGTCTTTCCTTTTAACTATAAATACCCAGCTCTTCCTTCATTGATAACTTTTTAGAGAAATCACTTCTAAACCATCTTCATCCTGTTCTTTATCTTCATCCTGTTCTTTATCTACCTTCAAGCCATCTTCATCCTGTTCTTCATAAACCTTCAAATCATCTTCATCATGTCCATCTACTAAAGCGACTTCTCAGATCAACACCTATTGTATGAGAAGATATCCCAAATACAAAAAATCCAAACCCAGAAAACCAGTAAAAGCAAAGAAACCTCTCTTCCCTGGTTCTAGCAATCAAGTATTTGGGGCTTACGATTATCTTTGTATTTCTCAAAGAGCTAAAGAATACAAAGCTGCTGGGTTAATCTACAACGGTCCTCATTCTTCCCTTACCACCTTTAAATACGGTAACTTCGATCCCAATCTTGCTACTTCGTCTTCACCCTTAGCTTCAAACCCAGAATCTAACCAAGAACCTTTCCCTCTTCGAAATCAACCTACTTCTCCACCATTAAGACCTCATCGAAAATCTAAGGGTGCCACTTCTGATAAACCATCAACTGATAAAAATCCACAACTCAAATCGCCTATCCCATAATTCGAAGCAACTAGAGAATTTCTACCCAAATCATTTACCCTTCAAACCGAAGCTGTTAAAGTTAAACCACGCAAAAAATCGACCTTTCTAGCAATGGGTGATGATGCAGAGACCTCTTCTCCTCCCCCAAAAGAAGTGGTTGACGTTACATCAGAGAGTAGTCAACCAATTCTTGTGACTCAACAGGAGACTCAAATTCGAAGTCATTCTAATGAAGCCACCGACGAGGACAACAACAAAGAAAATGATTATGAAGCTACTGAATCTGATGCCGAAGAGGAGTCTGAGGCTGACGGCGTGGTCCCTCCGAAGAAGATTCGAGGAAAGAAACCTCTCATTACACTCCCCGAGGACGTTGCTGCCTTGGTTCAGGAAAATCTTAAATCACTTTCTCCTCGGTACATTTTTGCCCTAAAGAATGTATCCTACACTTACTACCCCGAGTCAGAGAAAGAGAAGCTCAAAAAACTATGGGGATTAACCGATAACATGACTCTTCGACTACCAGTAGAAGGAGAAACGCCTCTGAGCTGTCAGAAAGATGAGCTGGTAGTCTACCCTGAGCTTTTCAACTGGGGCCTTCGATTTCACCTCGATCCGATGATAGTGAGGTACTTCGAAATTCATGGGTTGTGTCCAACACAAGTTACTCCAAACCAGCTTTTTACCTTATTTTCTGCTATCATGGTGTCGAGGCTGGGAGGCATTCCCCTCGAAATTGAAGACTTCATCTCGGTGACCAAAGTTTCTAATGGGCCAGTTTTGCCGTTCTATTACCTAACTCTAGAGGATGATTTAAAAATTATCGACGACCTCCTCGAAGCTGATAAACTTTGGAAGCAAAGCTTCATCTTCTTATCAGGAGCTTGGGAAAATGGCAAAGAGATTTCCGATGCCAATCCCTCAAAACTCACCCTTACTTGGAGAGATAGCAGTAAGTAACACCTCTTTCTTTCTTTCTTTTTTTTTAAAAAAAAACTTAGCCAAATTAATCAATTTTATTTATCTAATTGTTTATCCCCCCTTTTTCTTAGAAATTCCGAGGCGATTTAAAAGTCGTCGGAAAGATGCCAAGGTTATCTTCCAGCAAATGGCTGAGTGGGCAGAAAAGTCCTGGGGAAATAGCTTTCACTCAGCCTTTGAGCCGATCAACTTTGTCAACAGCCATCTCTGGCGTATATCCTTAGGAGCTGACTTCCCTCAAGATCCGATGATCCCCCCGGATCCTATCCTAGCAGTTCAGAGAATACTTGCACCAGATGGGAAATGCTACCTTCCCACCAGGAATCGAAGTGAAAGCCACCTACCACTGAAGAAGAAGGGAAAGCTAACCCTCAAAAAACCCAACACAATCAAGCCTAAACCTTCCAACCATTCGAAGACTGCAAGAAAGCGAAAAGCATCTACATCTCAACTTCCCCACATATCCGAAGAAGATGAACCTGCGCAAAAGAAAAAGAAAGAAAGCAATACTCCCAAAAAGAAAAAGAAGAATTCCATTACTCCACAGAAAAAGAACGAAGCTGATATGCTCGAGGAGGTATTGGCTTCCGAGGTGCATGAAAAAATCTTTGTGGAAGAAAATCCTCAAGGGGGATTGGCATTGGGAGATAGCCAGGAAATTGATTATCTTAATTTCGAAGATTTAAATTCGAGCGGAGATTTTGCAGCCACCGGTGAAGATTTTCGATCTACCATTCCATTGACTTCTGCCGATGCTGCCACAACTTCAAAATCCAATGCAATCATTCCTGTTTATCATCACTCATCGAACTTGCCCAATCCTAACAGATCCGATGAGGTAACTTCGATTCTTCGTCCTTTTACAAGTTTAAGTGCTGCAGCCAAGAAATTATGTGAAGAGGTGAACAATTCTCAAACCCAATTGGAGCTTCTTGCACAAGAGCTAGTCAAGAGAAAAAAGGAGACAGAATCTGAAAAGGCCTCGAAAAACGGAGCACTTCAAAAGTTCGAGGCTGAAAAAGAAAAACTTCTTAAGGAAGATAAAGAAGAAATCGAAGCTCTTGAGGCTGCTCATCGACTGGCTCTTGAAAGTCTAAAGTCTCAACATTCTACTACTATTTCCGAAGAGAAGAAAAAATCTTCCGATGCTGAGAAACTTGTTAAAGAAACTCAGAAGAAACTGGAAAATTGCCAAAATGAGCTGACCACGCTTCGAACAGGATTCGAGGAAGAAAAGAATGCTGCTGTCAAAAAGGCCGAAGCCGCTGTTGGTTCTTTAATGCTTGAAGGTATCAAGAAAGCTCAAACTGATACAGCTATTCAACTTCTTCGAGAGGTTCATGCTGCTTGTCCAAGACTGGATTTAACGGATCTTTGGAAACAAGTTCCAGAAGAAAATCGCCCAAAGGAAGCATTCGAGGTGCCACCAAGCTCCTCAGAAGAAGAAGATGCTTCGGAAGGGTCATCGGAAGAAGAAGAAGATGCCTAATAGATTAGGCGTGTCATGCTTGTTTTTTGTGTATTTGGTTAAGTAGTTTTCTCTCCTTTTTGTAAGCTTTATTTTTTTCGATGAACAAGCAACTTTTTTTTAATATTTTAAACTTCTGGTGTACTTATTTAAACTTGTCGTTTCAAAAAATAGATGCATTTATAAATCGTGGCACCTCGAAAATTAGATGCATTCATAAGACGTGGCACCTCGAAAATTAGATGCACTCATAAGACGTGGCACCTCGAAAATTAGATGCACTCATAAGACGTGGCACCTCGAAAATAAGATGCACTCATAAGACGTGGCACCTCGAAAATAAGATGCACTCATAAGACGTGGCACCTCGAAAATAAGATGCACTCATAAGACGTGGCACCTCGAAAATTTGGTTGTTTCTTCAAAGCTATTGCTTCGGAAAATTATTCTTGGTCAACTTTCAAAGATGATCAATCTTTGCCAAGTTACCAAAATAATAAATCACTTATCATAGTAAACAACCAATGGCCAAAAGAAATTTTATTAAAAGATTCAATATTAACCAGACACCTCGTTAAAACCTTTCTGGGCCAACAGATAAGGAAAGAGTATGTCTGTTTTACAAAAATTCGAAGTTCGGTTTTACTCACAGTACAATTTCAAATGCTCTATATTCCAAGGATGTTTGAGCATCCTCCCCTCTCGATCAGACAACCTGTAGGAACCTGGCTTGACCTTCATTTTAACTTCGTAAGGACCTTCCCAATTCGGAGCCAATTTTCCGAGGTGCTTGTCCCTAGTATGAAGAAATACTTTTCGTAACACTCGATCGCCAATTTTGAATTCTCTCCTCTTAACTTTAGCATCATACCTGCTTCTCATTAATGTTTGATAATGGACCACATTCAAATGCGCTTTGACCCTTTTTTCCTCTAACAAATCAAGCTCAACCCTTCTAGCTTCATCGTTATCCACATCGGAATATCGTAGTAGTATGTAGGAAGGCAATGTAGATTCTGCAGGGCACGCAGCGTCCATTCCATATACCAAAGAAAAAGGAGTCTCTTTTGTAGCCTCTCTAGGGGTTGTTCGATATGCCCACAACACTTCTTGAAGATAATTTGGCCATTTCCCTGCTGCTCCTGCCAAATGTTTCTTCAAACCATCCAAAATAGATCTATTCGTAACTTCCACCTGCCCATTTTCTTGGGGGTGGAAAGGAGTAGAAAAGCATTGATGTATTCCTTTCGAAGAGCAAAAAGAGTTCATTTCCTTGTTATTAAATTGAGGACCGTTGTCCGTCGTTATTTTTCGAAGAACTCCAAAACGGTAGCAGATGTTACTTTGAATAAACTTGATTACATCCTTAGCTTTTGTCCCAGCTAAAGGTTCTGCTTCTGCCCACTTCGAAAAATAATCAACTGCAACAATAATCATCTGTCTTCCACCAGAAGCCATAGGTAATGGTCCTACTAAATCAATCCCCCACCTATCGAAAGGAACCGCCTCTGAGATTGTCATTAGGGGTACTGCTGGTTTATGTATTAAATTTGCATACCTTTGGCAAGTATCACAGCTTCGAACTAACACTTTGGCATCCTGCAATATGGTAGGCCAATAATACCCTGCTAACAATACCCTACGCGTTAAAGCTTTGAATCCACAATGAGCTGATCCATCTCCATCATGCAGTTCAGATAGAATGTTTTGAGACTCTTGCTTACTTAAACATCGTAGCAAAGGTTTCGACGCAGATATTTTGTACAATACCCCGTCCAATACTACATAACCAAGAGCTTTATACTTTATTTTCTTGAGCAAGTGTTTATCAAGAGGTAGTATTCCCCTCGAAATAAAGTTTAACAAATCAAACCTCCAATCACCTCGAGTGCACATCGGACCACTTACTACCTCATCAACAAACTCACACTGCTCAGAATTCGATATGATCGAGGGCGATGGTTGTGTCATGATCCATGGATATTCTTCAGAGTAAGCCATTGTTGCTAAAGAATCAGCCATTGTGTTGTTACCTCTTCGAATATGCTCTACTTCGACATTTTCAAATTGTGCCATCCTTCCTCGTAGTTCTTGCAAGTACGAAACCAAACGTTCCTTTTTAGCTTCGGAAACCCCTTTAACATGGTTAACTACCAACTGCGAATCTGTTTCTAAGCGCACAAATGTTGCCCCACAAATCTTTGCTAATCGCAACCCTGCTAGCACAGCTTCATATTCAGCTTCATTGTTCAAAGCATGAAATCCAAATTTAATAGCTTGAAACATAAATTCCCCTGTTGGTGCTACCAATTCAACTCCTGCACTTGACCCTTTGTTACTAGATCCCCCATCTGTTCGTACTGTCCACATCGGATTCATGCCCTCTTCTTCACCTTTTTCCTCTTCGGGTCTACTCGAATGAAACTCAACCAAGAAGTCTACTAAAGCTTGTGCTTTGATAGCCGTTCGAAGATAGAATAACACATCGAAATCTCCTAATTCTACAGACCACTTAGTCATCCTTCCTGAAATGTCTGGCTTTTGCAACACATTTTTCAATGGGTATAAAGTTCGAACCACAATCGTATGTGCCTGGAAGTAAGGACGCATTTTTCTTGCTGCCACTACTATACACAGTGCCAATTTTTCTAGCTTCAAATATCGTTTCTCAGCATCAACCAAACTTTTACTGACATAGTAGACAGGCTTCGAAACCCTCGTATCCTCACTGATCAGAACTGCACTTACTGCATAATCCGATACTGCTATATACAAAAATAGTTGCTCACCCTTTCGAGGCTTCGATAATATTTCAGGAGAAGACAAAAGATTTTTGATCTTCACAAAAGCTTCTTCACAATCCGAAGTCCACTCAAAATTATTTGGTCGACGCAGCACCTGGAAAAAAGGCAAGCACTTATCTGAAAAACGAGAAATGAATCTGTTCAAAGCTGCTAACCTGCCTGTTAACATCTGCACTTCTTTGATATTCCGAGGTGAAGACATTGATATCAGAGCCTTCAACTGTTCTGGGTCCACTTCGATTCCTCTTTCACTAATCATGTACCCCAAGAACTTACCAGATCGAACTCCAAATGTACATTTTTCTGGGTTCAGTTTCAATTGTATGGCTCTGAGATTTAAAAACGTCTCTTCTAAATCATCAATGTGCTCATCATCACTTTTGCTCTTGACAAGCATATCATCGTTGTATACTTCGATATTCCTTCCTATCTGTGAAGCAAACGCCTTATTCATCAGCATTTGGTATGTTGACCCAGCATTTTTTAATCCGAACGGCATCACTCTATAACAGTGCAAACCTCGATCAGTGATAAAAGTTGTGCTTTCTTCATCATCCGGATTCATTCGAATCTGATTATACCCTGAAAAAGCATCCATAAATGTCAAGATTTTATTTCCCGAAGTGGAATCCACTAACTGGTCAATTCGAGGCACTGGAAAAGGATCCTTTGGACAGGCTCTATTTAGATCTGTGAAGTCCACGCACATTCGCCATTTTCCGCTCTTCTTTTTCACCACCACAGGATTAGCCGTCCACCTTGGATAATTGGACTCCCTGATATGCCCCATCTTATACAGTCGATCTACCTCAGCAACTATGGCCTCGGATTTTTCCAACGAAAAAGCTCTTCTTTTTTGAATTATTGGTTTGATCTTCGGATCCACCGCCAAGCTATGACATATGATATCACTTGGGACCCCCACTACGTCTTCGGACCTCCAAGCGAATACATCCAAATTCTCAGACAAAAAATTCAACAATTTTTCTCGCATTGATAAAGACAACAGAGTCCCGATTCGAAGTACCCTGCCATTATTGAAAACAAACTTTTCTATTTCTTCATTTACCACCACAGAACTCGGGGTTGACCTCGGATCATCAATTCCCTCATCTGCACCCCCAGAAGACAACCCCCCAAACTGCTAATTCTCCATCGGATCATCAGTACCTTTACCACGTAGTCTAAACGCAGCAGCGTAACACTCTCTTGCCACCTTTTGATCACTTCGAACTATGCCGACTCGATCCTCGATCACATACTTCAAACATTGATGAACCGTAGAGACTACAGCATACATTTTAGCCAGCCACGACCTTCCAAAAATAGCGTTGTAACTCGATGGACAATCCACCACCACAAAAAGTACTTGTACTTTCTTTTTGAAAGGCCCCTTTCCCAAAGAAATCACACCCTCGAACTCCCCTATCACATTTGCTGTTGCGCCAGTAAACCCAATGATAGTTCTCTCTGACCTTTCTATTCGAGGCGGAGTGGTTAATCTATTATATGTTGACTTGAAAAGCACATTAGCGGAGCTCCCGGTATCAATCAACACTCGTCGAATCTCCACCCCGCACACTTCTGCTCCTATAACCACTGCATCTTCATGTGGCCCAGTAATCCCCCTCAAATCATCCCCATCGAAAATTATAAAGGGCACATCCTTCTTGTTGCTTAGGTGTGCAGTTTCTCCTCCCTCAATTTGACGCGTTAAATTCACTATATGTCTCTTCCTCGAATTATTAGTGTTGTTAGTCATTGAATCTCCCCCAAATATTGTTAGTGATTCAAAGAAGGCACACAAATCTTGAACACGTCCCTGACGCTTCGGCTCATCTATTGACATTAACAATAATCGACTAGGGTCTGGGTCGACATATTCCGAAGCCACATCAAACTCATCACCTGCAGCATCTAAAATCATCAGTGCAGTTTCCTGCTTAGAATTAGGATTACCAATTTTCGGAGCTGCAGCTTTAGCATTCTTTTTTACATATTCTAGCAACTTTCCATTTTCTATCAGAATCTGCATCTCTTTCTTCAAGGCAATACAATCGTTTGTATCATGCCCAATATCTTCATGATACCTGCAGAACTTGTTATTGCGCTCCTCTCTTGGCCTATTAATCACTGGTGGCTTTCTGAAATTTATTGTTCCCCTGGTTTTCTCATATATCGAAGCCACACTTTCAGTTAAATCCGCATAATAGTCTGGTCTTACCCACACATTCGATCTGGATCTAAACTGTTGCTGATTATTAGAATTGTGTTGATTAAATCCCCCTTGATACGAGTTCGAAGCTCCTCTGTTAGAAACATTTTGATTATTCCTCGGGCGCGATGAGTTGTTATTCGAAGTGTTAGCTTGACCATTCCCTTTCTAAATAGTACTGCCTCCTCCTCGAACCCGCGTCGATTCTTCGACCTTAATTTGATCCTCAACCTGAGCCATGAGAGCTCCAAATGTTAACAGCCTACGCCTCGTAGTCTCATCGGCTAAATCTCCTGGCAACAATCCTTGTCTAAACGCCGCCATAGCCACACTTTCTTCACAATCATCTAGTTCAGCTTTGGTTGATACAAATCTCTTAGTATAATCCTTCAGCTTCCCTCCCACAGCCTGCTTGCATTGTATTATTGTATCTCCATTAGCTCTCATTTATTTGCTTCCCACAAACTGTCTTCGGAAAGCTGTATAGAAGCCTCTAAAATTTGCAATTGACTCCTTAGGAATCTTGTTGAACCATTTCAGCGCAGTTCCCTTGAATGTCTGAGAGAATGCTCTACACACGAATTTATCGTCGTCTTCGAAATTAGTTATATAGTTTTTGAATTGTTCTATATGGTCATCGGGATCTTGAGTCCCATCAAACTTATCAACTTTGGAAATATCAAACCGCCTCGGAAGCGGCACAGATCTGATCTCCCTGATCAATGGTGAGTCCCTCCAGTCGAATCCTTGAACATATTGGTCTTCGTTTCTCATCCCCACAGTAGCATATAAACTTGACTCACCTTCATACTTTCGAGGCGAATATTTCCGAGGTGAATATACTCGCCTATCTTTCTTTTTCCTCCCTTCCTTATACACCTTATCTGCCCGGAGTTCACGTTCTGCTCCTCTTGAATGGCCTCGAGAATATTCATACCTCGGTGTTTCATCTGACTCCGAATTTTCGGAATCCTCTTCATCACTAGAGTTCACATACTGTCACTTTTGCAGTTTTCCTTTCCTTTTTATCCCACTGTACTCCTTTTTTCGCTCAAAACGTGCTTTACGCTGCTCATACTGAACGTCGCCATCGTCCATCGACTGATCCGACTGATTATTTTGATCGCCTCTTGCTATTTTAGACCTAAGTCTAGTGCTGTCATTACTTTCCTTCTGTTTCACCAATTCATCAAGCTCTGCCACCTTCCTTATCATCTCATTCATTTTTCCTTCGAAATCAAATTGGTTTGATTGAGTTGGAATCGATTTACCTGCCTCTTGCAAATCGGATTTCAATGTTTCCATAGCCTTTCGAACGGATGGATTGTCACCTTCTGCTGGATCCATCTTCAATCAGCGAAGAACTAAACAAAAATACTTCAGAAAAACTCGAACGAAAAACTTTAGAAAACGAAAACTCGAGACTCGATTTTTGATCTGTTGATCAAGGTATCTTCGTCCCCTCTTTCTAGCGCCAATTTGGTATGAATTAAAGTTGGATTGAGAGAATCAAGAACACAAATCTTCACAGAGAGAGTTTTCAGTAGTGGAAGTAGAATTGTGCTTCTGATTATTTCATAGGTCCCAACTAACCTCTTCAGCCTCTTTAAATAGACTGAGTGAGTTAGTTAGAAAAACGGTTACATAAAGGATTATTTGTAATTCAACCCCTATATCTGTTCAAAACCCTAATTTAACTCTATCTTTACAGAACTTATCAATTTAGTCCTTATCAATTTGCATTTAGGTCCCTGAAGAATATCTTTCCTTATCACATATTATAGAACGCAATTGAAAAAATCGTATTTTTATTTAATTCTCAACCACCGAGTCAAAACTACTCAGAAGCACACAGCTGTGACAAGTGCTCAATGGCTATCCACTTAATTCAGGAACGAAGAGACCGGGCTCGGGTGTGGATAGCGTATTACAAAATTTTATTTGATTCATAACTCAAAACCCAGACCCTAGTAGAAGGTGACCTTGTCATGAAGCAATTATTTAAGGGAGTTAATAATAAGAACGTTAACAAGCGAGCTCCAAATTGGGATGGCATGTACAAATTCATCTCCAAAGGACACCACGGGACATATCGCGTAGCCGACGTTGAAGAAAATACGCTCAAACACTCATGGAATATCACTCATCTCAAATTGTATACCTCCACTTTGTAATTCGATTGTGCACTTTTTTTCCCTTCCAGTAGCACGAGAGGTTTTTAGTGAGGCACATTAAAGGCCACCATTATATATACAGACTTTTTTCAATAACTATACTCTAATCTAATGTTTCTTTTTTATGTTCTACTACTATTCTTCACATAAGATTGCTACATATACGACCATTTATTAACTTTCGCCAAAATGGTGTTATCGTCAACTGATTAACATCCATGCACTTTTTACGTGATCCATAATTATAAGTTTTTCCATTATCATACATCGGTAGTATATTATAATTATTGTTAGAATAATCTTCATGACATATAGATTTTCTAAAGAGCAAACAACACGATCATACGGTTCTTACACACCTAAAATATCCAGAGGGTCAACTCACATAGCAACCCCAAGGGGGGGTTCGAGGAAACTAATTAGATTTAAAATATGGTTATTCAACCGCGCCTGCGGTTTTCAGACCAACATAATATGCAAGTAGTCTTATGGGACCCTAATTTACAAGGTCAAATTAGCAAACTAGTAACAAAACCAAACCCGAAGTGAATACATCATTGGGGATGCAACTGGTCATACTAAGCTCTAGCTTACGAGTCAAATCATAATGTTGGATACCAAAACTAAGCCCGGGGTGGAGACACTACCAGGATATGCAACTAGTTATACTTAGCACTGGCTTACAAGTTAAATTATAATGTTGGTTACCTAAACCAAACGTGAGATGAAAACACCATCTGGATAGGCAACTAGCCGTATTGTGCATTGACCTACGGATTAAATTGTAACATTGGTTACCCAAACCAACCTTGAGGTAGAGAGACCATCTGGATATGCAACTGACAAACTAATCAAATACGTACACCGACCCCCATGATAATACAAGCCAAGTCTACTATGTCACCTTCATGTTTGTTTTAACAGTATGTTAACTACATAATACCAAGCGTGGTATGATCTCCCCCCTCCCTCTGAATAAAATAATAGCATAACATACCAAGCATCATACGTCTATGATTTCATTCAAACAACCATACAAGAAATACGATATCACCGTTTATACAAACATTACCATCATTCATCAAAATTTACACAAAAGTTTCAAAATTATATATTAGTTATTGTTTCTACTAATAACAAAAAGGAAACAAACAACAACATGGTCGTATTAGCACCCCCAGTAGCTTCGTTAATTCATGTAATACACAGTAGGGACTTATGCCTTAAAATTTTAACTTCATTCTCAACACGACGCGGGATTGACGTATCACCCAACGTCACATCTTCACCAGTCACAGCAACGTTCGTCGGGTCTTTATCAAACTCTTCTCTTGGAAAACAGTGTATTCATTTTCATTGTACTCATTTTCACTAGCCTTCTCTTTATCTTCTTCACTTAACAAACCCTATTATTTGTCATCCGATATTAAGTTTTTTAAATCTTCAAGGATGATATCATTTTTTATCTTTCATAAATGCATGATCGTGTCTTTCAAAACCCTTAGGAAGCTTCTATTACCCATTTTTATTTCTCCTTAATCACCCTCATATTCTCCTCGCGTAAATTCATTTTCTTCTTTTCTATTTCAATTTTTTCCTATGCAGCTTACCCTTCAGAGTCACATTCTCAATAATCTTTACATTAAGCTTGGAAGATAAATTAATGAGTTGCCCAGTTGTTCTGCACTCTACTTAACTATCGTTCTTTTTTCAACTAGCAACTCTGCATTCTGCACACTAAGGGCATCCTGCTCGTTACCAATTTTCAACACATAAGTATTAACTTTCTCTTTGTATTTTGCCAACTAAGGGAATTCTTCACATTAGGGTAACTCTTTGTTTACCTCGGTTAAAATATTTCTTTTTGGCACGGGCTTTGGTAGTAACGTATATTTTTTGTATTTGTCAGACAAAAATAAACTCTTCTAGCGGTCAAAACAAGGAACATGATAGATTTTCTTGTGTGAAAAATATTATTGAATTTATCTTCCCAAATTGGTTGAGCAACGATGAAAATTTTGTTATGAAAGTTGTAAAATTAAGATTTTCTAGTCCATAGAGATTGCTTTAGCCTCTGAAAATTTAAAAAAATATAAGAAGTATATGTTACAAAAATTCAAGAATAAAAGGTAATAGCATATGAAATCCAAATACTTCTTATCATCCAATATCTTTTAGCCTCACTAACTAACTCGTGTGATTTTTAACATAAGTATATTTTTTACAAGAGAAGTTTCGGCAAAAAACCAACTTTATTTTCTTGATAGAGGATTGTGTGAGAAAGTGTGGTTTAAATCTAATTATCTAATTAATTCTAGTTATATTGATTAAGCTAATCTAATTAAGAGTACAAAAATTATACTTGAGAAAGGTGACGGGAATAAATGGAATCTTGAATGATAAAAGTAAAACTCGTCGGTTGCACAAAGTAAGTTTAGAGATAAAAATTATAGAAACTAAATATTATAAAAGTAAGATTAAAAACAATTGTTATATATATAATGGATGAATGAATAACAATAGTTGATTTAAAGTGATATGAGCGGCCCATATGTAATGTTAGATGTGTCACACACAAAGCATCGGAAGTTGATTGGTTTTATTAATTCATTTATTTTAAGATTAGTTGAATGCGTATAAATATTTGATAAAAAAAGGTAACCGACGCAAAATGAAAATTAAAAAGTGATTAAATTTACTTTTTTTATTTTACTAATCGTTCGTAAACATATGAATATATCTTAGGACTAGGGAGAGTCTTGATAAGGTTATATGATGTTTGAATGTCACTACCCTAATTTTGGAAATGTGTATATTCATATCATCAAAGTAGCGTTGTGGGCTAAATATGTCATTAAAATATCGGCTAGATGAAGGTTCATAATAATAGATGGAAATAGAGCATCGAAAAAATAACTAAGTAACGACATTGACAAAAAAGAGAAACATCGACAAAAGAGATAGTTTTTGGAGGCAGACACTCCAAATGTAAACAACGTACAGAAGACAAAAAGATGATGGAAAATAATTAAATGTAGAGAATATAGAATATACTAGAATATGGTAGAATGTGGTTGAATATGGTAGAAGACAATAGCAAATTCGATGAAAATATGACATATTACTAAAATATCCATAGCAATTGAATCATAAAATTATAATTTATATAATAGACGACTTACACGTGTCATTCATCTAAAATAATTAGAAATAAAGTAGTTATAAATAGACGATCCGATCGTTCTAAAAATGGTTGATTGATTGAATTATAATACACTTTTTCATTATTTTTTATCAAGAACTAGTCGTATCATTCTGATAAACTCTAAGATGGATTCTCCTTCATCAACAAAACCAGTTGGTTAGGCAGATCCGGATTTAGTAAATCCAAATAGAGAGAATAGAGTAATTAACCCTCGCAACTGAGAGTGGATCCCATATTTATAATAGCATAAATGTTCATCGTGGTGTGATAATCCAAATACAAAACAGAAAAAGAGTTATCATGACCATGTTTCTAGAAATAAACTATAAGTTGTTAGGTTAATCATCTCACTAAGCTTTTTTGGGCCGAGTGTTTAGATCTGGGCTAATAGTTCTCTTATCAACCATGTTTCGAGATTAAATTGTATTGTGTGTTATAATTTAATTGTATTATGTGTTATAATTTTTTAACTATATTATGTTTTCAATTTAATTATATCATATTTTGTAATTTAATTATGGGTCAAGCTATTTAGCCCTAATTCCAGGATATTCTCCACCACTCCATTCTCTTTTGACCTAATATTAACTTTCTCTCACCTATTATACCTCTACTTATTTAATTATAGATATGTCATTAATAAAAAACTTACTAAATCTATCTACTTACACCTAAAACAACTCTATCAATAACATCACAAGATTAAACTTCATTTTTTTTAAATCATAACCTTGTTTTTGAAAAAAAATAGATTTTTCAAGAAAAATAATCAAACTTAAATTTTAAAGAAATTGAAGAGGATATAAATTTTCCAAAAATGTAAAATGTCTTGAGGATAATGTAGAAGCACCTGATGAGGAGGTAAAAGCACCAAAGAAGAAGGTAAAATATGAATTCAAACTCAATTTAAAAAATGACCGGCCACTACACTTGGCATTGCTAGTGTGTAAGAGTAGCACCAATGGTGTGGACCGTTTTACCAGCGGTATGGTGGCTCAACACCGTATGTATGTTGCTATAATATTTTTGGTGTCCAGTGTTCCACACTAGTGGTGCGTCTTCCTAACCTTCTTTCCACATTAGCTTTACATCTATGTTTTGTTTTCTTATTCTTTTTTATGTAATTTAGAATTACATTATGGAAATGATAGCGATCAAAATGCATAGGATTGTGTTATGGATGATAGTGTTTTATTTTTTACAACATAATATTATACATAAAATAGATTTTTTAATTGGGTTAAGAATACCAGGAGAGAACACATGTTGGTTATTATATTGAAGCATCTTGATACTCTGAATAGTATAAAGAACCCTCAAATATCTTTTGAATACCAGATATCTGGATGGATAATCAGTTGGTAGACATAAAGGATCTTAAGAGAAAATCGATCAGATTAAAAAAAAGTGGATGTATTACTTAAGATGAATAGTCTTTAAAAGTTATATGCGGGATTCACAACCATCAAAATGTTAAACACTAAAAAGGTCATTCGTACCTAGGATGTTTGTCTAAAGAAAAGTTGTTATTTGTAGAACAATTTACCTTTATGAGAATGCCTCTTTGATAAAACCTCGTTCAACATTAGACAAGTATAGTACTTAGTCAGATGATCAATGAGAGGACTGAATTGAGTACTGACCAAAAACCTCTTTACTGTAGGATGGTTAGTCATGTCTCGCATGCGCAATACCGTGTATGAGTCTAGATGCCTAGTGAACTACTGGACTGTACAAGAAGAAAACCTCATTTATAAATTATGAAATACAAATATAATTAAAACATTAAATAATTATAATATTTATCATCCCAATGAAAGTATTGTACGACTTGATTTCTTTATAGTCCAAAAATAGTGGAATATTGTCGGTATCCAAGAAATCAAGAATTCTCACTTGTTCTTCTGTTTTTTGCTGAACGAGTGTCCAACTCTTCAAGTAAATCATGATCAATATCACCACTATCAACACTATTGGTAGGTAACTCGAGATCTGGTAGATGTTAATTGGACTCTAATACATGTTGACTAAATAATATAACTCTCAGATCGACTTCTTCTATGATATATTACCTCAAACCCTTGGTCATCCGATGCAAATACCTTTGTGTATGCTCATATGCCACCTATGTTTGAACTGGCTGACACTGAGCTTGCACTATATTAATGTTAGGTCAAGAACACTTTGGTCGAGCATCTGACCACCTTTTCTCATGGTAAATAAGGGAAAATATAATGGCAACAGTAATTTTTCCAAGTCGTGAGCTATATGGTTGTGAGATCTCTCAGGGTTAGGTCGTCGAATTAGACGAACAATAGAAACAAAGAAAAATAAGAGAGGGGATAGATGATAAAGGATAAAAGATAGAGGATATGTTTATAAAATCAAAAAATATCGTTGTATAATCCAATAAGGATTTTTTTATGGTTGGAGAGATTTTTATGTATACTTAGAATTTGGAGGAGGAGATTTGTGAAATTGGATGAAAATAGTTATACATATTAATTATATCATGTTTTAAAAGTTTTAGTTATATCATATTTTGTAAATTTTGAATCATAGGTTTTGGTTATAACATTCCAAGCTCTTGCTTAGATTTGTTCTCTAATTTATTTTATAAAAAAAACATTCATTCAATATAACTCTACCATTTTGTCTTCAATAGTCTTTCTAATTTTTAATTTGACGTCACACATCCTCTTAAATCCACAAACAACTAATCAAACATACTTTAATCTAAACTAAACTCGATTTTATTCATATTTGTTTCCAAAAAATAAAAAACAAAATCAAAACTCATTGTGACTTAAAAACAATTCGTGAAAATTGAATTTTTTATTTCATGTCCAAACTAAATCTTTAGCATGGTTACAACACTTATATGAACAAATTTATAACAAGAATTTTTAGAGATATTAGGCTGAAGTCCATTAGCTCATATGTTTTATCTATAAATAAGAGCATATACTCTATGTAATATATACTCTTTCTATATAATAAAACCCTAGTCGTTTTCATCTTTCTTTGTTTCTCTTTTTCTACATGGAATCAGAGCGTAGGTTTATATCTTGAGTTTAAGTTCTCATGTATTCCGCTGTGTCGGCGGGCAGTTGTTTTAGCTCTCCACCGGAAGAAACAAGAAAATAAAAATAGAGAAATTTTGGTTTTCGGATCTGTTGTGTGCAGCCACAATCAACAGATTTGATTGAGAGGCAAACGGTATCGTTTTTTGTTGAATTTCAGAAAGTGTATTTGGGATATTTAATCCTTTAATCTGATCGGTTGGATTATTATTTGGTACTACGGTTTGGAAGAGACCGCTATTGGACCAATGTAGATTTTTTGTTGGTAAAATCGTTGATTCAGTTTTGATTTTTTTTTTATTGGAACTTAATTTTGTATTTTGATTTAGTATTGAGTTCGGATTTGGATTTGGTATTTGGATGTTATATTAGGGTTTTGTTTGGATTTTGTTTTAGTATTTAGATTTTATTTGACGTTCTGTGTGACGTTTGCATAGATTGACGTTTGTCGTTTGGATATTATTTGGGTATGGCGTTTAGATTTTGTTTGGAATTTCAGATTTCGTTTGACGTTTGTACTTTTTCTGACGTTTGCTTAGATCGACGTCTTTCGTTTGGATTTTGTTGGGGTATTTGGCATTTTGATTTCGTTTGGAATTTAAATTTCGTTTGACAGTTGGACTTTGTCTAAAGTTTGCTTAGATCGACATTTGTCGTTTGGTTTCGTTTTGGTATTTTGCTTTTAGATTTTTTTTGTATTTGGATTTCGTTTGACGTTTGAAATCTGGCAATTTGAGGTTTACAATTTGAGGTTTGAATTGAAATTTAGAATTAGAAATTAGAAATTAAGAATTTCGAAGGGAAGGTTTGAGATTTAGGGCCGGAGGTTTGAGATTTAATGTTTGAATTGAATATTTGAATATTTGGTTGAAGAATAAAAAAGGTAGATGAAATGCGAAGAAGAAAAAAGGTAGATGAAATGCAAAGAAGAATACTTGAAGAAGATGCATGAAAAAGAAAACTTGAAGAAGATTTATCCAGAAGATTGGAAGAATGTCAAATTTATACTCATCAACAGAAAAGTTATACGGTGCCTTATTGTTGTACTTCCTTGCGTACCTCTGGTTTCTCAAGAACTTTGGATTTATTCCTCTGGTTGAAGTGATTATATCTCTTAGGTTTCTTGTTTCCGTTACGATAAGCCTTGTGAGACTGGTTGTGAGCGATGTGAAGAAGAAGTATGAAGAATTTTTAAAGATTGAAGACGACTTCTGGATTTCTTCACACATATCATTTGAAGATGATATTTTCATGAAGGCTCATTCAACAGTGATTTTATTTTCTTTGTGACAATCTCTAAATTTTTATAAAATTTGCATTGTGAGTTTAAGAGAGGGTGTTAGAGATATTATGCCAAATCTTATTAGCTCATTTATCTCATCTATAAATAAGAGCACATACTTTATGCAATAGATACTCTTTCTAAATAATAAATCTCTATCATTTTCATCGTTCTTTGTTTCCCTCTTTCTAGGAAATTAAAAAAAATTATTTTGTGTCCAAACTGAATCTTTAGCATGGTTAAAACACTTATTTCAACAAATTTATAACAAGAATAACATTTATGAATTCCAACCGAGAGGGAAATACGTAGCTCGATTTCGATCTTCTATGTCAAAAATTGGTGTCTCATAATGAAGCTTAATTTCGACCATATGGATCGAAATATTATGTTTGAATACAAACATCTGATTTATACTTTTTATTAGTCTGACGCGATAGCCTGCAAACCAGGCCAGAAGGTAAACCACACAAGGTGACAGACTCAGCCGAGAAAGCGTATGTGGAGGGACTCGAACTCATGACCTTTGATCACAAGCATACCATACTCAACCAACTCGGCTACCCATTGGGGGCGATTTACACTTTTTATGTAAAAATTAAGTTTGTGTTTTATATTTTTACTCCTTGAGAGACATAATATTTTTATCCTTATTTATGGTCGAAATTAAGCATCTTTTAAATTTTAGATTAATTAATTAATAAGTTTTATTCATTTCTACTATTTTATATGTTACACTAAAAATAAAATTAAATAGAAAACAAATCTTCTTTATTAATATATGATTTCATGACATTCAGATGAAATTAAAAATGCTACAAATAATTTTATTGTTAAATATATATATATATATATATATATATATATATATATATATATATATATATAAAACTAAAAACGAATTAAAATAATCCTTTGGCATATAGTTGAATATTAACTTAGATGAACTTTCTGAAACAATTTACATATCTATATCTATAGCTTTATTAATATCATTTATAAACTTTAACTCTAAGTTTGAAGAAGCTTTAGATAACTTGTAAATCAATTTTTTGTTTATTTAGGAAAGATTTTCAAATTAGTCTAAGAACAATTTCTTACCTTTGATCTGAAACAAAAAAACCGAAGTCATAATTCAAATATGTATTTTTGATGAATATATGGGTTATTAGGTTTAGAAATTATAAGATAAAAAAAATGATGATGATTTTAACCGACTGATTTTATACCTTTTTATTTTTTCAATAGATGTATTCATAGGTCATGATTCTAAAAATTTGGGACAAATTATCTAACAATAACTTAGAATATTATATCCGGAACTTTAATTATATTATGTTTCGCAATCTAACATAGGGCTGTCAAAAAAATCCGAAAAATCCGATATCCGACCGAAATATTCGATATCGAATCCGAAAAAAACGGATAACATCCGTATTCGAAAGAAAAAGGAATAATATTTGTATCCGAATTCGTATCCGAAAATAGTGGATATGGATATAGGCATATCTGTATTCGAAATATTCGATATCCGAAATTGTATAAATATATATATATATATATATATATATATAATTTTTTTTATTTAAACATATTTTTTAGCTATCCCACATCGTAAAAAACAAAACAAAATATTAAGAAAGTTGTCTATAAATATAGAAGATTGCCTCTTTGAAAATTATAACTTATCCCACATCTAAAGTTGGAAAAAGAATCGTTACCAAACTGTTTATAAAAGACATGGTGGCTTTTCTTAACAAGTATATCTTTTTTAGTCTAATGACTCTTATCCCACATCTAATATGTGGAAAAGAATTGCTACCAAACTTTCTATAAAAGACATGGTGGCTTTTCAAAATAAGTATATTTTTTTAATTTTACCCCACATCTAAAATGGGAATATGAATTTCTACTAAGGCTTTTATAAAGGTAGCCTAACCAATAATGTAATTAGTTAAAAACTTTAGTGGATATTCGGATTCGGATATTATCCGTATTCGGATAATATCCGTCGGATACGGATTCGGATATTAATTTTAAAACAAATTCGGATTCGAATTCGGATTCGAATAGTGATTTCGGATTCGGATATAGACAAATTCGTATCTGAAATATCCGTTTGACAGCTCTAATCTAACATCTTTAATAATTTTTAATTATATCATAATTTAATTGTATAATATTTTATAATTACTTTATAAATAAAATTAATAAAAAAATATTCAAACCTCTAGCAAATTACATCATGTAATCTAGCCATGTCTACTGAATTTCATCATCTTCTTCGTCGAGCGGTTGTCGAAGAATATGATAAAAAAATTGTCTGTTTTGGTCCGATTTCTATCAATTTTATGAGTTCTAAAACTCATTTTGAACACCAAACAACATTAATTTATCTAAAAACATATCCAAAAATATTTCCAAATTTGTTTTTAAAAAATCAAACTTTTTATGTGTTATAAAAAAAGTGAAAACATTGTGCATAAATTATCTAAAAGATTGCTCAAAAAACTATCTTTCTTAATTTTTTTGAAGTCTTATATTTCAAACCAAAATTCAAAAAAAACTAAAAGTACCATCGGTTTTGTCTTTTTAAGATGAATAAAACTAGATTATTTGATGATATTTTTTTAATTTGTTTCGCGAGAAATCATTCGATACCATGTATTGTTAAATCATTCAAGACAATGCATAATAAATCATGTTAGGCCATGCATTATTAAACCATGCGAGACTATGTATAACAAAGTTGAGAAACCAAGCATTATTAAAGCATGCGAGGTCAAGCATGATAAGTTGAGAGACCATACATGATAAAATCATGCGAGACCAGAAATTACTAAATCATGTTAGACCAGACATTATAAAATCATGCGAGACGAGAAATTACTAAATCATGTTATACCAGACATTATCAAATCATGCGAGACGAGACATAATTGAAATGGATATATGTGAGACCAAACATAATAAGATGGAGAGATAATGTTCAAAGAAGGAGAAGAGGGTTACTTGTGGTTCATCTTGGTTCAAATATCTATGGTTGGTTTAGTAATTTTAGATATTAGGTGATAATGAGAAACTGACTAAATATTTATTAGTAGTTCACCCATAACAAAATAGTTAAAAATAAATAATTGGTTTTTACAAAACTCTAAACAAATTGTATTCATATCATTTTAAGTAAATCATCCTACCCATATGAAATCATATATTTTAATTCAATTTTAGGGAAATTGCATCTAAAGTATTTATTCAATTATTATATAATTCAATCTACTACTCAGCTTCTATTTTATTACTACTTAATACTCATCTCATTTATATAACTCACAATCAATACCTAATTCTTTAATAGTACTTCAAATGTCCACACTTTATCACCGACATGTAACCACTTCTAATTCTTGAACCAAAATTTATATTTCTTATTTTTTTTCTTTTTATTTTATTTTTAAAAATGTCATATCTTTCAAACTGGAGTTCGAAAAAAATATCTGAAAGTATCATCGCTTTTGTTTTTTTAAGATAAACAAAACTAGATTCATTGATGATATTTTTTAAATTTTTTTAAAAAAATAACATTTTACGAGTAAAGTGCGTGTTCTTTGAAAAATTAACCATGAGAGTTATTTGAAAATCAATCATGCGGGTTCTTTGAAAAATTAAACATGTGGATTCTTATAAAAATCAATCATAAGAGTTCTTTGAAAAATCTATCATGAGAGTTCTTTGAAAATTTTATCACGAGAGTTATTTGAAAATTTAAACATGTGAGTTCTTTGAAAAATTAACAATGCTATTTTGTTTGAAAAATCAACCATGCGAGTTCTTTGAAGAATTAAACATGCGAGTTCTTGGAAAAATCAATCATGCGAACTCTTGGAAAAATCAATCATGTGAGCTCTTTGTAAAATCAACAATGAGAGTTCTTTGAAAAAACAATCATGCGAACTCTTTGTAAAATCAACAATGAGAGTTCTTTGAAAAATCAATTATGCGAGTTCTTTGAAAAAATCAATCATGAGAGTTCTTTGAAAAATTAATCATGACAGTTTTTTTAGAAATCGATCATACGAGTTCTTTGAACAACAAATAAAAAAATAAAAATAAAATATATCATTAATGGATATACTTTTGTTCGTCTTGAAAAAAAAAACAAATTGTACTTTTGAATTTTTTTTCCAAACTACGGTTTGAAAAATTTAGACTTTTTAACATTAAAAAAAAATTGAAACAAATAACTCCTATATAAAATACCAAATGTATTTTTGTCCATTATTACAGTGACACTCTCCTATTTTCGGTTGCCGATAAGAAAAGTTTGAGTAGATTTTATGGTGCCAAAAGTATATCTAGGACAATATCTATTACTAATCATAATTTTAAGAATAGTTAGGATAATATCTATAGCTATTGATATTATGATTGGTTCTTGGACGCGAATGGACCTTATACTCTTATCGACCGGACAACTTATGCCTTACTAGTTTTAGTTTTTTCAAAAAAAAAAAATTAACTAGTCCAAACCACAAGTCATACACATGAGACAGTAGACTCATCTAACAATATAAAAGATGTCAAAGCGGTGAGCACTTCAAATTTGATTTAAAACCTAGATTTAAGATGGTTATTGTGTAACACACAAAAATAATTAAGGGGTCGCAGTACACATTTCCCTAGTCTAAGTTCATAAGGATAATATATGTGCATCGGCCGGTGGCCTGTTTAATGCCTCTGCTGCCAGTTGGGTGGAATACCTGGTGGCCTTGATGGTTGTTGAGCTGACTGAGTTGGATGTAATGGTGACTGACTGACTGGTCTTTCAATCTGAGACGGTTGTGTTGGCCGAATTATGAGCGAATCCAAAGCAGCAGAATAAGAGCCGGGCAAGAGACTACCCCGCATACGTGCAGGCTGCCAGTTAGTTACAAGTTCAGATGTTGCAGATTGTCCATTCCTGTATTGAGGAGGGGCCGTTCTGGGCGATTGAATTTGAGCTGTCACAGTTGTGGTCTGGGCCATTCTGGGTGATTGAAATTGAACTGGCACGGTGGCGGTTTGGGCAGTGCGCGGAGGCGCAAGCATAAACCTACTCTGTGAGCTATTCGCTGTATTGGGTGCATGGTTAACCCTAACTTGTCCCTGTTGGGTTTGCATTTGTGACCGAAGAGACGGCCTGAGGCCTGGAGCGGTGGCCCTGTGAACTGGAGTGCTTTGTGTATCTTGATGATTCCAGTTCTGTGGATGAAATTAACGAAAACCAAAAAACGTTTGAGAAGAATGGTTATAATTCCAAACTAAAGGAGACAGAATATCTACCAAGATAACTATAGAGCCAAACATGTAGAAAATATCATTTAAAACAAAATGGGTTAATTCGGAGGTGGCCAGTTGTCGAGGTTAAAATCTTAAACTTCGACAATGGCCCTGGGACCTGAAGTTTAGACAGATACGTAACTAAAGCCGTAGCTTACTTTTTCCTTTTCTTTTTCGGTTGCTATTGCCTGTGTTTTCAGTTGAACTCCAAAAGTTTAAGATCCTATCAAATGAATAATTTATGCATTTTCAGATTATAAATCTTCTGAAAAGAGTCAGAAAATTTAGGGCTTTCTATATGAGCAAATGGTCCAAATTCTTTGATTCTCTAAACTCAGCCAAAAAAATGGTTTAAAAAATGGAGTAAAATACCAAGTATTATCGCAGATCAAAGTTATTCTTTATTTATTACCTTTATTATCATTTAAACCTATCAAAAAATATAATCAACTTTGCTGATCTCTTTCTTTTTTCAAAATCTCTATGGTTTTTCTTTTCCGCAATTCAAATTGGTTGAATTATAAGTGAACTATAACTGGAATTCACAATTTACTACTACATTTGAATGGTAATTGAACTGTATTTTCGTCTCCGATCGACATTTTGTTTTGTTAAAATTCGCATTTGAACCATGTGTTTTCAAAGTTTAGAATTAAGCATTGTTTGGAGAAAGAAGTGTTTCTGATCAATTTTATTACGTTTTTGTAAGGAAGACAAAGTCTGTCCCGTGTCAAATGTCTTGCATCTCCCATCGAGCGTTGCTAGATGGGAGACTAGGGTAAAATAAAAATGGCAGGTGCGATACTAGATGAAAATACCTAATGGATGCAAGATCTAATTTTTAATGTGAAATGGAAAATGTAAATGTAAGATCTAGTTTTTAGTGTCCAGTGCTATATGTATAGATGTGTGACCTAGATTTTAGAGGTTAAATGCGAAATCAGTGTAAAATAGAAATGGCAGATTCGAGACGTAAAGGTCAGATGATAGCTGCGGGATTTAGTTTGTATATGCTAAATGCAAGGTCAATGTAAAATGAAAATAGTAGATGCGAGAGATAAATGTTTGATGAGTTTATATGGTAGATGCGAGACCGGTTATAATAAATATGGTAAATGCGAGAGATAAATGCTAGATGATAGATGCGGGGCCTAATTTTTAGATACTATATGCGAAACTAAAATGGAAATAGAAATGATAGATGCAAAGCCAAAAAGCTAAATGCAAGGCAAGGTTAACTGGACAAAAAAAAATCCAAAAACATCTAGTATGTTCAAAAACGAAATCAATAACACTTTCAGATTTTTTTCCGAGTCATGATTCAAAAGATACAGACTTTTACAAAATTTAGTCAAAAAAAAAAATGTACACATATTAGCTGATTTTGTATAGAATGTGTTTTAGGTGAAACATATGGTCTACAAACTTATATTTTTTGAATAGTGGACCGTAATTGATTTCTTAGATGGGTCTTACATGGTAACTTACCTTTAAAAAAAGAATTATAAGGATATTTATGCAGGCGCTAAATATGCTGTACACCATTCATTTAAACATTTTTTTGCAAAAATCAGTTAAAAGGTGCATTGGAAAAAACACCAACCTGTACAGCTGACTGGTGCTGCGGTGATGAAAGCATCCCTGGCATGTGGACCGGACTAGCACGTGATCTAGAATCAGTTAGAGGTACATTGGTAAAAGCGCCAGCCTGTACAGCTGACTGGTGGTGCAGTGAAGATGAAGGCCTCCCATGCATGTGAACTGGACTTGCATGTGATCTAGAGAACATCTGCTGTCTCTCCATGTCAGAGGAGACTCTACCAAATCCATTTGCAGAGCGTGCAATAGATGGAGTAGCCTGAAAAGACGCCATGCTTGAGGTGTTGGGGATCACAAAATTATTCAGCCTTTGTTGTGGTGATGGTGTCTGAGATTGAACAGGGAGGGCCTGAACAGCTACTGGTGTTCGGCTTACAGATCTCGGTATCTGTGACAGCCTTCCATACTCTATCCCATTAACTAGTTGTGCAAATTCATTATTGGTAGGAGCAATAATTTGACTTTGTCCTACAAATGCATTCCCTGGAATTTCTATTTCTTGATTAAGGGCAGGAGAAATGACATCATTCAACAGAGATGTAGTCATATTAGTAAAAAGAGAAGACTCTAACATGCTACCAGCAGCTTGGGAAGCTGAGCTAGCACCAGAGCTGTAGAGATCAAATCTGGACCAAAATGATTCGTCTATTTCAGCACCAACACTTAGGTGAAGGGCAGAAGCATTGTTCAAATTTGGTGCTGCGGTTATATTAGTAGCAGCTGATGGACTCTGAGGATTAGTCATAATAGGTTTCTTGTCCTCGATCTCACAACCAATTGCCTCCATCTCATTATCATCCCCTGTGAGATCCAAAATATCGGGAGCCGCGTCTGAGAAGCCATGATTTTCTTGCTGGCGAGTCCCGGCATTTTGGTGGCTAAGGGTCTTATCATGAACGTGAACCGACTGTTCATCACTTTGGAATACAGCACGCCATGATCCGTCCTCAGAAATTATAACATCCTTAACGTTGTCTCCTACTTCTTTCAAGACCTGAGAGAGAGAAGAAAATAATTTGGGTTATAGCAACAGGGCTGGGCAAATTGTACCGGTAGAAATTCAAAAAGTTAGTCCAACCAAGTCTGTGTGATGGATTACATAGATTACGGGCAATATATAGATTCAAATGTGGGTCCATACGGTCGAATTTAAATCCAAGCAGCTCGGCTTAAGTAAACAATTAATTGTGATATGTGAAAAATAAGAAGTAAACAATTCGTTTTACTTCAAACTTTTTGAAACATACTCTAGTAGGAAGAATAGAAAACGCTACAAGTTAGGAATATCCAGGTAACATGTTGGTTCTCATCATGTTTTGCTAACCTGATGGTAAGAAAGTTAAATCTTCGCATATATCCGTGTCTAAACAAGATGAATAGACCCTGTATTTTTGCAAGTAAGGTAACCAAAATAGCTACTTGCCTGAACCATATTTTGATCGATCCGCAGGTCAGTGTAACAAACGTCCTGATTGCAGTTTGGACAACGCCAGGATGGCGTCCTTGAATTTATGTTGATGTAATTATGAAAATCGAACGACTGCAGCAGAAAGCAGAATCCACTTAAATTACTTAAGAGTAGAGGTCAGGAAACAAAAGAGACTAGCCAAACCCGTCTCTTTAAGACACCAGCATGATTTAAACTGAAAATATACTTGCAAACTCAATAAGATCATAGAATGTACAGAATGTTATACATTTAACAGTTGGGTGAGCAAAATTCTGAGTAGAATAATGAATCAACTCGTGCACACTATATAAAAAAGTCTAAAGTAATAGAGAAGCCACTTTGTCTTAATATAGGATGAAGAGTTCACCTGAAGATGCTTACAGGAATGACCTTTGACAGGAGTTCTGATTCTTTTCCGGCTGTATTCAAAGTACAGTAAGCCGATATAAAAGCATAAACATATGATGGTTTTATGAAAGACTAAGGAAGATAAGATTACAAAAAGTGATTGGGTTAGCATTAATGATACAACAAACTAGACAAAATCAAACCGGAACAGCCTCTTCTTATTACTTTTGTAGGGATTAACTCGTGCATGCAATTATAGGTAGAGACCATAGCATTCCCTCGAACACAGAAGAAGCAAGAGAACAAAAATGTGGATTAAATTCAGCAAGCATTAACTTGAAGTAAACTAAACCCAACTTAGAGAATGGAGACGGTATAGTATATACATGAAAGAAAATTCGTAGTAGGTGCACACCACTTCCAACTTTGTTTTGCCAATAAATACAGAAAAAAAGGAGAAACAATGAAATAGTCATAACTCATCCAATGACTTTACCTTACCCTAAACATGCGAAAGTTAAGAAACCGTGACAATTAGAAGTTGCCATTGTGCCATAGTCAGATTCTATGAATGTCTTTGATTGCTTTAAAACCCTTTATTCTATTCAATGAGACTGAAACACAACTAATGATTCCTCGTAAGAAACAAGTAGACTTCGTTACCTAATGGGACAGTCAAGTGATATCCGTGATGCCCCCTCAACTACATCAACATCTGTATATCAAAATGTAAAGCAGAAGTCACTAAGCATTTGGGACAGTCAGTTGGCATTCAATATTCAGATCAGCAATCCTTAATTAATTTTTAAATTTTCAATGAAAACGGTATTTCTAAGGGAATTCCCAAGACTGAAAAAGATTCACTACTAGTAAGTACAGAATAATTATGAAGTGGAAAGACGGTAGGCATCCCCTGTACATCTAAGGATTGCATGATCAATTAATCAGAGTATGAAGAACCTGACATAATACTTCTTATTTCTTTTTCTGCGATCAAGCATACCTGAGTCTGGTGCACCAGTACTAGACTGAACATATTCTGGCAGCATGGGAGTATCAGGTGTTGAAAGCATTCTCATAAAAGCGACAAAAATTATATAATGACCTGCACAGTCGATAGTCTCCGTGAGAGCACGATAAAGTGGGAACAGAAAGGAAGAATATCAGAGAAAAAGGAGTTTCATTTTAGCATACCACTGAACTGGCCAATGGCTTGAAGAAGATTTGTTCCATATTTGAGCATAGCACAAACATTTGATGGCATTTGAGGTCCAGAGATCTGATAAAGATAATGAAAATCATAGATTGATAATGTACCATATGCTGCATATCAACCTAAAGTTCAACCAGTATCTAATGACAGTGAACAAAACTGACCATTGACATATTATTCCTGTACTTGACTCCCACGCCATTTAACATAAAGCTGCGATTTGAAAAAACAAGATTATATGAAATACGTTATAACTTTTCGTCAAAGGAATAAAAGAATAACCTTGAGACAAACCATGATACCTCACTTGCTTGGGACTTATAAGACAAGCAGACGTCTCTATACTATCTTTATGTGCTACAAATAAACACTGCAGTATATGTAAATGGAAAAACAAATACAAAGTCAGACTTGGACTACTAGAAAATCGGCAAATTTGCTGTCAGGTTACAATTATTGTTTTAAAGACAAAGCACGTCCTTGAATACACTAGACAGCAATTAAAGAAACAAACACAAGGGGAGAGCCATTTATGTGCTTTGATGAATTAAAATTTTAGCTAATATCATTCTGAACTGCATTAGCAGAGGTTACACACACTTAATAAGTCTCAACACACAATCATCATAAAAATGTTAGTCAACATCATAGGTTAATCAGCTGTGAATGGATATTATAAGTTAAAGGATAGAGCGACAATGTATTCGTAATGTACAAGAATTTGATTCAGAGTCTTTCCTGAAATTGAATAGACTGTTTTGGTGAAAGAAAATCAAATACTATACAGTTTTTCCTCAGTATCTCTTTTAAAATATTTAAGGTTCCTGTAATTGCATAAAGTCACATAACTCCTTTCTTTGCTATTCACTTCTATTGGTGTAAAGATACATATGCACAGACAGGGATACAACGCAGGTTTTCATCATCATCTGTTTCCACTAGAAAATTATGATGTCAAATAAAATTAAAATAATAGTAATTATTATTATTTTATAATCACTATGATTAGCCAAATTCATAGCTATGAGAGTTGAAAGTCAATCATCTATTATTCTTGCTGTTAAAACAGTAGCCATGCAACATAATGATTGGAATGGGTTTGGTGATGAGCTAAAACAAGAGCAAAGTTTCAAGCAGCCATGTCCAAAAGGAAATTACATACAAAGTATGATGCTAGCGCCATAATTACCAAAAAAGATTACAAAGAAAGCCTTACAATTTTATCTTTGTTCGTATATGTTGGATTTTTGGCTATATGGAAATCAATCGCCAATGCTTCAAATCCAGGCTAGACAACAGAGAAAATCTTCTTAACACATGCTCCAATCAGGTAAAAAAAAAAGCCACTACACTGATAGAAAAGGACTACCTTCTGTTCATGACAGGCAAGTATCTTTCCAAGCATCATAAACGGAAAAAATCTGCAAGGGTAAATGTATAAAGTATATACAACTTCTAACGGCATTGATTTTAAATTGCAATTATAACCGCCAGTTGATCAAACAAAAAAATACTTCAACGTCAGGATTCAAGATGCTTAACCCTCTCAGAACTTCTCACTAGCCATAATTGAGGGTTATATCGACACCATCAAATCAATATACTAGCGTCTTTCATTCTCCTCCTTATATATTTATCCAGAATCTTAGTCCTCTAGCATTCATATCGAAATGAATGGATCTTATCGTATTCTGAAAACAGTTCTTAGATTGTAATATGGAATAAACGTCGTGTCCACTTGCTTTTTTGTTGATTTCCAGTATTTTCAACTTTAAGATAAAAAAAAGATCAATATAGATTTTCATTTCGGCATTCATGAAGCCAATACCAGGTTGAAGGTATTGATATTAAGATAGTATTTGAACAAAACAAGATGATGAACGATGCTGAAAACAAAATATACCTAGCCAGGATTTCTTTAACAGTAGAAATAAGTTCACTATGGTTATCATTGATAGATCTAGGCCAGCAAAAGGCACTACCGACCTACACATGGAGAATCATTTATATTAGTAGCATCCCCGTAATAATTCTACAGCTAAATTTAGTTATATCAGAAAGCAAACCTCGTTAGAAAGATTGCAGAGTACTTCACTATCTTGGTCGGCAAACCAGCCAAGCTTACAAGCATTCTGCACATCTTAAGTCGTCAGAATATATATTAAAATGAAAGCATGTAAAAATAGTTTCTGGTAGCTAACAGTTAAATTTAAATTATAGATATTACATTTCAAGAAATAGCTTATTACATGGTTGTATCAGAGAATAGCCTGTGTAAGAGAATACCTTAACAGATACCATAAGCACCATGACACCGGCTCTAAACAATACATCATTTTTGGACTGGCATATCTACACACACACAAACGTAAGGATGTAAATTTACTAAGGGCATAGACACTATCCAAGTAGGGTTACATCATCTTGCCAGTAGAGTGAGTAGATGGTGCACAAATTTTGATAACACGAAAACACTGAAGAAATTGAGTTTTGGAAGCCGAATTCACATGAAAAGAAGATGTAGCATAATCAATCACCTGCTTAAGGAGTGGTGGTAACGCTTCGGCTTTGGCCGGGACCTCGTTGTTCGCAACAGCATAATCAATACCTCTGCATTTGATTGCATTCTAGTGAGGCAATTCAACTGAGGCAGGTGTAGTGGATATACATGTAAATAGTGTGTATCTATGGAGAGACTGAGGAGTACCTAGCAAGGGAGAGACAAAGACGGAAGAAATCCCTAGGGTCGCCAGCGGAACCCTGTTTTATATGAGTGACTAACCGGTCGGCTACGGCGTTCACTCTTAACGAGTTCATCGCCGATGCCTGCTGCTGCGCTGATCCTTCCACCGTCGCTGGTGCCACCATTGGCCCTCCTCAAGCTTTCCCCCTCTTGGGCTTTACTGTAACTCTTTTACTAAATTGACCGGAGAAAAGGATAAAAGATGTTTCAAAATTTCAACAAGCAGGATGATTTTTACTGTCTTCCACAGCAAGAACGAAAATATATACGTATGGTATGGGACAGCTATAAATATGTCAAAATTAAAAGTCAAAATCACTAAATCACAACGACTTAATTCGTTACCTTTTTTCTTAAACACGGTATATATAACTAATATCGTATGCAAGTAACAGAAAAGCGCCCGTGGCCTAATGGATAAGGCGTCTGACTTCTAATCAGGCGATTGTGGGTTCGAGTCCCACCGGGCGTGCTATTTTTTGCGTTTTTTTATTTCTTTTTTCATAATTTTAAGTTTTGTTTTTAAATTATTTTTATTTTTTACATACTCAACATTTTTATTTTTCTTACCTTTTTTTATAATTTTGAGTTCTCTTTTAAAGTATATTTATTTTACACACCTAAAAAGATATCATTTTTTATATCTTTTTCAATAAAGTTTAAGGTTTTTATATACTCTTTTATAATTTTAAGTTTTCTAAAATTATTTTTATTTTACATACTCAACATTTTTATTTTTCTTAGTTTTCTTATAATTTTGAGTTCTCTTTTTAAATTATATTTATTTTACACACCTAAAAAGATATCATTTTTTATACTCTTTTTAATAAATTCTAAGTTTTATTAAAAACTTATTTTTATTTTATATACACAAACAAATTAAAAACCATATCATTGCCATTTTTGTTTTAATTATATATATATATATATATATATATATTACATTTCAAAAGTGATTATTTTTTATTTTTTAATAAATCTTATTATATTTTTTGTTTTGATTTTTTATATATCCTTTCATTTTACATTAGAAAACAATTACAAATCATATCATTATTATTTTTTTAACATCTCATTTTACAAACACAAACTTATCGTTTGTTATTTAAAACTTATTATATGACAATTGGTATAAATAAAATATAAACCTATGATTAATGAGATTTTGTTTATATAATTTGGTAGAACTTAGGTACATTATATCGTTTAATCGGGCTTTAAACTTATTTTGGATGATTAAGCTAATAATATAGTTTGTCCACTATGATTAATTATATTAATAAGATTTTGGACAGATGATTAATTATACTAATGAGATTTTGTTTGTATATGTATGGTTTAATCGGACTTAAACATATTTTGGATGATTAAGTTAATAATATGGTCAATGCACTAATATGGCATAGTATTAAGTTTCTTATAATGACGAATACACATTTGAGAAATCTGAGTTTGTATCATGATCAATGTTATTGAGAGTCTATGTTTTGCGAAAAAATACTTCAGTAAATATATTTTAATTACGCTAATGACGTATACCGACCATGGTTAGATAAAATAGGAAATGTTGGAATTTCTCCATTAAGTTGAATTGTCACATGTCTATCGTCAATTTTAGTTTAATAAAAGTAATCATGTTGAACCTACATTGATAGATAAAATATGTATTGTAGATGTAATTTTATAGATATCGTGTTTATTTATGAATGATGTGAATGATTGGAGTCGGAATTAAACAATTTAAGCAAAACCTAAAGTTTTAGGATTATTTTATAAGAACAAAATAAGTCTCCCACGGGAGTGGCAATTTAGCAATGTGTGGTTTTCATTTAGTTTATATAATTAATATTGAACTAATAATGTAATATTTAAATGTAATAATATAATTAATATTAAATTAATATTATGAATGATCAAGTAAATGTGTTTTGAATAATAGTAATTTGTTATTTGGTAAAGAACGAAACATTATTTTGAATAATTATTATACAGTGTTGAATAGCGATAATTTGAATAATACTAACATTACTTTGAAGAATGTTATTCCAATAACTAGTTTATAAGTCCAATATTGAATTAAGGATTCAATATCAAAAATAGTGGGATATACTATAAATTGTTAACTAATGAAATATTATTTTGGCTAATATAAATTCATTATATAAAAACTAAAAAATAAAATGATTTTATAAAAAGAAAAAACTAAAGAATTTTACAACCGGTATTCAAAATATTATCATCAAAGAATAAGTTTATTATCGTCTGAATTCTTTGTTTATGAGTTTTAAGTATAATTTATAAAAGTATTATTACTAACATGAAAATTATGGTACTGTTTTATTATGCTTATTTGAAATAAATTAACGAACTATATATATATATATATTATTTGTACAGTGATATTCTCGGCAAAATTATATTTTATACGAAATATAAATAAATAATAATAGACCAAAACAAAGATTTAAAACTGTAATATATTTTTATAAATTTATTAATTTTTTATTCTATTACAAAATTATGTTAAATTAACTCATAGTTTTTAATAAAAAATTAATACTTTGATTATAAAATTATTAATTTGTAATGATTCAAGATGAGTGTGATAGATATCACATTTTTTTTATATATCATAGAATATACGATGGAGTTTATTTGAACATATGAACATGAACAAGCTTTTGTAACTTAAAAAGAACTATTTTTATTCTCTATAAATTTTATACATTCTGTATGTATTTTGAAATATCTAATCAATTTTAATTTTTCTATCACTTTTATGTTTATCTAATAAATGGTGTAGATAGATTGGTATATTACATCTCTCACTTTGGGGGTTTATTCGTAGAAGATACATTCATACTCATACGACTATATAATTAGGGTTTGTACTTTTATATTTTGTAAAATAGTTTTTTCAAACTTGTTGTTCTCGTTGAATTTTAAATTGGTTAAGTGAACGTGGTAAGGTTGATGGTAACTATAAGCATCGAGCAATTATGATAACAAGAAAATTGACTCAAATTTATTAATGAGTTTAATTATAGTTAACATTATGTTCTTTCTTGTGTTATTTGCGTTTAAGATAGTTATTCACCACCAGATTTCTCAATTGAGATTATACAAAAATGAACCAAAACTAGGATAGTAATCAATATAGCTTGATAAATCTTAACATATTTTATGTTGAATGATCCAAACTAACTTAGCTTTAATCAAGTCTTTCAAATTTTTCACTTCATAAATTTTAACAAATTTTAAACTAACAAATACATCTTGATCATTAATTTCAACGCTTGTAATCATAAAATATTACTCGATAGTTTTTTAAACCACATAACTTTTATAGTCTGGTCATTTTTTCACTAGAATATTTGATTTAATTGGACATTGGCATGATGTGACTAGCAATCTTACGTTTGTAATCATGATTATTGATTATTAATTTAGGTGGGTCAATATTGAACCTTTACATATTACTACATTCATAATGGACATGTAGCTATTGTGGACATATATATATATATATTGTTAATCAATAATATATATGGGTAGTGTTAAAATGTATATGGGTTATTTAATATTAGTCTGTATGTGGGCTAGGGTTTCTAGGGTTTACTTTATGCCACACTATATATATACACTATTATTGTAATTATAAGATGGGGGTTTTGGATTAACAGATTTCTTGATCCTACCCGCTCAACTCAAGCTGTGGACTGTTTCTGTCTCATACACAATCACAATTCTCTTATCATGGTATCAGAGCCATAGCCTTCAAAAAACCTAGCCTTCATCAGCCGGTGTGTTTCCGTCGTAGCCTATCAGCCAGCGTGTTTCCGGCGTACCCTTCATCAACCGGTGTGTTTCTGGCATAGCCTTTATCAGCCGGCGTATTTCCAGCGTACCCTCCATCAGCCGGTGTGTTTGCGGCGTACCCTTCATCAGCCGGCGTATTTCCGGCGTAGCCTCCATCAGCCGGCGTGTTTCCGGCGTAGCCTTTATCAGTCGGCGTGTTTCCGGCGTACCCTCCATCAGCCGGTGTGTTTCCGGTGTAACCTTTGTCAGCCGGGGTATTTTCGGTAGTTTTTATGGCACACGAATCACATTTTACAATGGACCAGAGAACCTCTCCTACTTCACGTGATGCGGTAGTGGGGTTTCGGAAGATTGATCTGACTTCTCCCTATTATCTTGGTTCCAATGATAATCCTAGTAATATTATTTCCACTGTTAAATTTGACGGCACTAATTATTAGCCTTGGTCTCGTTCTCTGCGTTTATCTATGAAAGGTATGAGAAATCTTGGTTTTTTGGATGGAAGTATTGTGAAACCAGTAGATCCGAAGTCTTTGGAGGATTGGGATGTTGTTCAAGTCACACTCGTTTAGTGGATTCTGAACACTATTGATGAGTTGCAGCGCAAATATGTTCCGTATTTTGAGGAAGTTAAACCTCTGTGGGATATTCTGCAGCGTCGTTTTGTTGTTAGCAATATTCAGCGCAAACATGAGTTGAAGGAGGAGTTGGCTGCTTGTAAACAGACCTCTACTATGTCTGTTTCGGAATACTTTGGGAAACTCGAGAAAATCTGGGATGAGTTGAGTGCATATTCGTTTACTCCTACTTGTGTTTGTGGTGGGGTGGCTGAAGCATATCAGTAGAGTCAGGATGAAGAAAAGCTGCATGCGTTTCTTTCTGGTCTTCATCGGGAGCGCTTTGGTGCTATTCGCTCTCAGTTACTTGCTCAGGATCAGACTCCCACTCTGGATGGAGCATTCAACAAGGTGCGTGGTGAGGAGCGGTTATAGGCCAGTGCACCTGTGGAGAAGCCTATCTCAGAGGCTCCGATGGTATTTGCAGTTCAATCTACTCCTCGAGTTCAGTCTACTCCTCGAGGTACTTCTTTGTCTGCCCCACGTTATTCTCAGCGTTTTTGTACCTATTATCACAAAAATGGTCATGAAGAATCCAATTGCTACACCAAACGTGGGTATCCTGGAAATCAGACCATCGTCTTACGTCCGGGTACTACACTAGCTTACAGTCGTAGAGAAGGGGGTGCGCGCGGACCGCCACGCAACGCAACAGCACAAACAGCCACCGTGGGTCCATCGACTGCAACTATTGCCAAGTTGCCTGTTGGTGAGGCTTCTCGTCTTTCTGGTCAGTTGCAGCAGCTGCTTTCCCTTTTTTCAACAGACAAAGTTTCCCAGACTGATGAGCTTCTAAGTGGTGAGTTGTTCAGTACCCCTTGGATTATTGATACTGGGGCTTCTAATCACATGACAAGTGACATCTCTTTATTGCACAATGTTACTGTTATGTCAGCCTGTGTAGTATCTCTGTCTGATGGTTCTCAGGTTACTGCTACACATTGTGGTAGTGTGCGTTTGTCTTGTTAGTTGTTTTTGCAGAATGTATTTTTGGTTCCCAAGCTTACATGTAATCTGTTTTCAGTATCCCACTTGACTGATGATCTAGACTGTATTATTTACTGTGTTAAGTTTGGTTGTCTTATTAAGGATCAACGATCAGGGATGGTGATTGGACTGGGTGAGCGGAGAGGTGGAATGTACTATTTTAGCAGTGTTGTGAAGACCAAAGTTTGTAGTGCTGCAGTGGTTGATAGTCATGCTGATTTGTGGCATAGTAGGTTGGGACATCCCTCAGCTAAGATAGTTCAATCTTTACCTTTTGTTTCCAGTACTCATGATATGAGTGTAGCTCACCCGTGTGATATTTGTTTTCGAGCTAAACAGACTCATGAATGTTTTTCCGTCAGTGATTCTAAAGCGGTTGCTTGTTTTGAATTAATTCATTGTGATTTGTGGGGTCCTTATCATACTTTGTCTTCTTGTGGTGCGCGATATTTTCTCACTATTGTTGATGATTACTCCCGTGCTGTATGGATTTATTTGTTGGCTGAGAAATCAGAAGTAACTTCCATGTTTTTACATTTTCTTGCAATGGCTAAGAAACAATTTAATGGAGTTGTTAAGACATTACGCAGTGACAATGGCACTTAATTTTTCTCTGTACGTCGTACTTTTGATGAGTTAGGTATTATTTTTCAATCTTCATGCGTGGGTAATCCTCAGCAGAATGGTAGGGTCGAACGGAAACATAGACATATTTTGAATGTTGCCCGTGCTCTCAGGTTTCAGGGTAACTTACCTGTTAATTTTTTTTTTTTGGGGGGGGGGGTGTATTTTGACTGCCGGGTATTTGATTAATAGAACTCTTTCTCAATTTTTGGGTTCTAAAACTCCATTTTAGATACTTTTTGGTGTGCCTCCCGTCTTTTTTGAGCTTCGTGTGTTTGGGTCTCTATGTTATATGCATTATTAGAGGTCTAAGGGTGACAATTTTTCGAGTCGTAGTCGTCGATGTGTTTTTGTGGGCTACCCATATGGAAAGAAAGGCTGGAAAGTATATGATTTGGAGAGTCAAGATTATTTTGTTTCCCGAGATGTGAATTTTTTTTGAACATATATTTCCATTTGTATCTACTCCTGTGTTCTCTAAGTTGGGTTATCATGAGACTGAAGTCGATGCACCTCCTCCTTCTGCTTCTGAGTTTTAAGAGAAGGTTGAGAAGACCTCGACGATTGACGATGAAGTGTCACCGGATAGCGGCGTCTGTTTGGTAGCACCACTCGTGGAGGTTGCCGAGGTTGGTGATGTGCAACCTCCGCCTCAGGTTGGTGACAACGGTGTCTCAGATTCGCCAATAGTTTTTTATGTTATTTCAGATACTTCGGGTATTTCTTCAGATCTTGGACGGGGAAAGCGTAGTAAAATTCCTTCTACTTGTTTGGCGGATTTTGTGATGAATACAGTAGTACATTCAGCACCATCTGCTTCTCCTGCTCCTAGTCCTAGTCCATCTCCTGATCATGGTATGCCTTATCCTCTCACTCATTATATAGATAGTTCTCGTTTTTCTTTGGCACACCGCTCTTTTCTTGCGGCTATTACCTCTGGGGATGAACCTAAGTCATTCCGAGAGGCTATGCGACATCCTGGTTGGAGAGAGGCAATGGAAAAGGAGATTCAGGCACTAGAGGATAATCATACTTGGACCTTAGCACATCTACCTCCAGGGAAGAAAGCTTTGGAGATTCAGTGGATTTATAAAATTAAATATCATGCGGATGGGAGAGTAGAGCGCCTCAAAGCTCGTTTGGTCGTGTTTGGTAATCATCAAGTAGAAGGGGTTGATTATACAAAGACTTTTGCCCCGGTTGCCAAGATGGTTACTGTACGTCTTTTCTTAGCGGTTGCAGCAGCTCAGAATTGGGAACTACATCAGATGAATGTACACAATGCTTTTCTGCATGGTGATTTAGATGAGGAGGTTTACATGAAAATCCTCCAGGATTTGATAAAGGGCATGAAGGACAAGTCTGTCGCCTTCGCAAATCATTGTATGGGCTGAAGCAGGCACCTCGGTGTTGGTTTGCCAAGTTAGTGGCTGCACTGAAGAGGTATGGGTTTGTTTAGTCCTATTCAGATTATTATTTATTCTCTTATTCCACGAGTGGTTGTCGTATGCATGTTGTAGTGTACGTTGATGATTTCATTCTATCCGGGAATGACCCTGGTGCATTGGTGGAGTTTAAGAATTACTTAAGCACTTGCTTTCATATGAAGGACTTAGGTCGTCTCAAATATTTTCTTGGAATTGAAGTAGCACGGAGTCCCACGGGTATCTTTCTCTGCCAACATAAATATACTCTGGATATTATTTCTGAGACAGGTTTACTTGGCACCAATATACGCTAATGAGCAAGGCTCTGGGAACCAATATACCAGCGGAATTCGACGTGGCAGCATCAATATACTCTGTCGTCTGAGGAAGGACTATATTTTCCGAGCCGTGAAAACTTGAGAGCTAACGTCTATAGGACGGGTCATAATTGGAGAGCCTCTCATTTGTCCTCGGAAATTTTAGTTGGCAACCTCTCAAAACATTTTGATATCTCGAAACTAGAAAATTTCGACGGGACACAAGACCCTGATAATCATATCAAGCAATTCAAGAATTTCATGATTAATTTCGATGACGATGATAAATTGCTGTGTAGAGAATTTTCTCAGACTTTCATGGGGTGGCTACCAAGTGGTATAACCGGCTTCCGGAGGGCTCGATAAAGAATTTCGACATGTTCTTGAATATTTTTAGACAACATTTTGTGGGGAGTAAGAAGTTTCGAGCTAATGGAGATACGATAATCTATTGTAGGAAAAAAGTTGGGGAAAGCTTGAAGAATTACACCAATCGATTCGTTAAAACAAAAACGGACATGGAGTATTGCAAAGATTTTGTGGCACTTGCAGCATTCAGGATGGGGCTTCTCCTGGACTCTGAAAGGATACAGTGGCAGAGAGTCAGACAATGACCTTTGGGGCATTGTTGGATCAAGTTGAGAAGAGAATTTTAGTGGAGGAGACTCAGACATCCGAGAAAGGATCAGCCGATCAGCTGGACCATAACCAATTTCAAAGGTCTGAGTCTAGTAATCAAGGGCATCGTGCTAATGTTCAAGCCAAAGGTGCGGGTCAGTATCCGCCGAGGCAGAGAACAAATCAACAGAACAATCAAGAAACTTATAACCAAGGAACAAGGCCAATTTCAAACAAATGGATTTGTCCGGACTATAATGCTGAGTTAACGGAAAATGTGGCCACGATATTTGATAAGGTGAGATCAACGGTGCAGTTCAGAAAACCTTTTCCTATTCAGACTCCAAGGGAAATCAGAAGTGTTAACAGGTACTGTAAGTACCATGAGGATATTGGGCATGACACTAAGGAATGCATTGCTTTGAAAAAAGAAGTGCAAGTTTTGATTGAGAACATGATGTTGTTAGAGTTTGTGAAAAAGAACTCCCAGAAAAATGCTGCGGTAAAGGATGTCCCCAAGATCGCTGATACAGCAATGGTGATTCCGAAGAGATTGATGTTTTCGATATTGAGCAAGAGTATCTGGATCCTAAGGAGGGGAGAAATAACGTGAACATTGTAAAGGAGGTTGTTCCAAGAGGAAAAGTAAATGACATGTGTACTTTTTTCGAGTCGCTGGCTATATTTGGAGAAGATACCATCGCAGGGAATTCTAATAGTTTGCGCAAAAGACATATGGTGAACTTGACCACATAGATTGAAGCAGGGGTTTCAGCACAGATGCATTGTTTTCCCTCCCCCATCATATGTTTTGACGATGATGATATGAGGAATGTAGCAGGCCCACATGAAGAGTGCGATGGTCATCGTTGCGGGTATAGCCGGAGACCAAGTTCAGAAGATACTTATTGACACGGTAAGTTCCATGAATATTTTGTTTATGAGTACCTACAAGAGAATTTCTGACCCGTCTGTTATACGATGATCCGACAGAACTATAGTGGGATTTACCGGTGCAACAGCGGTGGTTGTTGAAGAACTTCAGTGTGTGGTAGAGTTAGGTTTTGGGCCGTTTAGAAAGGAAGTTGAAGTGCTGTTTATAGTTGTTGACGCACCAACATCGTATAATTCAATTTTAGGTCGCTCTTGGCTGTCCAGAATGAATGGTGTTATTTCGACGGTACACCAGTGTTTGAAATATGTGGTAGGAAACAATATAGGGACGATCAGGAGCAGCCAAAAGATGGCTCGAGAGTCTTATCAGATAGTTCTATCCTCGAAAGGAGTTCGGGGAGAAGTATTAGAAAATGCATATCAATTAAAGGGGACTTCCTCAGACATTATTCCTTGTGATGATCCGAGGAGACCCCCGGATTTCTGGTTCCAGAGGAAGATCACGAGGAGCATAAGTTTGCAGAGGGAATTTTTTTGAAGATCGGAGTAAAACTTTCTTTTGAGTTCAGAGAAAGGTTGATCGCGTTTTTATCAACGAAATAAGATATGTTTGCTTGGTGTGCACAGGATGTGACAGGAGTACCACCAGAGATAATATGTCATAAACTTGCAATACGGCTTGATGTTCGACCTATTGTCCAGAAAAGGAGACCAATTTCTCAGGAGAAGTCTGCAGTTATTCTCTCGGAAGTGGAAAGGTTATTGAGCATAGGCCACATTCGAGAGTTGCAGTACCCCGTATGGGCCTCGAATCCAGTCTTGGTCAAGAAAAAGAATGGAAAGTGGAGGATGTGCGTGGATTTCACAGACCTGAATAGAGCTTGTCCCAAGGATCCTTTTCCGTTACCCCGAATTGATCAGTTAGTGGACTTAACTTCGGGAAACCGATTATTGTCTTTCATGGATGCTTATTCAGGGTATAATCAAATCAGATTAGATGCAAAAGATGAAGAGAGCACGTCGTTTATCACCGAGAGAGGATTATATTGTTACAAGGCCATGTCATTTGGCCTGAAAAATGCAGGGGCAACTTATCAGCGTTTGGTCAACAAAACCTTTGAGGGACAAATTGGTAGGAATGTAGAAGCTTACATCGATGATATGCTGGTAAAAAGTTTGCAGGACGAAGATCATTTCTCTGACTTGGAGGAAACTTTTAACAATATGAGTAAAGTCAATTTGAAATTAAATCCAGAAAAGTGCATTTTTGGGGTACGATTGGGTAAGTTCCTTGGCTATATTATAATCGAAAGGGGCATAGAAGCTGACCCGGAACAGATAAAGGCTTTGACGACTATGACACCACCTTAGAATATCAAGGAAGTCCAGATTCTAACAGGGAGATTGACAGCATTGAATAGGTTTATTTCTCGATCATCGGACAAATGTGCGCCTTTCTTTAAGGTATTAAGGAATGCGAGACAGTTTAGTTGGACCAAGGAGTGTTCAGCCACTTTTTTCGCCAAATTCAAGAATATTTGATGTCCCCGGAGATACTGTCCAAACCATTGGTAGGGGAGAAGTTAATCGTCTATGTGTCGGTATCAAATTGTGTAGTTAGAGTTGTTTTACTCCAGGAAGAGATCGATATGTTGAAACCAATCTATTATGTCAGCAAAAGTTTGCTAGACGTTGAGAAACAATATCTTAACTTGGAAAAGTTAGCTTTGGCATTGGTAACAGCTGCTCGGAAAATGAGACCATACTTCCAAGCCCACCCTATTGTTGTTCGAACAACATTCCTCCTAAAAGGTTTATTACAAAGGCCGGATATATCTGGGAGGATGACGAAATGGTCAGTTGAACTGGGAGATTTTGATATAATATTCGAGCCTCAGACGACAATAAAAGCTCAGGTTTTGGCTGATTTCTTGGTTGAATTCCACCCAGAAAGGGATGACGTGGAGATTGTTGACCACCCGGATAAGACAGAATGGTTGGTTCGAAAAGATGGGGGGTCGAATAATTCTGGAAGTGGTGCAGGTGTCCAATTAATTTCTCCGGAGGGGATAGCCATGTTTCAGGCTATTTAATTTGGTTTCAAAGCCACCAATAATGAAGCAGAGTATGAGGCAGCATTGTCGGGTTTACGATTGGCTCGAATATATGGAGCCAGAAAGGTTAAATTGATCAGTGATTCACAGTTAGTGATAAATCAATCTTTGGGAGAGTCTGAGGCACTAAAAGATAAATTGTTCCAGTACTTAAAAGTGTTGAAAGACTTGGTTGCCGAATTTGATGGGGTTCAATACGAGCATGTTTGAAGGGAGGCATATGTCGTCCCTGATTCTTTGGCTGGAACTTCACGATCGGAAGGTCATCCATGGGTCCTAATTCAGGAGCATCCTTCGGTTACGGCCGGTATAGAGCATTCAATGAATATTAAGGAAGTAAGCAATGTGATCACCAATGATTGGAGGCCAGAAATCGTAGACTTCTTGGAAAAAGATAGTTTACTCACAGAAAAGTCTGAGGCTAGGAGGGTCAGGTTTAGGTCTCGTGGTTACATCCTATTAGGAAGAGTCTTATATAAGAAATCCTTGAGCAGACCATTGCTTAGGTGTTTGGCTAAGGATGAGTTGCAGTTTGTCCTGTCAGAATTGCACGACGGGGAAGGATCGGCCCATTGTGGGTATAAAGCGTTAATTCGACGGGTGTTTTTAGCTGGTTATTATTGGCCGACCATCTCTTCTGATGCGAAATATTTGGTAAAGCGGTGTGATACGTGTCAACGATATGCTAACATAATACACAAGCCTGGGGTGCTCTTAGAGAGTATTTCAGAAGCGGTACCGTTTGATAGGTGGGGCATTGACCTAGTTGGGCCCTACCAATGGCGTATGGTGGAAGGCAAACCATAATAGTAGCAGTGGATTATTTTTCCAAATGGGTGGAAGCAGAACCTCTAGCAGGAACAAAAACAAAAGATGTAATCAAGTTCGTTGTCTCGAATATTTGCTGCCGTTTTGGGGTTCCGATAAAAATCACAACGGATAATGGGCCTCAATTCGATAACAAGGAGTTTAAGAGCTTTTGCCTTTCCAGGGGCATACAAAAATGAATTTCCATCCCGTTCCATCCCCAAGCTAATGGTCAAGTGGAAGTTACCAATCAAACGATTTTAGATGGATTGAGAAAGAATTTGGAAGGAAAGGCTGGAAAATGACCCGCTTATTTACAAGAAGTATTGTGGGCTTATAGGACAACGCCTCGAACTTCAACTGCTACATCTCCATTTGCCTTAGTGTACGGTATGGATGTTGTTGTCCCTTCGGAAATTGTCTTTCCATCGTACCATGTGGCAGCTTACACAGAAAATTTGAACGATCAAAGCAGAGCCTTGGAATTGGATTTGGTGGAAGAGAAAAGACGACGTGCACAGTTAGAGTCCTTACATTATCAAACGTTGATGAGGAGTAGGTATGCTTCCAGAGTAAAGCAAAGAGATTTCAAGGTGGGGGACAAAGTGTTACGAAAGGTTTTTCCGCACACCAAAGAGAAGAGTCTTGGAAAGTTGGGGCCAAATTGGGAGGGCCCTTATGAAGTAACGGAGAAAGTAAAGCAGGGAACGTATAGATTAAAAGATAATGAAGGGCGATACCTTAGGCATCCATGGAATATCGAACACTTAAAATTGTATTTGGAATCAGGAAGAAGTTAGCATGTAATGATTATCTTTCGTGTATTTTCAGGTTTACAAAAACAACGAGGGCATACTCTTTCCTGCCCTGTTAGGCACATGAAAGTTTTAACGAGGTGTCATTTTGAGCTGATCAATACAATTGCATTTTTTGCCTCGAATTATTCTTTCTGAGACAACATTTTTTGCCTCGAATTATTTTCTATAAGCTTGCCTTAGCGCAGCATATAACGATTATTACGATTAAAGTTGGCATAAAGCGATCATTCAACGCAAGTTGGCACGTATTTATTTTTTTCACATAAAAAATGTGAAGAAATTAAAAAGTTATAAAATTGGAATTTCGAAAAGTCGCATACTCGAAAATTCGAGGAGGATGCTTTTCGGAACAAGTTAGGTGGATTACAAAAATTGCCTTACAAGGACATACACAAAGATTGCCAAACATGCTAACATTTGTATTACAATTTTGTTTAGTCAGAATGATCCGAGAAGTCGCTCTCTTCGGAATCCGATGACTCACTATCACTAACCACAATGTTAGGAGGGTGAAGGCCGAGGGAGATGAGCTTCCAAAAACTGCTTAAGTTGTACTGACGATATTCTACATGAATTTGGGTGATCAGCCCTGCTCGGGTTGTAGCATCTCGAGTGTTGAGATTGTCCGCACACTTGGCCGTATAGGCATTCACAGATTTTTCTTTCTCCTCTTCAACTTGTTTAGTAAAATCTTCAATTCTCTTCACTAACTTTTTTATGTCCTCCATAACAACCTCGTAATCATTAAAAATATCTTTAAATCCTTTGCATGCAAGATGGTGAGCTTTCTTGAGTTCTGTCAAAAGTTTCTCTTGAGCCCCCGTCTTCTTTTGGTAGAGATCCCTTTCTTCTTGGCAACATTTTTCGAGCATAAGGACGTAATTTTCAGAGGTAGACAGTCTTTCAAAAATTGCATCTGCTTGACTCTCTAAAATGGTGTGTTGTTTCTTTGCCTCTTCAAGTTGCGAGGAAGCAAGAGAAGCCTTGAACTTGTAATGGTTTTTCGGTCTTCTAGATGTTGCATTCTTCTTCCCATGTTGACAGAAGTATAAAGAAGGATGCGAAGACTTAGTGAAAATTAATCATGCTGAGGAATTTCGAAGGAACTGGAAGGCGAGCCGATTGCTGTGGGGTCAAAATCCGAAGACTCACCAGTTAGAATATTGAGATCAATATTCTGAGGAGGATCGCTTTGGGGAACTGGGAGTGGTGATAATGTGGGAGAATGAGAAGGACTTGAAGCTTGGGTAAGAGGAGAATTGGGTGTCTGACTTGAATTTTCTCTAGCTTCCTTTTCAAGTTCACTTGACACATCTTGGGTCCCAGTGCCTTGGACAATTTCCTGGACATCATCCTGTGTTTTAGTGTCCTTGGATAATTCTTGGATGGGTTCCAAAACAACATTTTTCTTGCCTTCTTTTGTTTTGGTATCTTTTTTCTTGCTAGGGTGAACAGATTTCTTTGGAGGGGAAACCGAAATGGGTGCAACAATGTTTGCCGAAGAGGATGGCTCCTGATTAGCAGCTAACCCTTCAGAGTCTGACTGAAGGTCTTTTGTGGACACTTCCTCATCGAAGTCACCAAGATGACTTTTGGCACGAGAGCGCTTCAGAAGATAGATGACTATATCTTTCTTGGTCACTCGATCCAGAATTTCTTGTTGAGTGGGAGGGGTCATCAATTACTTCAGGGTCAACCGGTCAAGGGGATTCAACCTCCAGAGTGGACTTTTGGCCAAGTTGTTATTCATAAAGCACAAACGGAATTTTTTTTCCCAATTTTCTTTGGCCCACTTGCTGAGTTTGGTGAAGACGGTGGTGGCACTCTCTACATAGTCTGCGTATGGTTTTGAAACTCCGGTCATAGCTATAAAGAATTTAAGTTAGTACATCATTATCCGAGGAGGAAAGTTAAACGAAGAAGTTAATGGACTTACATTTGTTGGTCCACAAGAGAGACAACTTGTGTGGATTCGAATGAGTCGATTCCGATCCTGTCTCCCAATGGCCAGAGAAGTAGACGAATTGTTGCCTCCCTTTCTTATCAGCTTCTAGCAAGTCTTTCAATACTTTTTTTCCTCGGCTAAAAGTTAATGAATAAAACGGGAAAACGGATTATTTGCTAAACCAGATAATCCGATGAGCTCTTCTAAGGAAAATTCGTTGCCCTAAATCCTCGAAGCCATGATACATGCCATGAGTGTGAACCACATATTTGGACCGGCTTGTGAAGAGCAACGGTCGATCTTGGCAAAGTATTCAATAAAAAATAGGTCTAAGGGATACCTTAACCCCCAGTTCATAATTTCCGTGTAAACAACTAACTCATTATCCCTAACTGATAAGGGAGTCTCACCTTCCGAGAGGAATCTAATGTCGATGTTGTAGAATTCAAGAATAGCTAGAGGGGTAATTTTGTGTTACGAGAATCTTTTAGTGTCAAAATAGTCTTTAAGTTCTTTGTTAAGGAGCCTTTTTAAAGAGAGAAAGTGAGAGCAATATTCAGTAGAGAGAGAAAGTAATATTATCTTTATCCTGGAATCTATAAAGCGTGTGTGGTCCTTTTATAGTACAATTATGGGTCCCACACGCTTTAATTCCCACTTATTACATCTTTGGTCCCTATATGTTTTCACCTCTTCATAATAACTATTTCTATTGTATTCTTTACAACTCTCCCCTAATACAACTTCTTCTTTATACTTCTCTCATAATAAACTTCTTCTTTATAATTCTCTCCAAATAAAACTACTTCTTTAAAATTTTGCCATACGTCTTTTATTCTCCCTCATCATTAGCCCTCCAGTCCTACTAAAAATATTTTTGTTGGGACTGTGAAAAAGTCTCCGTTGTTCATTTCAATCCTCCTCGGAAATTTGCTTCCTCGAATATCTTCTCCTCGGATAATTCCTCTTCAAAATACAGAATATCTCCTCAAAAATGCACTTTCTTGGATATCTTCTCTTCGAGCCATTCCTCTTCAAATGCAAAATTTATCCTCGAAAATGTCGTTTCTTGAACAATGTTTTAAATACCACATGTCTTTTGGAAAAAATGTCTTTCCAACATATGTATCCTTCGAATACAGAATACCTTTTATGCCATACTAACTAGTAGCCCCCCAATCCTTACAATGTTTTAGCAAGACTTGAACCAAGCCTCGTCAATATCGTGCATCGGAATTAACTGTATCAGCATAACATAGCCACCAATACTAGGCTAATAGATTGCAAGGATTGGATCAAAAATTTATGACGTCAGCAGTCGTAATTCTTTGTCAGCAAATCTTGTTAGAGATCTTTTCCTATTCCCAAGATGTTTGCATCATTGGATTGCCTCTGCATCTTCTCCCACGTTTTTTGAATCAACAATCGTGCACCTAAGTTACCTATAATGCCTTTAGGAAAACAAGAGAAAATGTCCCCGGGCCTGACTTACCCTAAAAGCCCATTGTCCTCAATAAATACTGATCTCCTTCATTATCACTCCAAACTTTCCACCCTAAAATTTCTTAATAGAGAAAGCTGGCTTATAAACCTCGCCAGATTCCAGAGTGGCTTCTTATTAGCAAAAAATTTGAAGAGAGAGTTGGTGTTGGTGAATACATTGAGCCTCAACCCCAACCTGCTGTCACTACGTTTTACGGTTCGTGGCCTCCACTAGAAAAATTTGTTGCCATTATTCCCCTCGAAATATCGCAACACAGTCAAATTTCCGATCTCAGCCCCCTCAAACTGATGGGTAAAGATAAGGACTACAAGCACTCATCTGGGAAAATGAAAAGACACCATAAAGAGAGAAAAAATTCGCAGGAGCGCAAACGTACCAAAGGGACTCCTTCGGATACCCCAGAACCCCCTCTGACTTTGGTGGTTGATAACCCTCTTCCGAAGACCGACAATTCTGGGTCAAGCCTGCCAGCCACCCCTCTCAATAACGGCGACCGGGAGCCCTCGATTCTCTCCAGAAAAAACCACCATTACTGAAGACGAAGTGCAGGAAATGAGAAACAAGGTCTTGGCTGCCAAGGGAAAGGCAATCGCCTCAGATAATCCTGATCCATCGACTCAGTTATTTCTTATTGCTGACCAGAGTAAAGTCATCGAAATTCCCTCAGATTTGTCTAGTCAAAGGCTCATTGCTCCTCCAACGATATCCGAAGAGAAAATTGCCTCCAAATCTAAAGGAGACATTACGCTTCCCTTGGAAATTGATGTCATCGCAGGCAATAATATTCGAGGGATCGAGAACAAACATATGAAAATTTTATAACTTGTTAATCTTCATGTTTCTCATATGAAAAAACAATTGTGCCAACTTGCGTTAAATGGTTGCTTTTGTACCGATTTACATCGTAATATTCAGTATATGCTGCGCTAAAGCTAGCTAAGAAAAAATAATTCGAGGCACCAAAAAGTTGTCACCAAAAGAATTGTGAAGCGAGAAATAGCGTTTCACAAAGAATAGTCCAAGGCATGAGATATTGCCTCGTAAAGAATAGTTCGAGGCACCAAAAAAGTTGTCACCAAAAGAATTGTGAAACGAGAAATAGCGTTTCACAAAGAATAGTCCAAGGCATGAGATATTGCCTCATAAAGAATAGTTCGAGGCACCAAAAAAGTTGTTACTAAAAGAGTAGTACGAGGAAAAACATGAAGTTGTATTGATTAGCTCATAGTAGCACCTCATTAAAACCTTCTTGTTCCTAATAGGGTAGGAAAGAGTATGCCGTCGTTGTTTTTGTAAACCTGGAAATACACAAAAAAACAAAGATTACATGCTAACTTGTTCCTCATTCTAGATATAATTTTAAGTATTCGATATTCCATGGATGTTTAAGACTTCGCCCTTCTTTGTCTTTTAATCGATACGTTCCCTGCTTTACTTTTTCCGTTATCTCATAAGGGCCCTCCCAATTTGGCCCCAACTTCCCAAGACTCTTCTCTTTAGTATTCAGAAAACCTTTGCGTAATACCTTGTCCCCACTTTGAAATCTCTTTGCTTTACTATAGAGGCATACCTACTCCTCATTAACGTTTGATAGTGCAAGGACTTCAACTGTGCGCGTCGTCTTTTTTCTTCCACCAAATCCAATTCCAAGGCTCTGCTTTGATCGTTCAAATTTTCCGTATAAGCTGCCACTCGATATGATGGGAAAACAATTTCTGAAGGGACAATTGCATCCATACCGTACACCAATGCAAATGGAGATATGGCAGTTGCGGTTCGAGGCGTTGTTCTTTAGGCCCACAAAACTTCTTGTAAATAGTCGGGCCATTTCCCGGCCTTGCCTTCCAAATTATTTTTCAACCCATCCAAAATGGTTCGATTGGTTACTTCCACCTAACCGTTAGCCTGGGGATGGAATAGGGCAGAAAAATATTATAGTATGCCCCTGGAGAGGCAAAAGCTTTTAAACTCTTTGTTGTCGAATTGAGGTCCATTATCCGTTGTGAGTCGTATTGGTACCCCAAAACGACATCAAATATTTGAGACAACGAATTTGATAACATCTTTTGCTTTCGTCCCTGCTAGAGGTTCCGCTTCCACCCAGTTAGAAAAATAATCCACTGCCACAATTATAGTTTGTCTTTCACCAGACGCCATTGGTAAAGGCCCGGCTAGGTCGATGCCCCACCTATCAAATAGGACTGCTTCTGAAATACTTTCCAAGAACACCACAGGCTTGTGTATTACGTTTGCATAGCGCTGACACGTATCACAACGCTTTACCAAATCTTTCGCATCAGCAGAAATAGTGGACTAATAATACTCGGCCAAGAACACTCGTCGGATTAACGCTTTATATCCACAATGGGCCGAACCTTCTCCATCATGTAATTATGACAGGACAAACTGCGACTCGTCCTTGGCCAGACACCTCAGTGATGGCCTGCTTAAGGATTTCTTGTACAAAACTCCTCCTAACAGGATATAACCGTGAGACTTAAATCTGACCCTTCTGGCCTCAGACTTTTCTGTGGGTAAACTATCTTTTTCCAAGAAATCTATGATTTCTGATCGCCAATCATTTGTTATCACATTACTTGCTTCGTGAATGTTCATTGAATGCTCTGTACCTGCTCTAACTGAAGGGTGCTCCTGAATCAAGACCCATAGATGACCCTCCAATCGTGAAGCTGTAGCCAGAGAGTCGGGGACAACATTTGCCTCCCTCTGAACATGCTCATATTGGACCCTATCAAATCCAGCAACCAAATCTTTTAACGCTTGTAAGTACTGAATCAGTTTATCTTTTCTTGCCTCGGACTCTCCCAAAGCTTGATTTATCACCAACTGTGAATCACTGATCAATTTAATCCTTCTAGCCCCACATATGCGAGCCAACCGTAAACCTACCAACGTTGCCTCATACTCTGCCTCATTATTGGTTTCCTTGAAACCAAATCGAATAGCCTGAAACATAGTTATTCCTTCTGGAGAAATTAATTATACACCTGCACCACTTTCAGAGTTATTCGACCCCCCATCCGTTCGAACCAACCATTTCGTCTGATCGGAGGGGTCAACAATCTCTATGTCGCTTCATTCTGAGTGGAATTCGACCAAAAAATCAGCCAATACCTGAGCTTTTATCGCCGTTCAAGGCTCGAATGTTATGTCCAAATATCCCAGCTCGACTGACCATTTGGTCATTCTTCCAGAGATATCGGGCCTCTGAAATAAACCTTTCAGGGGGAATGTCGTTCAAACAACTATAGGATGTGCTTGGAACTACGATCTCATTTTTCGGGCAACTGTTACTAAAGCCAAAGCTACATTTCCAACTTAAGATATCGTTTCTCCGCACCCAGCATACTTTTGTTAACGTAATAGATGGGTTTTAACATATCTGCCTCTTCCCGGAGTAAAACAGCATTGACTGCACAATCTGATACTGACACGTAGACAACCAATTTCTCCCCCACCAATTGTTTAGACAGTACTTCAGGGGACATCAAATATGCTTGAATTTGACAAAAAACGGCTGAACACTCCTTGGTCCAATTATATTGTTTCGCATTCCGCAATACCTTGAAGAAAGGTGCACATTTGTCCGATGATCGAGAAATAAACCTATTCAACGCTGCCAACCTTCCTGTCAGGATTTGGACTTCTTTGATATTCCGAGGGGGTGTCATGGTAGTTAAAGCTTTAATCTGTTCCGGGTCAGCTTCTATACCCCTCTCACTTATCATATAGCCAAGGAATTTACCCAATCGTACCCCAAAAATACACTTTTCTAGATTCAATTTCAAATTGACTTTACGTAGATTGTTAAAATTTTCCTTTAAGTCAGAGATATTATCTTCGTCCCACAAACTTTTGACAAGCATATCGTCGATGTAGGCTTCGACGTTCCTACCAATCTGTCCCTCAAAAGTTTTGTTGACCAAACGCTGATAAGTTTCCCCTACATTCTTTAGGCCGAAATGCATGACCTTGTAACAATATAATCATCTTCTAGTGATAAACGATGTGCTCTCTTCATCTTTTGCGTCTAACCTGATTTGATTATACCCGGATAAGCATCCATGAAAGACAATAATCGGTTGCCCGAAGTCGAGTCAACTAATTGATCAATATGAGGCACCGGAAAAGGATCTTTGGGCAATCTCTATTCAGATCTGTGAAGTCCACACACATCCTCCACTCGCCATTCTTTTTCCTTACCAATACTGGATTTGAAGCCCATACGGGGTATTACGACTCTCGAATGTGGCATATGCTCAATAACCGTTCTAATTCCGAAAGAATAGTTGCAGACTTCTCCTGAGAAACTGGTCTCCTTTTCTGGACAATAGGTCGGACATCAAGCCGTACTGCAAGTTTATGACACATTATCTCTGGTGGTAATCCCGTCACATCCTGTGCACACTAAGCAAACATATCTAACTTGCCTGATAAAAATGCAATCAACCTTTCTCTGAACTCAAAAGAAAGTTTGACTCCAATTTTCAAAGATATTCCATCCCCAAACTTATGCTTCTCGGAATCTTCGTCTGGAACTAGAAATCCGGGGGTCTCCCTCGGATCATCACAGGGAATGATTTCCGAGGGAGTCCCCTTTAATTGCTATGCTTTGTCAGAAACTTCTCCCCGAACTCCTTTTGAGGATAAAGCTATCTGATAACATTCACGAGCCATTTTCTGGCTGCTCCTGATCGTCCCTATATTATATCCGACCACATACTTCAAACACTGGTGTACCGTCGAAATCACCCCATGCATTCGGGACAGCCAAGAGCGACCCAGAATCGCATTATACGATGTTGGTGCGTCAACAACAATAAACAATACTTCCACTTCCTTTCTAAACGGCCCACGACCTAACTCTACCACGCATTGAAATTCTCCAACAACTACCGTTGTTGCACCGGTAAACCTTACGATAGTTCTGTCGGATCGTCGTATAACATGTGGCTCGGAAATTCTCCTGTAGGTACTCATAAACAAAATATTCGCAGAACTCCCTGTGTCAATAAGCATCTTCTGAACTTGATCTCCAGCTATACCCGCAACGATAATTACTGCATCTTCATGTGGGCCCGCGACATTTCGCATATTATCGTCGTCAAAACATATGTTAGGGGAAGGCAAATGATGCATTTGTGCTGAGACCTCCGCTTCAATCTGAGTGGTCAAATTCACCATATGTCTCTTCCGCGAACTATTCGAATTCCCTGCGATGGTATCTCCGCCAAAGATGGCCAGTGACTCAAAAAAAGCACACATGTCATTTACTTTCCCTTTTGGAATAACTTCCTCCACCATATTCACGTTATTTCTTCCCTCCTTAGGATCCAGGTACTCTTGTTCAATATCAAAAATATCAATCTCTTTGGAGATCACCATTGCAGTATCAGCGATCTTTGGGGCAGCCTTTGCCGTAGCGTTCTTCTGGGAATGCTTTTTCACAAATTCTAATAACATTTCGTTCTCAATCAAAGCTTGCACTTCTTTTTTCAGAGCAATGCAATCCTTAGTGTCATGCCCAATATCCTCATGGTACTTGCAATATCTGTTAACACTTCTGCTTTCCCTTAGAGTCTAAATAGGGAAAGGTTTTCAAAACTGCACCGTTGATCTGGTCTTATCAAATATCGCAACCACATTTTCCGTTAACTCAGCAAAATAGTCTGGACGGATCCATTTGTTCAAAATTGGCCTTGTCCCTTGGTTATAACTTTGCTGATTACTATAACTCTGTGGATTTGATTTATGCCTCGGTGGATACTGACCCGCACCTTTGGATTAGACATTAGTTCGCTGCCCTTGATTGCTGGACTTGGACCTTTGAAATTGGTTCTGATCCAGCTGATCTCCTGATCCTTTCTCGGATGCCTGAGTCTCTTCCACTAAAATTCGCTTCTCGACTTGATCTAACAATGCCCCAAAAGTCATGGCTTGACTCTCCGCCACCGTATATTTTAAGAGTCTAGGAAGGAGACCCATCCTGAAAGCTGCAAGTGTCACTGAGTCTTTGCAATATTCCACGTCCGTTTTTGTTTTGATGAATCGATTGTTGTAATTCTTCAAGCTTTCCTCGACTTTTTTCCTACAGTAAATTATCGTATCTCCATTAGCTCGAAACGTTTTGCTCCCCACAAAATGTTGTCTGAAGATATTCCAGAACATGTCGAAATTCTTTATCGAGCCCTACGGGAGCCGGTTGTACCACTTAGTCGTTACCCCTTTGAAAGTCTGAGAAAACACTCTACACAACAATTTATCATCGTCATCGAAATTAATCATGAAATTCTTAAACTGTTCGATATGGTTGTGAGGGTCTTGCGTCCCGTCGAACTTTTCCAAACTTTGAGATATCAAAGTGCTTTGGGAGGTTGCCAACTAAAATTTCTGAGGACAAATGTGAAGCTCTCCAGTTATGACCCGTCCTATAGACGTTTGCTCTCAAGTTTTTATGGCTCGGAAAACATAACCCTTCCTCGGACGGCAGGGTGTATTGATGCTGCCACTCTGAATTCCGTGGGTCAGCATTTTGGTTTTCAGAGGGGAAATTAGCTTGACCATAACCCTGCTCATAAGTACGAGAATGAGCGGTCTGTGCCCTTCGAGATTTCCTCCCCAGACTCCTTCCCCTCCGGTGCTCCACTCGCATTCGTTCATGCTTTTTCTTTCTGTGATTTCTCCGAGGAGAAGATTCTGGTGAGCTGTAACGGGAATAATCGCTTGCGTCGGAATACTCCAGGCGGCGCTTTTCTTTCCTCCTCGAAGAATGTCGTTCACGACCTCTATATCTATCATCCCTATTTTTAGGACGAAATTAGTTTTCTCGCTCTTCTTTTCCGCTATCAGGCTCTCTCCTTACCTCAGAGCAAAGATTTTCCTGAACCTTTTCTTTTTTTGTCTTCAACCTCTCAATCTCCAGCAACAGCTCATTCTTTCGAGCCAACAGATCTGAATCATCAAAGGTGTCTCCGACGTGCGGGGCGTCATGCGCCTCGTACTCCATATCATGCCGATATGTGTCCCCGGCCAGATTCTCCTCGCAGTCATTAACAAAATCATCCCCTTGCTCTTCCATGATTCTGCCCAAATTAGGAATTATTTCCAGAAAGCGATTGTCTTCAGAACAATCTTCGTTTCCCACAGACGGCGCCACTGAAGAATTCAAGAATAGCTAGAGGGGTAATTTTGTGTTACGAGAATGTTTTAGTGTCAAAATAGTCTTTAAGTTCTTTTTTAATGAGCCTTTTTAGAGAGAGAAAATGAGAGCAATATTCAGTAGAGTTTATCCTAGAATCTATAAAGCGTGTGTGGTCCTTTTATAGTACAATTATGGGTCCCACACGCTTTAATTCCCACTTATTACATCTTTGGTCCCTATATATTTTCACCTCTTCGTAATAACTATTTCTATTGTATTCTTTACAACTCTCCCCTTAATACAACTTCTTCTTTATACTTCTCTCCTAATACACTTCTTCTTTATAATTCTCTCATAATAAAACTACTTTGTTACAATTTTTCCATACATCTTTTATTCTCCCTCATCAGATGTATGAGGGGATGCACCATTGGGTCCTTAGCATAGGCTCTTTCGAAGGCGAAAAGTATTTATAGGATATGTTGTAAAGTGCAACCATATGCTTGTTTTCGATTCCTCGAATGTTGTTGCCTGCAATGGCATCAAGACCTAAGGGAAGAGTGATGTCTCCCGTAGATTTTGGGGCAATCCGACGAGCTTGTTCTTCGGACATTGTTGGGGGAGCGGTAGTCGTTCGACTAGATGACTCCAAGGGAAGGCCAATGGCCTTGCTCTGCTCTGCTGTAGAAATTGGTTGAATTTCTGGCTCAATATTATCTGAGGCAATTGCTTTCCCTTTATTAGCCAATGATTTGTTTCGCATCACTTGAGTATCGTCTTCGACAATAGTGGTTCTTGATGGGGAAAGTCGAGGGCTCCCGGTTGCCGTTATTGAAAGGGTGGCCCAGAAGTGTCGATTTTCAGAGGAGGATTTTCAACTACTAAAGCCAAAGTGGGCTCTGGGGTTTCCGAGGGAGTTTCTTTGGCACGCTTGTGTTCCTGAGAGTTCTTTTTATCTTTATGATACCTCTTCCTCTTACCAGACGAATGCTTATGGTGTTTATCTTTACCCATGAGTTCGAGGGGGCTGAGATCGGAAGCTTGATTTTGTTGAGAAATTTCGAGGGGTATGATAGCAGGAGAGTTTTCCGATGGAGGCCAGGAACCGTAGAACGTGGTAACGGAAGGTTGGGGTTGAGGTTCAACGTATTCACCAGGAGCAACTTTCTCTTGAAATTTTACTGATTAAAACCCACTCTGGAATCCAACGATGTTTATAAGCCAGCTTTCTCTCTCTAGAAATTTTAGAGCGAAAAGTTTGGAGTGTAAATGAAGGAGATCAGTATTTATAGAGGAAGATGGGCTTTTAGGGTAAGATAGATCTGGGGACATTTTCCTTTGTTTGCATAGGGGCGTTATGGGTAACATAGGCACAATTATGTTGATTCAAAAAACGAGGGAGAAGCTGAAGACGCAATCCAATGATGAAAAGTATTGGGAAACGGGATAAGATCTCTAAAGAGATTTGGTGACAAAGGATTACGACTAATGACGTCATGAAAAAGGTGGAAGTTTGTTGATGAAAGGCTATATTAGCCAATCCTTGCAATTTATTAGCCAAGTATGGGAGGCTATATTATGTTGAGATGATTACTTCAGATGAACAATATTGATGAGAGACATGGTTTAAGCTTTGCTAAGACATTGCAAGGATTGGGAGGCTACTGACCAGTATTGCATAAGAAGTATTATTCGAGGACATATAAAGAGTAGAAGATATTCAAGGAAGTGCATTTTCGAGGAGAATTGAAAGTTGATGCTGAAAAATTCAAGGATTTGGGGGCTACTGATTAGTGTTACCCAGAAAAATTCGAAGAGGCACTTTCTCATGTCAGGAAAATTCGAAGAGGCATGTTTTTATTCAAAAAGGTATTATTTGAGGACAGTTAGAGAATAAAGAGATATTCGAAGCGGTGCTTTTTTCGAGGAGAATGAAGACGAATATGATGAAAGTCGAAGAAGTCATCACAGTCCAAGCAAAAATATTTTTACTAGGACTGTGGGGCTACTGATGAGGGAGAATAAAAGACATATGGAAAAATTGTAAGGAAGTGTTTTTATTGGGGAAATATTGTAAAAAGTACAATAATGATCGTTATTATGAATAGGTGGAAAATATAGGGACTAAGGATGTAATAAGCGGGAATTAAAGCGTGAGGGCCCCATAATTGTACTATGAAAAGGACCTCACATGCTTGATAGATTCTGTTGATTAATATAATATTACTTTCTCTCTCTACTTAGTCTAACTCTCATTTTCTCTCTCTAAAAATGTACTTTCACAGAGTATTTGTCCTTTGTTGATTGAATCCTCAAATCATTACATAACACAAAATTGTCGTTGAGCTATTTCTTAATTCATCAAACACTACATGTGATCTGGATTCATGGAGGCAAATGTTTCTAGAAAGATCACAACTTCCGAGTTGCTTAGATGAAACAACTGCAAAATATATCTAAACAGTAATTTTATATAAAGTGAAGTGTACATGTAATTTTGAAAAACAATACTTGAGCCATATCATATAAGAGGAAAAAATACAAGGACTTACCGATTCTACCTTAGCCATTTCAACCATATAACGTGCGGGTTTTACATGCAGAAGCTTATAAAAAAATTACTAAAACTATAATAGGTAAACAAAAATAACACAACTTTGACTAATTGCACGATAAATAGCGGATAAAGATACCAGCTGCAACTGCGATGCTTGTGTGAGAAGCATTAGGTCACCATGCTTTTGTGAGAAGCATTAGGTCACCATATGAATGGGAAGTTTGTATAACATTGAGAGATGTCGCGATTGCATGACGAGTCTGCATACAACGAGGTACATAAATCAATTATGCCTTGACACAGCTGTCTACTATAATACACAAGCAAAAACTTACCCTCTCAGCCAAATGGAGAGTGCTTTTTTTCTTATTATCTGGACTGGAGGGTAAACTATTGGAAGGGACTCGACCTGTCAAAATTAAATGATTAGACTTGATTACATACACAGCAAAGAAATACCGATAAAAAAAAAGAAGGAAGTTAGATTAAACACCTAGAAGTTAGATTAAACGCCTATGTCAGTATCTCAATATATAGCTTATGTATTGATGAGGGTAGAATTTGCCGATATAAATAATGAGGATTTAATTGTGAATAAAAGATACTTGGTGTAGTTATTAATGTATTTAGGATCTCTCGGGGACCAATTTGTAAACACGGTATTTACTAAGGGGCCTCATTAAGTATGTAAACAGCCCACTAAGGATTTTAGCGGGTCCGCCTTATTTTAGTATAAAAGGTGACCCACTTTCTTGGTAGGGGGGACATTGAATATTATTCTATTACATTCTCTTTCTCTCTCTACACTTTCTCTCTCTAGTCACATCAAGCACAAGATCCGAAATATTCTTCCAAATATTTATTGACACATCATATATTTCAATACATAAATCAACTGATATACCAGAGCTAAGAAAAATCGACATTTTTAATGTATACACTGATTATTCAGTAATGATCGAATTAATCTCTACATACAACCTAAGTATCATTAATTAAACCAATCACGCCCTTATAAAAATTTAAGAACTACCTAGCACATGAAAAGAATATGTCAGGTGTATAGATGAACTTGAACCTACTTGCATTGCTCTGATAATAGTTCCAACAATTGGTATGGAGTCGTGAGACTCCGATGTCACAATCGTTGGAGATATTTCATAGAAGTAGAAGATTGGTTCGATATAAGATACATCGTTTTGTTGTAGAATATTATGGGGGTCCAGTCCGCATATTCCGCCTCTGTATATAAGTACGAACACAACCGATCTCAACACTAGTATGATATTGTCTTCTTTGGCACCCGAAGGCCCTCACGGCTTTGCATTTGGTCCACTACCAAAAGGCCTCATACTAGTTGAGGTATGTTCTTACTTATATATCGCTGATCCTTCCCATGTTTAACCGATGTGGGATGTGGGACTTTGGTCGCCACCCTAACAAATCCTTCTCTCGAACAAAGTACCACTTAGCCTCCTCTCAATTGACTTTCATTCGCTCACTCTAATCAGAGATTGCTCCATCTGAGCAATAGAGCTTTTTACGGCGGATCTATCTACTCACTCGACCATCATCGCGTTTCGTCTCAACACTAGTATGATATTGTCCGCTTTGACACCCGAAGGCCCTCACGACTTTGCATTTGGTCGACTACCAAAAGGCCTCATACTAGTTGAGGTACGTTCTTACTTATATACCGCTGATCCTTTCCATATTTAACCGATGTGGGATGTGGGACTTTGATCGCCACCCTAACAGGTTCGATACAATAATAGAAGCTATCTCTAGGAGCAGGTTTTCATTTCCGTTTTATCCAATGATAACTGCAGGAATATCCAAATATGACACAGTTGTTATCTTGATCCTCTATATACATCCTAATTCTTGATTCAATCCACACAATTACATGCACAATATACCCGAAAGAGAAAAGTATAACCCTCGCACACAGTCGAGTGAGCCACATGATCCTGCATCTCCATTTGGGGATCGGATTCTGATTATCCTCGCATCCGATCATCGCCAACTTGGTCACCGCATAACCAACAACCAAACACAGCTCAAATACAACCAGCCTAACCAAAACGATAGGCAAAGACACCACAATCTTTAACGCTTCATAGAATCCCTCAACCGTCGGTGTCCCGTTTCGAAACGGATCCACCATGGAGGAAAGCGGCACCGATAAGGATGTCACACCGAGAAACTCGTAAGGATTGGGAGAATGGGAATTGCAAGGTTGGTCATGATTGTGGATATCGGAATCGGATTCGACCGTGATGGTGACTTCGTGATGATCGGATAGTGGGCGGGAGAGGAAAGGGGAGGTAAGGTCATGATTCGTCATTGATGGAGAAACTTTAGTTCTTGATTGTGAAGCGAGAAGCTGAGAGAGTTTTGGCAGAGAAGACTGACTGTTGAGTGTGGTGGAGTGGTGTTTGTACTATTGTTGTATCATAAAGGATATGGGTATGGCTATATATACCCAAAACGGGTTTAAGTATACCCAAAAACAACACTTGACTTTCGATTGACTTTTTTTTGACTTTTTTACCCTCCATCAGAAAATTAATATCTAAACTGCCATTAAGTAAAAAAAAATACTAAGTGTATCCTAAGTATACCCAATTCACCAAAAGTCCTATTTCGCTATCTATACCCAAACAAACACTCTTCTTTGCTGAATTTACTATCCAAATAGTATAGTTTTTTAAAAAATTTGAAACCTAATTCAAACTTCCTAAGAAAATCAAGAACATTCAAACTAAAACACAAAATCGATCATGTCGGAAGCAGAACTAGGGATCAGCGTGGAGGAGTTAATGTCGCTGGAGAGAAGGAATGATGAATTTTTGCCGGAAAAAGAGATTGAGTCGCCGGAGAAGGAGCCATGGTCGCCGGAACCGCCACCACCGTCGCCGGCAAAGGTATTCAAGAACCCGGCGGCCCATGCACCATCGGTTCCGGCCATGGAACCGATGGTGCATGGTGCTGCAGCCGGTCGGTTCCACAGCCCCAGCACCACCGGTGCTGAGGCCAAGAACCGGTGGACCTGGGGCCTCAGTCCGCTCGGTTCTGAGGCCCCAGCACCACCGGTTCATGGCCTCAGCACCGGTGGTGCTTATGGCCGTGTCCGGCCGGTTCTGAGGCCTAGAACCACCGGTTTTAGGCCTCAGAACCTTGGATTTGCGCATGTTTTTCGAAAAAAAGCCTGATTTTTTATGTTGTTAACTATACTTGAATGTTTATTGTGCTTTTTTGTTGTGTAACAGGGGACGGATGTCGCAAGTGGGACTGAGGCACCTTCCGCTACCGATTATAGTCATTTGTTCTTCACTACCGAGTTCTACACACACGACGCGTTGGTGAAATGGGTTACGAATATCGGAAAACTTTATGGTATGGTTATCAACATAAGTCGGCGCGACAAAGTAAACAGCAGAAAAAATCCGAGAGTTTATTTCCAGTGTGAGAGGGGGGGGGGGGGGAAATATATTCCAAGGGTTGCAGAAAAAGACCGCAAACGGAAGTCTACAGGAACGAAAAAGATTGACTTCCCATTTCAGCTTCTTGGGTCAATGGTTGCCCCAGATCAATGGAAGTTAGAAGTAAAATGTGGTACTCATAACCATGACACTTCTATACATCTAGATGGTCATTCTTTTGCTGGCCGTTTGAATGATGAAGAGATGGAGTATGTTGAACGAGCGACCTTCATTGGTACTAACCCCAGAGATATACTAAATGGTGTGAAGAAATTGAACGAAGATAATGTTACTACCATGCAGACGATCTACAATGCACGACAGAAAAATCGGGTTCTAAAGAAGGCGGGTAGGTCACAACTTCAGTTCTTGTGGGGTGAGCTTAAGTCACATAATTATTATGAATGGCATAAATCTGGTGAAGACGATGGACAAATCATTACAGATTTGTTTTTTTCCCATCCTGTCAGTGTTGACCTTTTGCGCACATTTCCGATAGTTTTGATTATGGATAGTACATATAAAGTGATACGATATGGTATGCCATTTTTCGAGATAGTGGGTGTGACGTGTACTGGATTGACTTTCTGTGCGGCATTTGCCTTCATGTCGGGTGAGAAGTTAAACAACTTCAAATGGGTATTAGAGTGTTTGAAATCGTTGATTTCCGATCATGGAATTGAAGAACCGCGGGTCATCCTAACCGACAGAGATTTAGCATTGATGAATGCTATAGAAGTGGTATTCCCATAGACAACGCATATGTTATTTCGCTGGCACATTAACCAAAATGTTCAAGGGCAAACAAGAAAGCACTTCCGCGAGAAAAGTGATCATAAAGAATTTGTTAGTGCTTGGAAGAAGATTGCGTATAGTGAATCAGAGATTGAATTCGATCACGCCAGACGGGAGATGCTATTGGAGTACAAAGATTACCCTAAAGCAATTGAATACACTGAAAAATTGTGGCTCGATAAGTACATGGACAAATTTGTTGTTTGGAAGACGAACAAAAACATGCATTTGGGACATTGCACAACAAACCGCGTCGAGAGTGCTCATTCTAACCTAAAGCGTTACATACGTACGAGCAAATTAAACTTCGAGTTATTTTGGGGGAGGGTTCATTCGCTTGTTGAAATCTAACATGCTGCCATTAGGTCGTCGTTCGAGAAAAGTCGTTACATAGCACTGCATAAGTTCGCGGATAAACTGTTTGATGAGATTCGAGGCAAGGTTTCCCACGTGGCGTTAGAACTATTTTTCTCTGAAGTAGAGAAGGCCGAAGATACCAAGATGGTCGCTATTGAAGATGGGCCGGATGTTAAAGACACTGGCGAGTGTATATGTGCTGTAAAATCTACCCATGGTATACCTTGCTATCACCAGGTCCGCAAGTGGCGTAAAGGTGGAATGTCTGCCTCTCTAGATGCTTTTCACATCCACTGGACAAGGTTTGAAATAATGCCTCGTACATTCCGTACGACCATGGAAATTCTCAAAGATGATCTGCTAAAGCTAGTTAACGATGTTATGGATACGAAAGATGAAAGCCGTATCAAACATATTTACAAGAAATGGTTTGAAGTTGTTTATCCTGAAACATCGTCATTGCTAGAGCCATTGGAGAAGCAGAAACACTGAGGCCGCCTACATGTGAAAAGAAAGTTAGTGGTGGATACATCATCCACTAAACGGGACATGAGCGGATGGGAGTACCCGCTAAAAGAGGATGAAGCTAGTCATGACGCAGTCATGCAGTCTTTAAAACCAACAAAAGTTAAAAAGAGTAAAGCAGTTGGTAGTGAATCAACGATTCGGGCAGATGTGCCTAGAGTACCTCGTACTCGTACTCGTACCTCTTCCATTGCCTCGCTAGGTAGCAACATCGTACAACCGTCCATTGATCGAGTCACAGAACTAATACATGACCCGAAAGGTTTTTTGCGTTGGTTTCCGATTCACTTGCAACCCTTTTATATCGGGTATTAATGATGTTAAGCTAGATGGACATTGTGGATATAGAGCAGTTTCATTCGGTTTGTATGGTCATGAAGAAGGTTGGCGAGGTGTTCGGAAGGCAATATACGATGAGCTAATGGAAAACTACGACACATACAGCAAGATTTATAACGGTAAAGAGGATTACCTGAAGGTTGCAGAAAGTATAAACTACTACGAGACACCAGCATCACCCAAATATTGGATGACAATGCCTGAAATGGGTATTGCGATTGCAACCAAGTTCGAATGCATTGTTCATTTTGTGTCACTCGTAGGGAATCACAACTGTAGTCATACTTTTTTACCTCTGCGCGGTAAGCCTCCCATTATGGCCCAAAGACGTGAGATTGGGTTTGGATTCGTCGATACTAACCACTTTGTCGATGTAAGTCATTCGATATATGGTTATGTTTTTTCTCACCACTATATTACTCAATTATTGATTCTAATTTAAGTACCTATGAAACAGCTATCAATCAAGCCCCTTTGCCCTTGCGCACACATACATTCTACGTGGCAGAAGTTGAAGAGTGAAGAGGCTACGCATTGGGAGCTACCATTAGTTGGTCGCTGCAAGAAATATACGGAACTCGAAGGTAGAAAGCCAGTTAGTTCATTCCCAGAAGTAACTAATCTTGACGAGTTTGTTTAGTAGGTTTATGTGTTTTGGTCGGGTTTATGTTATTGTTTCGAACTCTTCTGTGTCTTTTGGTCGCTTTACGTCATTTGTAAGGATTTATGATGTTTAGAACTTTGTTTTACTACATCGTTTTGGTTGTTTTGGTCTTTCTCTTTTATTGCATTAATTCATTCAAATTACCAACTTATAACGATAAGCCAATAATCATTTCATAACTAAAATAAAACATCACAAACAAGAAACAACAACATATTCTAAACATTAGTACATAACTTGATATAGAACAGACAGTTAGTCAAAATCGTAGCCTCCATTGTCGCTGAGAATACGCACTGTTTCCTCCTTCATGGCAATTTGAGAATGAACGTATTGTGCCATTTCCAAAGACATATAGTCTGTGATCATTAAACCGAAGGAGTCGAACGCTTCATTCCTGACTTCTGGGGGCTCGTTAAACACCAAGAACATCGGTCCACTAGTTATAGACTTGTACCTAGTTGCTACCTCTTGACGAGTACGAGATCGAGGAATTTGTCTAGATGTAGACATTTCGTCGTACATGAAATACATCATACACAAAACTTCATCAAAGAACTCATCGGTATTATCGTCCGGCCGTTTGAACTTCACAGCTTTCGCAGCCTTGAGCAGATGAGCATCATCAAACACACTCCAACCCATTATGATAGACTTCAACTATGTTAAAAGGAGAGTTTTGTGTGTTTGGTGTTGTAAGGTATGCTTCCTTATATAGAAGAATGAGAGTTTACATTGGCGGGAATTTTAGAGCGCGAAAAAAGAAAACGCGGGAAAAAAAACCGGGAAAAAAATTCCAAGATAAAATTGCGCACCATAGGTACTATCTTCTGTGTACCGATGGTGCCATGCACCGGTCGGTACATAACGTGCCGGCCGGTGCATGGTACCATCGGTACAAGGGGGTTGTACCATCGGTACTTACCCCCTTGTACCGATGGTTCCATGCACCATCGGTACTGCCTCCTGTGTACCCATGGTGCACAGGCTACTGTACCATGGGTACGCAGTAGTGTGCACCATAGGTACCACTGACTGCGTACCCATGGTGCAATTTAACTTGTATTTTTTTTAAAATTTGTTTTGGGTTTATGGTGTTTTTTTTGACAAGTTTATACCTGAATGTTATGGTGTTTTGGTGTTATGGATTTTAAGTGAATGAATTACTATTATAATGTTAATTTTTGACGAATTTAAGATGAAGTTGAGTACAAAAAATCGAGAATTACTAGTATAGTGTTATGGTGTTTTGGTGTTATGGTGTTATGGTATGACTTATGTTAGATCAAGTTAAGTACAAAAAATCAAAAAGAACAGTAGAAGCAGTAGATAGTAGAAGTCATAAGTCATGTTACAAAGTAGATGTCATAAGTCATAATACAAAATACGATACTCAAACAACTAAGAAGTCCACAAGAATGAAAGATCATAACAACGCTAGAACAAGTCCGATGATGAGGACAAACAACTAGGGAGAGAAGAGATGCAGGACTTGATCTCTTCACCTCAGCGCACCCGCTTCCCCACGCTCGACGGGCATAGTAACAATGGAGCGAACAGCGTCTAACAGTCTATCGTCCGTGGTACGCGGTGGTGGAGTGATAGTATGCCAACCATACTCAGCCAGGTACCTCCAGTAGGTGTTCGTCACTGACTGTCTATATGTGGCAATGGTAACTGTCAAACGATCCTCAGCAAGCAAGTGCTGACGCCAATCTAGCCATGCGCTCTCTCGCCACGTGTACCTCGCTAGATCTCCTTTCCTGTAACCCGGTCGTAGTACAAGTGGGAGTTCGGGCTCATCCTGAACCCGTCCAAACTGGCGCATAACCCGATCAGGCATGTAGCCCTCAACCGTGCTCATCATCCGCAAAGGATAAATAATAGTGCGGATCTCCTGGACTGGAAACTGGACTCTAATGTCCTCGTATGGCTCAAATAGCACCTGTTACAAAACATTAAAACAATTAGATTGATTTAAAATCCTAACACTTAATATCAAAATTGTAATGAAAAAAATATATTTAAAAACTTACATCTGCCTCCTTCTGATCAGCAAGGAGAGTACGGACAACCGATTTGGGGCGGATGTTTTGCCCAACAATCCGCTTCGGCAGCCACTTCACAATCCTAGGCTGCCTCGCTACGTGGTCAGCATTCTCTGAGGCCCTAAACGCTGGGAAGTGGTCATAGATCCAACAATCGAGCATAGCTACAAAACCATAAAGGTTATGCTTCGATGCTTTCGAAGCATCACCCAAACCACAGAACAGTAATGCCAATGCACTCGTACCCCACGCGATGTCCCACAACCCAGAATCCATATTGGCTAACCCGTACAAGTAGTCAGCCTTGACGCTCTTCTGACTAGTATCCGCAAAAATAGTGCAACCAAATAAGAACATAAGGTATGCTCGTGATACCTGGCGGATAGTCTCAGCATCAGTCTGCTCGATGTAGCGCCCCCTGGTGAAAGTCTCCCTCAGCCACTTTATCTTGAAGCCAACGCCTCTGGTGGACTGTATCTCTGTGCGGACCTCATCCACTGTCAGACCTAACATACTAGCGTAGTAGCTGTATGCCTCGTCACGTGGAGCCGTGACTACATCAAGTGTCCGACCAACTACAGGGAGACCTGTAATGCAGCTGACATCATCGAGCATAATCGTCATCTCTCCAAATGAGAAATGGAAAGTGTTGGTCTCCTGATGCCAACACTCAACAAAAACCTCGTCTAAGACGGAATGTGTGAAGTACTGAGGCAGGTGGGCTATAAGAGGACCAAAAGGAGTCCGCGCCAAAAATCGCTGCACATTTGGCTGAGCAGTCAAGTCCCACATACGTAGCACATTATAATGTGCATGTACGCCCAGTGTAGTGCGACCCTATAAATTAAAAACTAAGTCAGAACATAATAATAGTAAAACCTTAGAGTAGACGTTTAATAATTAGGTACTTACCTGTCCGATGAAGACGTGGTACGCCTCATGCTCCTTGTAGTCAGGAAATAAAGGGATCTTGTTGCATTTGAGAAATGCAAACGTCTTTCGCTGCTCCTCGGTGTGGATGGCATCTATGTGCTCCTTGTCAATCGTGTCCTGCTCAGGGTCCCCAGTGGCATCCACCCTGTCGCTAACAGGTGGTGGATGTGTAATAGTATGCGCAGGGGACGCAGCTCTGCGAGAAGAAGAGGGAGGTGGTGGATCACTAGCAGTGGGAGGTGGTGATCTATGTGTATGTGATGACGACGTCTCTCGTCGTGAGGAGCCTCCACCTCTGATATTAATCGCCTCGGTCGCTATGGCCTTTTCCTTCCTCTGGCCATGCTTGATTCGGCGCAAAGACCGATCAGTCCGTATCCGTTCCTCCTCCCTAAGACGAATAGTCTCAGGGTCATCTGGTAAATCTCGTCCGCGCTTGGCATCGCGGACCCGCTCATTCTCAACCGCGCGAACAGTCTTAATACTCTTGCCTGGCGGTGGCGGACGTGACCCAGGGGATACGCCCTGGATCGTGGAAGACGTCGCTCCTCCACTGCGTCTGACCTACAAAAATACAAAACAAAGCACGAAATTAATAACACTAACATATAAAATTTAAATCATCAACACTCCTATACGTATGGTGAAATTTGAAGTTTTTTTTAAAAAAAATGCAATACCGGAACTTTTAAAACAAAAAAATTGGAGTTTTTTAAAAAAAAAAATCGGGTACCATAGGTACCATATAAGGCGAACTGAGTGGCACGGGTGCTAGTGCCGCTCGGTTTCGGAACTGTGTGCCGAGCGACACAGGTCATTGTGCCGCTCGGCACACAGATGGTGTGCCGCTCAGTACACAGTTGGTGTACCGAGCGGCACACCATCACGCACCGATGGTGCTGCCCAAGGCGCACCACCGGTGCGTCGCCGGCCATTTTCCAGCCGGCGAGTTGGCTGGAAAATGGCCCCAAATCTCACCCTAATCCTACCCTAAACCCTAATTCTCTACCTAATTCTATCCTAAACACAAAATTCAACCCTAAATCTAACCAAAAACTAAAATTCATACCTAAATCTAACAAAATTAAGTAACAAAATTAATTTGGGGACTTACGTAGGAGGCGGCGGAGGGTTTTTGTTCTTGACCATGATGAAGGAGGAAGAGGAGGAGGAGGAGGAGGAGGAGTGGTGGTGGTGGTGGTGGTTCGCCGGAAAATATAAGAGAGAAGTGAGGTGAGATTTTAGAGAGAAGTGAGAGATATGAGTGAAGTTAGAGAAAGTATAGGTTTAAGTGGAGTGGATGAACCTAGTAAAAAAAATGGCTTATATACCCACAAAAGGGCATTTTTGGAAAAAAATTGGGTATACTTAGATCACCTTTGGGTATACTCAAAATTGGGTATACTTAAACCCGAATTGGGTATATATAGCTTGACCTAAAGGATATTTCAATTCCTTTAATATTAAAATTGTTTAAAATTTTATAAAAAAACCAATAAATAAATATAATAAATGTTGAGGTAAGCTAAAAAAATAATGAAAATTTCAGTTAATCAAATCTTATGATATAGAATCTTAGACGATAATTTTATATAATTTAATTGACAAAAAAATTTGTATAATTACTGTTTTTTTTTTCATTTCCTTGGTTGCTTCCATACTCAAAAGTATGATACTTAATTTTAAGTACTGTAGTTGTATCATAAAGGATATTTTAATTTATTTTCGCTCCTTTAATATATAGCGGTAACATTTATATAGTAAGATTAGATTCATAAAAGTTTAATAATTTTTTTTTAATAAAGGGTTTTATTGAATAGAACGGAAATTACAAGGGTTTGACAGCAATATTACAACAATTTAAACAAAAGCGGGAGATCCACTTCATCATCTTCACCAAGAATTAGGGCTAAAAACCCTAATCCACCAACCTCAAGTATCCCAAATCAGAGCTTTCCAAAAGAACAATAGCCTTCAATTTCGAAGGCGCATTCAATCCATTAAACTCAAATCCCAATCGAAGCCTCAAAGCCTCCTTAGCAACCCAATCAGCACCCAGATTTTGTTCACGAAATATATGCCTAATAACCATCTGAGGCTTGGTCAGTCTCCTGCAACAACTCAGCAAAGGTTCAAGGTACCAGATTGAACTTCCACAGACCAAAAGATGTACCAGGATCGAAGAATCCATCTCAACGTCGACATTACTCAGCCCCATGCTGTTACACAGAACCAAACCATCGAGCTAATCCCGGCATTCAGCGATCAGAGGCGAGCCATTGCCATACAACCTGCCAACGCCTCCAACAATGCTGCCCATGCTATTCCTGGTAACAGCACCACCAGTAGACTCATGGTTGAAGGTACAGGACCCATCAACGTTCAGTTTATATTGTCCTTGCTTAGGATTTTTCCATCTTAAGAACAGTGGCTTGTTAGAAGTCTTTATTTGATTAATACAGCCTATATTAACAGCTTCTCTACTATAAGACCCCCAGTGCTTCTTAGTCAGAATTTTCGCATGGTCTAAACTATTTAGAATGTAGATGATATGCTTGATAATCGACTTCGAACTAGTAGATTCATTGTTGTGTTTCTTCTTGTTTCGTCCTGACCAGATAGACCACACTATTATTGCAGGCAATATGGAGTAAATGTCGCAACTTTTCTTACCAGCCCAATACCACTTCATCACAATATGAGTAAGAGTCATGTAGGATTGGATTTGCACCTTGAAGATATCACTAAAATGAAGCCAGACAGCCCAAGCTTGAGGACACTGCACCATAACATGGTTAGTACTTTCAGCATTGTTACAATGAATGCATTTAGAAGCCAGCTGAATCTTCTTCTTTTGCATAGCATCATCAGTAGGAACCCAACCATGTAGAGCTCTCCATAATAAAAAGAACATTTTTTAGGTGATATACCATTCCAAGTCTTAGCATAGATTGCAGTAACATTACCTTTGGCTCTAATGTGTCTCAAAGTCTCTTTAGCACTGAACTTCCCATCTCTTGATAGAGACCAAAGGATAGCATCTTTTCGATCAGAAAGTCTAATCTGCATTAACTTGTTAATCTCTGAAGTTGTAACATTAGCACTGAGTCTCTCTAAATCTCAAGTACCATTAAGCCAAAAGTCCTTAACCATGTTGTTTGCAGAACCCCAAAGCATTCTTCTATCATCATTATTTCTGGCTTTGATGAAAGGACTATCTGAACACCACCTGTCATACCAAAAACTAATATTCCCCTGACCAGGAAGCCAAAAAATAAATTCCTCAGCCCTTTCTCTAGCAGTTACAATTCGATTCCAAGACTTAGACTTCCTACTAGGAGAAACTTCCAAAACAGGATGAATACCATCATGACAATAAATGGATAGCATGTAGTTAGCCCATAAAGAGTCCTGCATCCTGAAAACATACCATAACTTCATAGAAAACACCTGCTGCATATCATTAAGCCTTTTCAGATTGAGCCCCCCTTCATTGAAAGGTTTACAAAGCTTTTCCCATCTAGCCCAACTAACTGCTCTTTTATCATCTTTTGTTCCCCACAGGAACTTATTAAAAAGAACCTCCAGTCTATTGATAATGCTGATAGGCAAGACAGAGTGTTGCAGATAATAGCTAGGGAAGGCAAGAAGGATAACCTGGATCAAGAGCAAACGGCCAGCAAAGGACAAATGAAGCTTATCCCAGTCCATAATTCTACTCCTAACTTTGTAAATCAAATCTTCAAAATAAGAAATCCTAGAATTAATAGCAATAGTAGAGCCTAAGTATTTGAAAGGCAAATATGTATGCTTAATTTTCCAAATATCTTCAATAATAGTAATCTGTTGATGAACCATTTTGTTAGACACAATAAGCTTGGACTTGGCAGTGTTAATTTCTTGACCAGAAACCCTCTGATAATGATCAATAACAGCCTTGATAGCACACATTGTATCAGCATTTCCATTAGCAAAGACCATAAAATCATCAGCAAAAGCTAGGCAAGCCACATTCATCTTGCTTCTAGTCTTATATCTGAACAAGGGATTACCATTAGAAAGAAGTTTTATACTCCTTAACAAGTATTCTTCAGCCAGAATAAAAAGACTCGGGGAAAGAGGATCCCCTTGTCTTAGGCCTTGAGAATTAGCAAAGTATCCAGTCAACTCACCATTTACTAACACTGAAGAAGAGACATTGCTGATACAATTATTGATAAGATCGGAAAACTGTAGAATTAAAACCAAAGAGCTTCAAAATGTTAAGCAGAAATCAATGACTTAGCTTATCAAAAGCTTTGGTCATATCAGTCTTAACAATGACATTGCCCATGTTTCTGTTACCATTGATATCAAAACACAACTCCTGAGCTAGCACGATAGAATCCTGAATGCATCTCCCCTTAACAAACCCACCTTGTTCCTCAGAAATTAGCTTAGGCAGAATTCTTGCAAGCCTGTTGTTTATAATCTTCCCCACAATTCTAGAGAATAATGTAGTTAAACTAATAGGGCGAAAGTCACTCCACTTATTAGGATTATCAAGCTTTGGGATTAAACAGATCATTGTGGCCTTCACCCCCTTAGGAAGAGCAAAACCATTGAAGAAACCCTTGATTGCACTACACAGATCATCACCAACAACCTTCCAACACTTCTTATAGAATTCTCCGTTAAATCCATCTGGACCAGCAGCTGAATCAGAATTTAAAGACTTAATAACCTCAAAAATCTCATCAGAATCAGGAATACATGAAATACCACAGTTGTCTTCCTCAGTAACTAACAAATGAATCACTTCCAATGAAAGAAGATCAGTTTCCATCCCAACAGAAGGAGCAAGAAGAGACTTAAAAAACTCAACAGCAGACCTACCAATGTCTTCTTTAGAAGATAACCAACAATTATCAACCTTTACCCTATCTATTATGTTCCTCTTTATTCTCTTCTTAACAAAACTATGATAGGAAGCTGTATTCCTATCAGAGTCCCTCAACCAAGAGGCATGAGCCTTCTGCCTCCAAAACATTTCTTCTCTATCAAGAAGCAACATATGATTTAGTCTAGCCTCATTCAAAGCAGTTCTATTATCATCAGAAGAATCATTTTGAAACTTAGCTTCCCTGTCATTAATAGTCCCTTATGATTGCTTAATAGCATCAAAAACATTCCCAAAAACACATCTGTTCCAATCCTTCAATGTAACTTTCAATCTTTGCTGCTTAAGCCAGAAGATCATTACCGGATTCCTCACATTATCTCCAATACTAACAGACCAGCTATCTTTAACCATCTTCATAAAATCAGGGTGAGTAACCCACATATTAAGAAACTTAAACGAAGCCTTAGATCTTTGACTACTTGAGGAAATTTTAATAACCAAAGGACAATGATCAGAACAGCATATAGCCAAGTGAGTAACAGCGGTGCAATCAAAGAATTCAAGCCAAGAAGAACTATATAAAACACGATCCAACCTTCTCCAATTGCGACCATTAGACCAAGTAAAAGGGCAACCAGTAAACCCAGCATCAATCAAACCACAATCCATAATCAGACTGTTAAACTCATCCATCCCTCTTTGGTTAATAGTAGTACAAGACAACTGCTCATGAAGACTAGATATAATATTAAAGTCACCAAACATGATCCACTGATGGGAACCAGCATCAAGACTCCTAATTAAATCCCAAAGCACAACCCTTTGATCTCTTCTACACTTAGCATAAACAACAGACACATAAAACCACTTATTCACAGAAGAATGGCTCACCTTAAGATGTAGAAGCTGCTCAGAATCAAGAACCACCTCCACCTTATAATCATGATGCCAAAACACCCAAATCTTATTATTCATATTACAAGTAAACCCTTTTAACTTCAATTTCATGGAAACCATACTCATATTATCAGCCTTCACCAAAGGCTCTTGAACAGCAACAAAGCTAGCATTTTCAGAAATGACCAAAGACTTTAATCTCTGCAACGTTTCTTTATTTGCAAGACCTCTTGCGTTCCAATTGATCAAAGTTATAGTCATTAATCAGGAGCAGGTTTGTGGGCTCTTTTGAGCTTCATTATCTTAGAAGAAACTGGACCCTTTGAGGACCATATCTTAGGAACCTTTTTAGATTTCTGAGACTCCTGCCTTTTACCCTTACCTTTCTCAAACTTATCTTTAACAGGCGAACATGGAAGACTACCATCCTTCTTTGGAGAAACATGAATATCATCACTCAAAATCTCAAACATATTTCTTCTTTCCAATGTTTTCAACGCATCTATCATTTCCTCTTCATTCACAGGAGCAAGAGAATCACTAAACTCAGTAGCTTTAACCATTTGAAAAGAACAATTATCAGAATCCAGATCCACTTGACTAGGGCTGTCAACAATCCTATTAACTACAACAGACTTTAACAGCCGATCAGTAACCTTACCTTCACCATCAGCCGACTGAACAACTTGATCACAGTTCAAGACTTGTTGATCCTTACCATTAACATACTCATTAACATTTTTAGAACAAGAAACCTGATCAGGCTCACATGAATCATCAAGAACAGGCCCAATATCTTGACCAGAGGTTAGAATCTTCTCACCAACCAACAACTTCTTACAGTTATCCTCAGAATGACCAATGTGAGCACAATGATGACAATACAAAGGAATACTGTCATACACAAGATCAATCCAGTAACTGTCCTCTTCTCCAAACTTTAACTGGACCTTACGAACTACAGGCTTAGATACATCTATTTCCACCCAAAATCTACAGCAATTCTTCCTTGCTCTATTAACCAATGGTACCCAGACCTTCAACGGAGTACCCAAAATCTTAGCAATTTCACTAATCGTAGCCCTATTGAACAAAAAATCTGGCAGACTTGGCAAAGAAACCCAAACCGGAGTAAACGGACATTCCAGATTAGGATCAAAGCCTGGTGTCCATTTCAACAACCTCATCGTCTTGTTACCCAAGACCCAGACATTTCTTGACCATAATTTCATAAAATCTTCAATATTACTGAATTCAACAAAAACATGCCTGAAATCCCAGACTCAAACGCTATAACTCCCTAAAACTTAAATTTTGTCAAAAAATTCCTGAGACTCTCCATAGAAGGCTTGCCTGAAGCAAACTTTGCAATCAGAGTATGTTTAGAGATCTTCATAAGCTTATCCTTATCCCCAGCATCAAAAGTTATGACTGGAACATCACTATTTAACGAAACAGAGACAACAGAGTGTTCAAAATCAGACTTCTTGATTCTTAACGTATCTGCGTACGAACCCTTCTTAGAATCGTTAACCTTTTCCTTACTTACTTCCTCAAAGATTGGATTCGAGATAACATTACATCCTTCATCCTGGAATCTTGAATCAACTTTACTCTGTTTTGGTTCTTGAGACTGGGCCGATTTTCTTAGTAAAGGAAATTCCACAGATGATTGAAGATTAGCAGCAGACATATTCAGAAGACTATAATCAGAAGGAAAAGAATTGAAGAAGAAAGGAAGATCAAATGATACAGGCTCTGTTCTTCATCAAGAACAGAGCTTCTTCAATCTTGGAGCCTTCATCCTTCATAAAAGTTTAATAAATATATATAGTGATGAATTAATTTTGTATATATAATAATTACATTTAAATTTTAGTTAATAAAAATATTAATGTTTAGATGTAAATTTTTAGAGGCTTAACTTTTAATTGTAGAAAATTTTATTAGAAAATCAATAAATTAATATAATAAATGTTGAGGTAAGCTTAAAAAAATTAAAATGAAAATTTCAATTAATCAAATTTTATGATATACAATCTTCAACGATAATTTTATATAATTTAATTGATAAAAAAATTTGTATAATTTTTTTTAACATATAAACTTCAATTTAATAAAATTCCAATGAATCAATAAATACACAACAAATAAATGTCGGAGAATTAAAATAATAATAGTAATTAACGTCATAATTTCAAAACACATTAAAGTGAGTCAATAAATAAAAACACCTAGAAATACAACCAATTATTCATTTTTTTTAAAACAGTTTGTTTTGTGCATGGCCATAAAAACGGTAGCAATAAGATCTTTCTTCGTTGGTGTAGGGTGTTAGAATCGACTTAATTGCACCACCGCTGGTTTTTTGTTTAAATACCTTTTACCTTTCTGTTTAGGTTATGTTGTTTAAGAAAATTTAAAAAGAATTGAAAAACAAGCTTTAAATGTTAAGGAACTAGTAAATTTTATGTAAAGATATTTAAAATTATAGAATAACAAGGTTAATTTTAGAATACCCAAGCGTCGGCGTGGAGTACTTGATATCCCTCCAAAATATTGCTTATGTGTACACCCATACTGTTGAGTTGGGTCGTATCCGAACAAAGTGAGGCTTCCCTGATTCTGTTAAGGTGAGAATCTCAATCACTCCGGAGACTCCTATAGACTGCAAGTCTCCTGAGCTAGTAGTATACACCGAAGTGCTAAATTGGGGACTCCGGTTCTCTTTGGATCCAGAGATAGGCAGGTACTTTCACCTGATAAAATTATGTCTGAGCCAGTTGAGTCCGAACGTATGGTACACTTTACTGGCTGGCATAATGGCATCAAGGTTGTCAAAAATCTCACTACCCATAGAGAAATTCACTGTTGTGGCGAGTTTATGCAAGAACCACCACGTCTCATTTTACCACTACAATATGGGGGGCGATTATAAGGTGGTAAATGACTTGATGGAGTCCGAAAAACCATGGAGGACCAAACTCCTGTTTATTAGTGGAGCATGGGAGAACGAGAAAAAAAATAAAAGGTGACACTAATCCAAGTCAACTGACCAGTCGCTGGAAGAGTATTAGTAACCTTTATTTATGTTTTCCTTTGTTTTTAATAATGTGTTGTCCTTCCGAACTGACTTGTGTTTCCTTTTATTTTTTCTGAAGATTTTTTCAGAGCATTTAGAGGGAGGTCAAAGCACCTGTGGTAAGTTAAATGCATTGGCATTGGAGAAATGGGAGAATGGTTTCCACAATTGCTTCACTTCAGGGAACTTCGTAAGGTCTCACCTGTGGAACACTTCAGGGAATAGAGACCTCTCTTGGAAACAACTGACCATTTCTTCTCCCGCGGATGCTATCCTGAAAAGAACTGAGGTTAAGGATGCCAAACTTTATTTGCCTTCTAGGGTCAAGGCCCTTAACCACCTGGACAAGATGAAGAATAAGAAAAAGAAAAAAACACAGCAGACCCATCCCAGCAAGTCACCGAAGGTGTCAGTTCAGAAAATCAAGGAGGAATCAATGTTGCTCTGTTGGAGGGAGTTGAAATTACACTAAAAAAGGTTGGTGGATCGGATGATCCACCTCAGATCACAAGGAACGATAAAAGGCGCAAGGCAAGCAGTGATGAAAAGCTGCAGAGAAAAAAAATGTTACCCTGAGATCATAGATAATTTCGCGTTCTTCTGAACTTCTTCCTCATATTCCTGCCAATCCTACTTCGCAAGAAGAAATTCCACCTAACATTTATTCAGAACAGGCCACTAATGAAGGAGACGTCAATCTAGATGCAATTCAGAACATTAATATGTATTTTAATGATCCGGATAATGATGATTTTGCGGGGCCTTATCGTCCTACAAATTCGGCCAACGTAACCCATAACCGTGAGACATATGTGATATCAAGCGAACAAGACACTCTGAGTCATGCCATCTTACGTTACATTTGTATGGTAGTTGACCTGGGAAGACAAGTGAGGGAACAAACAACTACCATAACCTCCATGACTACAAAAAACCAGGGCTTGACGAATAGTCTTTCTACCGCCCAGCAAAACATAGAATCCTTGATGAAGGAAAAAGGGGATTCAACTACCAAACTACGCAAGTCAGAAGACGCTCAGAAAAATCTCCAGACTAAGTATTTTGGATTGTAAAATTCTTTTTCCAACGAGATCAAAACTCTGAAGGAGCAACAAGAAGCTAGAGATAATATTGTCAAGACTTTATCCGAAGACAAAGTCAACTTGGAGAATCTTCTTTAAAATAAAACAGAGGAAAATACATTTTTAGTAAATAAGTAAGCCGAAGAGATAGCTACAGGAATAGAGAAGTATGTTTCTGGAATGGTGGACTCTTTGAAGAAAAAAGAATATAAGATTAAGTCTGACATGGTCTTTCTATTTCACGATACTTTTCCGAAGATGACCCTTGGTCCATTATGGAAATTTGTGGAATATGACGATATTTCTTTTCAACCGGTATCTTTTAGATCAAATTGAATGTATTTTTACAATAATTAGATTTTAAAATTTATATATAACAAATTTATTTTAATTTTATTTATCATTTACTAATTCTTTTGATCACAACTTAAAAGGTATTCCAAAAAATATTTTTTAAATTTTTTATCTTATTTAATTGTATTTTGGTTTTTATTATTTATTTCATAAAAACAAAATAAACTTAACCAAAATATTAATATATAGAAAAATAATATACCAAAATTTTGATAGCGTCTGTATTCAATTTCAGAATATAATGACTTGAGAGATAAATGTACCGAAACCCCTCATATCTCTATCTTATGTGTTAGAAACATTTGTCCAAGTTTTATGATTTCATTCAGAGGCTATCTATTATTTTACCCACCTTATTCCATATATCGTTGGGTCCATAGGGCTCAAACTTCATAGCTAACAATCATGTTTGGTAAGAAAACATTTTTTGAGACGATTCTTCTAGGATTTTACATCCTTAAGCTTAAGGATCATATGCCTATATACAGAGAGAGAGAGAGTTTAAACTTCTATTGCCTCATAAATTATGTATACTTTTCTACACAAGACAAAGAGTTACGGAGCGAGATTAACAGCATTTGTCAACATTACAACATTAAACCTTTCTTCGGCTTTTAAAGCTAACCCGTAACACAAACACCATTGCTCCTGCAGTTTAAACGTCTTGCAACAAACCCCATTCTTTTCACCTACATGACAATTATATACGAAACAAAATAGTTCTACCATCACAAGATTCTGAATCCGAATCGATTAATCTTTTTTACTCTTTCTTATCCCTAATCCTATCCCAAGCCACAGGTATTGATTTACGTACCTTTGGCTGACTGCAACATGCTTTATCAACAACCCTTGCGGGTGGAGGCATCATACAGGACTGCTTAATACTATTCGTAGAAGAATGTTTCCTTTCTGATTTGCTTGGTGATGCCTTGCTTGATCTAACTTTGTGAATGCCGTTTTTAATAGGACCGGCACAGCTGAGATCCCGTTTGTTCTCTTTTATCAAGTGCTTAGGTTTTTTCGAGGCCCCTGGCTGCCTTGCTTGGTTATCTAATCCTAATACGGAAGTGGGTGCTGCTGCACCTATATCCAAAGGTTTCTCTATTGATTTCAACTTCCTAGCTTTCATTGCCTTTTGTGAAGGTCTCTTTGGCCATCTTAATATACCATTTGGGTTGTGATTCGGGGACTGATTTGCCATTTCGTGAAGTATTTTAGCACAAGCTAGTAACTCTGGAGAATGTGCAGCTGCAGCTGTCATAAACAAAAATTAATTCTACTGAAGAGAGTAAGGGCCAATCGAATAAAGAAAGAAAGCCATGTCAAGAGCCTAATATCGCTTTTATTTGTTGGTGTCATTACGGAGTAAACCATTGAATCATTAGACAGCGTGAAATAGAAAAACTGATCTGATCCTGGGATTTTGGAGGTCCAAACCACAAAAATTTGGACTTAAATGCTTTGTATTAATAAATGAATAAAATGTGGTATATTTTTATGAAGATATTTTCCTTTTCATTTACAAAACTAGTATTTGAGATTTGTAAAGTAATTTTTATGTGAAAATGGTTACTTCCCGAGACCCCTGGTTTCATATTTCCATCTTTAAGAATATATTAAAAGCGAAGCGTAGAGCGCGCATATAGAAAATAAGGGTCAATGCAAAAAACGTACTGTTCTCTACATCCTCGACTTCTACATGAGACCCTGTTTACGAAAAGGAAATAAAATTCTGATTAGAGGCGTGATGAAGAACCAAAAAGTACAATGATCACATATCTAATTCTTCGTAAAATTCTTACCAGTTGATATATGAGAAAATTTAGCCAAAGTTGGAACAGATGGTGAACTGCACTCAACCAACAAAAGGTTACTTACAGATGTCAAATTTTCCTTTTTTAACATTCCCAGATCTAGTCCTGAAAGAAGATTATGATCAAAAGTGATCGACTCCAAATTTGTAGAAAAGCCACTAGCGCACCCAGGACTACTTTTATTCTGACCTATTCTTGCCCATCGACCATGGCATGTTCCCTTTCTTGGTAAGGGCTTAGCTCTATCTGAATTGGATCTACAATACCCATTGAAGCTATTAGACCATGAAAAGGGAGGCAAGCTAACTCCACGGGATATGTGTTTGCCTGAACGCTGGTCAGAGCTGCTTCTTGAAAGTTGAGGATGTTTCAAGACTGCTTGAAGCAATGAGTCTAGATCTCTTGGTGGAGGAAGGGCTAAACGTTCCAAAATTTCTTTAGGCAGACCAGGTTGAAAATCATGTAAATTCAGAGAGGTTTCTCCGTTGTTATCGTCATCCTGATAACTCAAACAAAGCAGTCTGCGTGAGGGTTAGCCAGAGAGTATCACCTGGAGAATTACTTTTTCGATGAAGTGATCCTTGTTTATCAGATACACCCTTTATGTTATTCACTGCAGCCACATTGGTAGTGCCTTCTGAAAGAGCAAATTTCGCTCTCTTCGAAGGGCCAGAGCTATTTCTTGAAAGTTTTCCTGTTTTTTGGTGCAGTTGCACACTGTCTGGCTTAGCATCTAGCAGAAAATGATTTGATCTTATCGAATTGAGCTTTTGAGATGAATCTTCCATATGAAGCTTGATGAGACTTGACTGTAACAGGTCACCCTCATTAAGTACTTTTTGCAACACACTGGATTCTGGATTTATAGTACTGCTTGTTGTGACTAAAAATTACGAAAAAAAATAGTTGGATATTGCTACAAATATATAAATATACAGCAAAAACTTTGAAGTGTGCATAAATTAGTTGATACAGTGACCATCGAACATAAATACCAGACATAATAAATACCCGGTACCACCTGGAATCACTATCTATATCTACTGAATCATTTATATAGCTTTGTTGCCCATACCTTGTCATTTCCTGGATATTGTTACAAATATATAAATATACAGCAAAAACTTTGAAGTGTGCATAAATTAGTTGATACATTGACCATCGACATAAATACCAGACATAATAAATGCCCGGTACCACCTGGAATCACTATCTATATCTACTGAATCATTTTCCAAACAATTTTCGGTTCGATCAAAATTCTCGGTTTGTAATTTTCATACAAATTTAATCCTCACCTGAATCATACTGTTTTCGGTCTACGAAGAACTCTCTACTATTGGGTGGCTTATAATCTTTACCTCTCCATATAACAATTTGCTCTTTATCAAAGGTCACCGGAATACATGGCACCATGTCCTGTGGACAAGCATATACCCTCACAGTTAAGAAACAATGCAGAAAATGTATAGATATAACAAAGAACTGCAGATCACGGAGTCGAAACAAATATACACCAACATTAGAAGGAAGCTAGTCAGCTTGTATAGATTAAAGCCACGACTCTAACAGGCCTACATTCACACGGGATCCTTGCTATGTTACTAACTTTACGCGGAACACAACGGCTAAGAACACTGGTTAGTATAAAAAAAGTAACTGATGCTTTTTTTGTATTGAGTGACTACGGATGCAAACCGAAACCAACAAAAATGGTTGTTTTGATTAAAAAAAAATACTAGTGGCTTTTTTTATACACATCACGAGTTTCGGTGACTAATCAGGGTTCTTAGCCCACCAAGTAGTCTCTTAGACAATAAACATAGCTCAATTAAGCAAGAAATAATTCGATACAATTAGAGTACAAAATTTTAAACAGTACGACAGGAAAATAGTATCTTACCCTAAGTTTGCAGCCTATTTTCTTGTAATCACTTCTTTCAAGCCCTTGGCAGTCTATTCGTACAAGCTCACTCACGATAAAAGCGTCCCTGACCATGGGTACTAGACTCCCGTAATAACCATTCTTAGCTGCAGTTGCATGTAAGTTCCAAATTCAGGTACCGAAATATCATTAGCATATTATACATAGTATGAAAAAATACATACCAAGTTTTGTCAAAACAGGAACGGCTAGTCCTTTCTTCCTCATTTCCTTGGTTTCTTCAATACTCAAACCTTCTACGGTTGTTTTGATTAGTCTAGGATAGACAGGCTCATGAGGTCTCCACAACATCAATGGAACTGTAGGCCTTTTCTTAGGGTTGTAATTTCTGCCTCTATATAAAACAAGAGTGCCACAATGTCTATGAATCACCTTTCCAAAGGTTTTATCCTATAAACGCCGCGTATAAAACTCTCATGAATATCTTTGGTTTTACAAAAAAAATCACTTAGAATCTAATAAAGATGAACTCTAACCTCAAGCTGGAATGTAACGTTATTCATGTCAACAGTGGAGACACCAAGGCATTTAATCCTGACAGCTTCAGCAAGCTTCCAATGGTTAAAAATATCATTGAGCATGTTGTGTGTTAAACCATCTCTTCCTGGAAATGCGAATTCAAATATAACTCAATCTAATATATGATCATACATAAGACACAGAGTGTATAAACATTAATTAGATTAATTAAAAGTTTTAAAATTTACTACTAAAACAAAATGTAATATTAGTTTTCCTGTTTTTACTATTCGGTTATATTTTAAATATAGACCAATCTACTACAAAATCTTATTACCGTTTAGAAAATACAAAACATAAGGAAACGAAGATTGTATGAAATATAACTTACTTATACACTTGCAAATACTTACAACTAATTTCGTCTTAATGCAATATCTCATATAAGTACAAGAAAGTTAATCTAGAGTAAAATATAACAGAGTGTCTTAATGCAATATCTCAAATCATAATGGAAAATTGGATTTAAAAAAATTTAATATCATGCATAATTGGATTTAAAAAAAATTAATATCATGCAATATCTCAAACCAATACTTCAAATATGAGGTGAGTTTGAAGTAATAGTTTGGTACCGACACTCTCTAGCTTATATGTCAAATATAATTTTATTGTTTTCAGTATTAAATGCCTATATGTTATTGGTTGCTTTTGATAATTTGATGAACTTTCAGTTTTCTAAATCCTAGATGCACATGAACGAGGTTTTTAACAAATGGCAATGGCATCAGCTGTACTCTCTCATGGAGTTCTTCTTGGATAACCAACTTCAATGCCGCCACTAACGAGACCGATAAGTTTTCCGATAAGAAACCGGTTTTTGTAGTCGTAGCTCAGAAGAAAGCCAAGAAGCTACGAAAGATAATCTTGAAAGAAGATGTGCAAGACCTAGGCAAAATAGGGCAATTGTTGGAAGTCAAGGCAGGTTACTTCAGGAATTTTCTATTGCCTTTGGGAAAAGCTCAGATTGTCACTCCTCTTCTTATCAAGGAGATGAAAGTAGAAGAGGAAAGAATCGAAGCTGAAAAGAAACGGGTCAAAGACGAGGCAGACCAACTTGCTTTAATGTTTGAAACTGTTGGTGCTTTCAAGGTGAAGCGCAAAGGTGGGAAAGGAAAACAAATCTTCGGAAGTGTTACTGCTCAAGATCTTGTTGACATAATCAAGTCTCAGCTCCAAAGAGATATAGACAAACGGATTGTCTCTCTTCCGGATATACGAGAAACAGGAGAATATATCGCAGAATTGAAGCTTCATCCAGATGTTACAGCCCGTGTTCGTGTGAACGTGTTTGCTAACTAAGGGAAGCACTTTTACTATCCATTTAGAGTCAAACAACTACGAGTACACTCACTTAAGTTCTGGTAAATCATAGTGAAGTGCAGTAACAGGTCTGGTGAGGTGTTTGGTGGTGAATCAGAACTCAGAAGTATCAAGTTCTATTGTCCAAAAGTGATGTACAAGTTCTATTTACCTTAACGGTTCACCCATATGAAAGACTGTAGTGCAATATCAACTGCTCCTCTTTATAACAAACAGTATTTTCCTTTGTTTCAAAAAAAAAAAATCCTAGATGCACATGTAAAGAGGAAGAAACTAGATGTGAACTAGATGTGACCAGGAACTCCATGAACTCCACTCACTCTCTTTTTCGATAAGAGGCCTTTCACTGAAACCACAACTAATCAAACAGATAGCCACATAAAGTACAAAAACACAAGCACAAAGCTGGATAACAAAACAAAAACAGGTACCCATACAAAACAAAAACAGGTACCCATACAAAAACACAAGCACAAACCAGGAACTCCATGAACTACACTTTTATCAAAAAGAATACCAGTGAACCCATATAAATTAATCAAAGAAGCTTGCAATGTATTATACTCATGAAAAGGCAGAGCACGAGATTAAAGGTTACCTAGATTGATTTGTCTTTTGGTTTTATTTTTCTGACACTGCTCAACCAAGACTTTCCTCTCGGCTTCAGTCAGTGGCGCCCCTTGAACCCTCTCCTTCATCGCCTTCCTCTTCTCCTCCAGCTTAGGATCCTCCACACCATCGACCGAACGCACTTTCGGGTCCACCGCAGGAGCACAAACACCGGTCCACTCTCTATCAAGCCGACCCGGTCCAAACGGTGAGTATTTCGGTTCCCTTAGCCCGATAGGTCTCACGTAAGGGCTGCTTTCCGTGTAGCTATAACGGAAATCGAAGGGTAGATTCGAGCGAACCTTCCTTACTCCTTCCAGGGACGACGGTGGCTTGTATCGCGGTTTCTCCTTTTTCTTAAAGCTAGGGGATTGAGAATCGGGGGAGAGTGAATCAGGGGGGTTGAAATTGTAGTAATCACGGAGTTTTGAGGAGGAGGAGGAGGAGGCGGTGGGGGAAGAGAAATGGCGGCGGAGAAGGGCGGAGAAGGGCGAAGAAGAGTAGTGGTTTTGCCGGTAAAACATTTTCTTCAAGGGTTTATGGGAAGAAGCGGACGGCGGTGGCCTACGAGTTTATGGGTTTGGCATCTCAAACTGGGTGATGATGTGCGTAACTTCATTGGGTGAGCCGTGAGAGAGACTTGTAGGGCTGTGTTTTGTTTCATTGATTGGTAAATCTGACGGCGGAGATTGCGTTTCTGATGTAAATATTCTTTCGCTTTTATTTAATTCTTTTAATATGTAAAAAAGGTGAATTAAAATAATCGAACTGGCAAGGAAGGAATCCAATGTGGGTGTTTTAATTTTATTATTTACTGTACGAGATTGACATTTGAAACAGTTTTTTTTTTTCTGTCTTATAAGAATTTTTTTTTTTTTTTTTTTTACCAAAACATGCAAAAGCATACTGATCCAAGATTTCTTACAATATCCGGGAAGAAATACACTTACTTTCTAAGCAGTAACAATGAGCATCAAGATATTTGACAAAAGAAAAAATCATGCAAGATACTAAAACCAGTCTCGAGAATTAGAAAGGATGGAAAACTTAGAAAGCTGCTCCGTTAGTGGTAGGAATCCTCTGCCTCTTCTCCACAAAACCCGATGGAAACCAGCCTGCTCTTCCTTTACATTCTCCTTCGGACCATCCTGTTTGGCTCACCTGCCGCACGACTACATAGTCCCCTAATGCCAAGTTCAATTCTTTCTCAGATGCAGCAGCAAATGCATGTATTACTTCAGCCAAGAAGTAAGTTGTTTTCTCGGAGCTGTTCCCTGATGGAATTGGAATTGTAGGAGGGGCCGAATCTTTACGTTGTTTATCAGAAACCATCTCAACTTCGACATCGCTAAGAATAGCAGCAATAGGTAGATGATAATTCTTCTCCCCTTCAACCATTGATGCTAGCCTCTGAAAAGTGAGTCTATGTTGCTGAGCTTCAACTGCAGCTAATGCACCTGTAGCTTCCTTACCCAGAACTGCCATATTTGCTTTTATCTCTTGCATTTTTGCTTCTGCTACTTCCAACCTTGCCATGTTTTCAGGAATCGGAGATTCTCTAACACGTTGTTGTCTCCTGGATATTTCAGTTGCCTGTGTCTCTGCTTCCTGTCTCATTTTACTATAACGCTGAGCAAGATGACGTGCATCTTCTAGTGGTGCACCGGCAATCATTGATCTCAAGGGATCTAAAACCTGCGAAGACAATAGTTTATTGAAGTCTTCTTGCTCCCTTTCTATGTGTTTCTGGGCATCACCGTATATGGCTGCAGCCTTGGCCAAGATGTTTTCGTTTATGACTTGACTGTTTTCAGTCCCATATCTGCAGCAATCCTCAGAGAACTTGGTTCCTGCTTCAATGTGTTTTAAACCAATGGATGCAAAGATATCTGCAGCTTTAACAATATCTCTTTGGAAAGCCTTAGCTGATCCAGTGGACCTGTATAGCTTCTCTAGCTGTTGATGTCTTTGCATCTCGACCTCATCAATAACCATTACATGTGAACTCTCATACCCGGTTCCACTTAACTGCTTTATAACAGCCTGTTGTTGCTTGGCGACTTGTTCTCTGAGCTTACTGGCTTGTTTTCTTAAAGCATCCATTTTTATAACTCTTCGATCTTCTTCGTAAAAATGTAAAAAAAGAAGAAAGAACCAGAGGTTTGAACCGAGTTGGGTTTTCTTGAAAGTTTGGATTTTGGTGTATCCTGTCTTATAAGAAATTAAATAACAATAGTTTCGGCATGCTAAATTCATGGGTAACTTTACATGATGCATTACGTGTGATTTGGTTAAATATCGGAGGGGACGTATTAAACCCCCGTCACGCCTGTCGCGCTCGAGAGGGAGAAGTGTGATTTCTAGATATGTTTATAAATATATTTTCTTTAAATATTAATTACAAATAATATAATATATATATATATATATATATATATATATATATATATATATATATATATATATATATATATAAAAGTTTTAAACAAAAATACTAAACCTACAAAAGAAAATGTTTGGGTTATAAGACACGATAAATTTAAAATAAATATTAACTAATTTGATGATCTATAATTAATGCAATTACAATAGGGGGTTAAAATCAATTATCAAACTGATTAATATTATACGGATTAATATTTTACATCCTAATACAGATTCATATTTTAAATGTAAATTTTATCATAGGTGATAGTACTAATAAATAATGATAGATTCGATTTGATTATCAATTATTGTAACTCATTAACACTAATAACTACATAAAACAAGGATAAGTTAAGTACATCAGATGGGGTCATACCGACCAAACTATTTTGGTACCAACGTATACGGACGACAAAGGTCATGTGATAAATAATAGTCTCATAGCATGTATGGTAAAAGTGGCGAAGACATAAATGAAACTACTATTGGAGTCTCTTAAGACCACCTAGGTCAATCATTGCATATAAGACAGAAGTTGAGCTTTCTGCTAGCAACATCTGATATACTCTACGAGAAAACACAGTCATATAGGATATGGATGATGGATTCCCTCAAAATAACAAACGACACAGTCGTGAAAGGTGTATAATCCTCAACTAATGAGCTCATCCCGAGTAGTCATCTTTCCATGTATGTCGAAAGATAAAATCATGACGATAAATATTATATTCATGTCATACCTGATGAGTCTGGATTCCGTCACCACTTTGGACAGGGTCAGTTCGGGCAATATCTACCTAACCGAACAGGGACAGTTCGGACACCATCATCCATTGGACTGTTCGAACAGAACTAAAGTATTTAAAACATAATCACTTCTTGACTAAGCTGCATGTACTCCTACTTAGAACTTATGGGTCCTTAAACTCGACTTGGGTCCATTAAACACGACCCGAAAGTCCATAAGGCCCAAATGTAAGGGTATAAATACCCAACCACCAACATTAAATGAGGGTAATGAAAATTAAATACAACCAGGCTGCTTAATTCTCCCTCTACACTCTACCCAAACATTAAATACTCACAAACTTCCACAAAACTCTAAACAAAATTACAAACTTACCCTCAGACAAAAATAAACCACACCAAATTGACGACCACAGTGGGAGCACGACGGTGCCTGAATCTAGTATTCGAAACCATCAGAAAAAATCAATCCGAATGAATCCGGACGCCCCGGAAGTACCACCAGCTTTGCTTGAAATGGTGGGTGAAAATGAAGAATACATCATCGAGGAGCGTGATAGATTAAAGGGCGAGATAGAAGCTCTGAGGGAAGAAAAGGCAAAGTTGGGCATAAAAGAGAAGTCAAAGGCATCAGTTGCTCATCATACCAACAACCCTAGAGAGCACGAGCCTTCGAAGACCCATGTGAGTACCAAGAAGACTCATGCTAGCTCCAAAAAGTCTCACCGGTCCAAGCCAGTGGAGAGCTCTGATTCAGACTCAGAGTCTTCCAGTAGCTCCTCGGACGAAGATGGAGTTGAAGAATCCTTGTCCTCCAGTACCGATGAGGGCCGATCTAAAAAGAAACAAAAGTTGATTAAAAAATATTCAAGAAAAAAGGATAGACATGGAAAGTTGAAGAGGCATATAGGCAAAGGATCATCTCACAACCGGAGACATGTAGACCGGATGCTGGTGGATCATTTTGCCTTCCACGATGAACCAGGAATCTTTGCAACTCCCAATGAGGATATTGTTTTCAGTCGTGGCCGGAATTGGAGACAATCTTCATTGTCTTCCAAGATCCTGTCCGGAAACCTCCCTAAGAGGTTCGATAGTACAAAAATGGAGAAATACGATAGCAGTAAAGATCCGGACAACCATTTGGAACAATTTAAAAACTTTATGATGAATTTCGATGATGACGACAAGTTACTTTGTAGAGCATTCTCTCAATCCTTTACGGGGAGTGCTCTGAAGTGGTATAACAGCCTACCACAAGGCTGCATCAGAAATTTCGATACCTTTTGGGTGGCCTTTCGAAGGCAATTCGTTGGAAGTAAGGAATTGAAGGGCAATGGGGACACAATTATCCATTGTGCCCAAGAACCGAACGAATCACTGAAAGAATATATAAGTCGTTTTGTAAACACCAAAAACGGGTTGGCTGATTGCTCTGAGCAAGTAGCCATAGCATCTTTGAGGCAGGACTTAAACCCTGGAAATTTAGCTGATTCGGTGACAAGAAAGAAAGCCATGACTTGGGGAGGTTTACTGAATCAGGTCGGAAAGCAAATCAACGTTGATGAAACAAAGAAAACTAGGGTGCACAGGCAGGTGAGGTCTGCCTCGGTTGCACCAAACCCCAACCAAAATCAGTCCGGGAACAAGGCAAGGGAGGTCGGCCAGGGTCATAACAGAGCCAAAGCTCAGTCTCAGCCAGCTGCGCCTGCCCAGAGTCAACAATCTAGAAATAAGAGAGGGCCTTGGGTTCAGCCGGAGTGTTTTGCAGAGTTAAAAGAAAGTGTGGCCACCATTTATGACAAAACAAAGGAAGAAGTACACTATAGAAGGCCGGCTGCACTGCAATCTCCTAGGGAACATCGTAACAATTCGTTCTGTCAGTACCATAATGATACTGGCCATACCACTGACGATTGTATTGCTTTAAAACAAGAAGTTCAGAATTTAATTGAAAGAGGAAAACTGGGGGCATATGTCAAAAGAAGAGGAGGAAACAGGCCTGATAATGCTCATCGGGCTGGTCCGAACAATGTAGGCACATCTGCTCCGGAGGGAGCTATGGTTATAATCGAAAGATTCGATATAGAGTCAGAGTACTTGGATCATGATCCAACTCGAAATAGAGTGGGTGCCATTGAGGAACGTAGTAAAACAGTCTACGGGCTTATTAAGTTTTTTGAATCACTCACAATTTTTGGAGGGGATACTATGACAGCTCCTACTGCTTCTTCAAGGAAGAGGCAGGTTCATACTTTAGCTACCCAGCTGGAATGAGACATGACCTCCTATCAATCACAAATTACATTTCCCTTCATTGTTTTCGATGAGGATGACTTAAGGGATATAGATGGCCCTCATGAAGATGATGTTGTCATAGGAGCATCCATTGGGGGCAATGACATAAGACGAATCCTGGTGGATACTGGGAGTTTGGCCAATATCCTCTTTTTAACCTCTTACAAAAAAATGAAAAATCCAGCCGTAATCCAATGTTCGGACAGATCAATGAAGTTTTGTTGGGCAAGGGCCCTTTTAAAAAAATGGTTAGAATACTTTTTATTGTGGTGGATTGTCCCACTTGTTATAATGCTATTCTAGGGAGGTCTTGGCTCTCTATGATGCATGCAATGGCCTCCATAGTTCACCAATGTTTGAAATATGTTGTTCAAGGACAAGTGGGAGTTGTTCGGAGCAGCCAAAAAGTTGCAAGAGAGTGTTATGCCACAGCACTGGCTCCACGGACGCTGGGGGCAAAAGTATCAATGAAGAATAGCAGTTTGAGGGGCTTTCTGGGGGTGAGGGTGAAATTGATGACCCCAGAGAGACCCCTGGAGTGTTGATACCGATTGAAGAAGTTGAAACACATTATTTGGAAGAAGGAAAAAATGTTAAGATAGGGTCCAAAATGCCATCTGAACTAAAGATTAAAATGTTGAAGTTCCTAAAAGACCATCAACATGTTTTTTCTTGGTGCAATGTTGATGTTACCGGAGTTCCAGCATATATTATATCACATCACTTGTCCGTCTGGAGAGACATAGCACCTGTGGTACAAAAGAGAAGGGCTTTTTCCAAGGAAAAGGCTGATGTTATTGTTCAAGAAGTCGACAGGCTTACTAAAATGGAGCATATAAAGGAGTCTTAGTATCCTTTGTGGACAGCCAATCCGGTCTTAGTAAAAAAGAAAAATGGCAAGTGCCGTATGTGCATTGACTTCACAGATCTCAATAGGGCATGCCCAAAATATTTATACCCGGTCCCCCGAATTGATCAGCTTGTGGACTCCACTTCTGGGAATAAGATACTGTCTTTCATGGATGCCTTCTCCGGATACAATCAGATTCAAGTAGACCCAAAGGATCAGGAGCATACCACGTTTGTCACTGATAGGGGTATTTCTTGTTACAAGGTGATGACATTTGGGTTTAAAAATGTTGGGGCTACCTACCAGAGGTTAGTAAACAAATCCTTTGTTGATCAAATTGGAAGAAACATGGAAGTATACATTGATGACATGATGGTAAAAAGGGTGAATGAAGAACTACACTTGGCGGATCTCCAAGAAACTTTTACTAACTTAGTAAAAGTAAATTTGAAACTAAATCCAGAAAAATTTGTGTTCAGAGTGCAGTCCGGGAAATTCCTAGGCTATATAATAAGTAAGCATGGGATACAGCCTGATCCGGACCAGCTTAATGCTTTATTCCAAATGGAGCCTCCTCGGAATATTAAAGAAGTACAACGGTTGAATGGGAGATTGGCTACTTTAAATCGATTCATCTCGAGGTCTTCGGACAGATGTGCCCCGTATTTTCAAACTTTAAAGGGTGCAAAGGGATTTTGTTGGACTTCATAATGTGATGAGGCCTTCAATGAGATTAAGAAACATCCGTCCTCCCCCAAGACTTTGTTTAAACCTTGTTGATGGAGAGACACTCTTCGTATACTTGGCAGTTTCCAGTTGTGCCATCAGTGTTGTATTGGTAAGAGAGGTAGATAATTACCCTCATCCGGTGTACTACATCAGCAAGAGCTTGATAGATGCATAAAAACGCTATCTAAAGCTTGAAAGATTAGCATTAGTCTTGGTAATTGTTGTAAGGAAGATGAGGCCTTATTTTCAGGCTCATCCTATTATCGTCCGAACATCCTTTCCCTTGAAGAATGTTCTTCAAAAGGCTGGCATTTCAAGTAGAATGACTAAATGGTCAGTAGAGTTGGGGGACTTCGATATTGATTTTGCTCCTCGAACAGCAATTAAAGCCCAAGATGTGGCTGATTTCTTAGTTGAATTCCACTCAGATAGGGATACAGAGCAAACAACTGAGATGAAGGATAAAAAGGTCTGGATTGTCCGGACAGATGGTGGATCAAGTACTATGGGATGTGGTGCAGGGGTATGCTTGACCTCTCCGTATGGTGACAACATGTACCAGGCTATATGCTTTGCTTTTAGGGCTTCTAACAAAGAATCTGAATATGAAGCAGCTATAGCTGGTTTGAAGTTGGATTTCATTTGTGGAGCCAAAAGGGTCAAGTTAATGAGCGATTCCCAGCTTCTTATCCATCATGCACATGGTCAATCCGAAGCTAAAAAGGAGCAATTAGTGAAGTATTTACTTCTTCTTAAAAATGAGGCACTAAAGTTCAAAAGCATTGTCTATGAACACATACCCCGAACAGAAAATGAACTAGCAGATTCTTTGGCAACTATAGCCTATACTGAGTCATACCCTTGGATCCATGTGTTGGAGTGTCCTTTTATTCAACTCAATGTGGGTAAAGAGGAAGAAATTCTCGATGTACAGATGAAACAACCCCAAGATTGGAGATTTCCTCTCCTGCAGTATCTCTCTGATGGCATCTTGCCTCCGGATAAATCACTAGAAAGAAAAATGAAGCACATACTAAGAGATGTTTTGTATAAAAAGTCTTACAGTAAACCTCTTTTGCGATGTTTGGGGGATGAAGAGTCTCAAATAGTCCTCTCTGAATTACATGATGGTGAGGGATCAGCTCACTGTGGATTTAGGGCTCTAACAAGGAGATTTTTATTGGCTGGCTAGTATTGGCCCTCTATAATGCAAGATGCTAAGGAGCTGGTGAAAAGTTGTGACCCATTCCAGAGATATAGCAATGAAATTCATGTCCCAACCATCCCTTTAGAGTCAATTTCTGAGCCTATACCTTTTGCTCGATGGGGGTTGGATTTGGTGGGACCTCTTCCTATGGCATCCGGAGGACACGGGACAATAATTGTCGCAATTGATTACTTTTCAAAGTGGATTGAAGCAGACTCGTTGGCAGGTACAACATCAAAAGCTGTCATAAAATTCATTTTATCTAATATCTGTTGCAGATTTGGTGTTCCACAGAAGATAACGATAGACAATGGGCCACAGTTCGACAACAAGGAAATATAGAGTTTTTGTGCCTCTAGGGGTATACAACATTGTTTCTCCTCGCATGTTCACCCACAAGCAAATGGTCAAGTTGAAGTGGCTAACAGTACTGTCCGGTTTGAAGAAAAATTTAGAAGGGGCTGCTGGAAAATGGCCTAGTTTTTTACAAGAGGTTTTGTGGGCCTACCGGAGTACACCTGGGCCTGTAACACAAGAGTCACCTTTTGCCTTGGTCTATGGGATGGATGCCATAGCTCTCATAGAAGCAACTCTCCCTTCCTTTCGAGTTCACAATTTCTCCGAACACGCTAACGAAGTGGAAATCAGGGGTCAGCTTGACCTAATAGAAGAAAGACGAGTTAAGGCTCATCTTAGAGCTGCACACTATCAGGGTTTGATGAGAAACAAGTTTGCTTCCAGAGTTAAAAGAAGAGATTTTCAGCCGGGGGACAAGGTGTTAAGGAAAGTCTTCTTACACACTAAAGAGAAGCTGCTCGGCAAACTGGCCCCAACTTGGGAAGGACCTTATATAGTCATTGAAAGGCTCAAACCTGGAACATACTGGCTAGAAGACAAGGATGGAAGGGTTTTGAATCACCCTTGGAATATTGAGCATCTCCGGTTGTACTTGGAGTAGAAGCTATGTAAATATTTACTTGTTTAAAAATCCATGTAAATATTTGGAGGCATACTCTTTCCTACTCTGGTGGCGCGGGAAGGTTTTAATGAGGTGTCCAGACTTTTTTATAAAATTTGATGCCTTATTAAAAATTTGAAGTGTTTTTACTTTGTTTCTTGTCACACCATCCGGATTGAATTAAAAGAATGATGACTACTTAAACATTTGTCATTGGAGAATTTAAACACTCTCACTTTAGAATATTTATGAAATAACTAAGGGTTGTTTAAACACTAGCCACCAAAATTGAAACAAACTATGAAAGAATGCAAGAGTTGTGTAAAACAAAGATATTCATTGAAATAACCCAAGTGCCTTGGCCTTCCAAGGACTTTAAAACTGTCAGACAAAACAAAAGATCTATCCGGTCAAATGTCGGACACAATTACAGAAATGCCTTTGCCTTTCAAGGACTTTAGTTTAATCAAAAATAAAAACACACATAAAAGATAATTCATAATCTAAGACCGAGCCTTTGAAGATGGCTCAGCCTCACTTGTCTTCTTCTTCTTGGGATCGTCCTTCTCCTCATTTGGGCCCTCCCCGGTGTTCTCTTCTTCGTCAGAAGAGGAAGCACTAGAATAATCATGCAAGTCTCCATCAGCCATAGTATGGAAGGGAAGGTCTTCGTATTCTACATGAAGCCACAAATCTCCAAGGTTCCTCTTCGGGAACTTCTCATGAAAGAGCAAGACCATGTCCGACCTCACTTTGGCGTACATTTTCTCTTGAGTATCTATTACATTGTTGGCATAAGCATCGATCTTGGTCTGGATTTTAGCCTCTTGCTCCCTTAGCAGATCTGCTTTTTCCTGTGCGACTTTCGATACCGAATCCTCAAGTACGATTTTGTCGTTAGTCAGAGTATGGATGACTTGGTCTTTGGCCTTCACTTCCTCTTTCGAAGAGGAGAGATCATTCTCCAACCCGGACAGCTTTGCTCGGAGGTCTCTGATAGTATCTTCTAAGCCAACCTCCTTTGTAGCCCAACCATTCTGCTTCTTCTTTAACTCCTCGTTTTCTCCCTTCAGAATGTCAACATTTTGGGTGGCAGTGAGGAGGGCGTTGGCAAGTTTTTCCTTGTCAGAGTTAAGGGAGGTGATGATCGCTGTCTGACCTTGTACTTGGTTCTCCAGGACCAACACTGGTTGAACAGTACTCATAATAGAGTGGGTTATAACATCTCTTTCACTTGAAACAGTGAAAGTTTTACCATTAAAGGCGACGATGTTTGAAGTTCTCTGAGGGAGGTAAAGCCCAGCAAAGTCATCTCTGGGAAGGTTTGTGAAATAGTTGCCAAGTCCATCCAGCCCTGTGATGTCAACACCATCAATGTTGAGGTCTCCTCCTCCAACCTCGTCAGTTCGAAAGTCACCAAGGATCTCCTCTGCTCTTGTTGGATCAGTAGGGTCAACAGGAGGGAGAGGCTCTGGTGGCCGGAGAGAAAGTTCATCACCCCTAGTGGTCTTTTTCTTTTTGGCCTCCCTCTCCTTGTTTTCTGCTCCACGTTTTCGGTCTCTCTTGGGAACCCTTGGAGGTTTGGGAGACCCTACATCTTCCCTAGTACTCTCCTGCTCCACCACTTCTAGGAGAGCAGCATCAATCTGACTTGGAGCTGGCCTCTCTTGGGTTTTTGGAGCAGCTTCCTCCACTTCAGCAGGGTTGGCCTAACCGCACTCTTCTTACCCTTCCCCTTCTTTCCTTTCATTTTACTTGGGGCCTTGGCTCGACCTGGCAAGTATAGTGACCCATCCGGTTCGTGTGTTCTCTTGAGGACTACATCCGGAGGGGGTGGAGTGGTGAGTTCTTCCCAGGTCAAGTCCCTCCGGCCAGTAGTGTTCCAGAGGTGAGACCTTGCGAGATTGCCTCCAGTAAAGGCATCATGGAACCGGTTTCCCCACTTTTCAGCAGCCCAAGTGTTGATCTTGGTACAAGTGGTCTGCCCGGCCTTTAAATAGTCATTGAAGTCTTTGGGCAGCTCTGTCAAGGAAAAAAGATAAGACCAGTCAGTTTAAACAATTTCGTTAAAAGTAAAAATGAGAATGTTAGGTAGTATCCTTACGATCACTTCTCCATCTGTTGGTGAGGAGACTCGGATTGACTTCAACTTTGATCTTCCTTCCATTATCCCAAGCGCCGCTTACGAACAGGAATTGAGTCATCCAATTCCTCTCCGACTCAAGCAGGTCATCCACTGCTTTATAATTATCACCCATGTTGAAGTGATAGAAGGGAATGTGGTGGTTTCTATAGAGACTGGCCACAGCTGCGAATTCCTCCATTGGTAAAGGAATTCCGGAGAGCCTAGAGGCCATGATACAGGGCATAAGTGTGTACCAGGCGTTGGGGCTCAGTTGACTAGGGCAAAGCTTGATGAGGTGGAAATACCTAACTATCTCCGGATCTAAGGGGAACCTTAAACCCCAGTTAAAAATCTCGGTGAAGATGACTATTTCACTAAGTTTTCAGTCCATTGGGGTTTCAGGGTCTATGGGGATTCTTATTTTTACATTCTCCGAAATCCCCAACTTCGTACGCATCCGGCCCAATTCGGCTGTATGGATGAAAGCATAGTTGATTTTTTGTAAGGCAAGAAGATATCTAACGTATACCTTATGGAAAAAAGGTCCCACTTTTCCTTCGAGGATTTCTGGTAATTCTGGGTACCTAAGGCATAGTTTCTCTTTGCCTTTATCTTTCTTAGCAGCAACAGCATCAGAAGTTTGTCCGGAGGGTTCGGACTCGAATGGAGCCTCTTCGATGGAGTCCTTCATTACTTCCTCCATTACCGATGAGGGATTCTCAGTTGTTTTTGGGAGGGGGAGTTTGAAGTTGGTTCAGTCAGGCCTCCGGACTGTTGGGCCTCAATACTTTCCTGAACTTTGGCCTCTGGTTGGGGCTCCGATGTGGTAGTTTCTCTTTGGGGGCTTGAGCTAGTGGCCTCCGGTCCGGACAGCCTATCCTGAGGTGCTTTATGGGTGCCTCTGACCCTGTATTACTGTCTTTAACCCCTGACTTTGAAGGGGTACCTTTGGAAGCCTGCCCTTTAACCAGCCGGCCTCTTCTTCGATCGACCAGTTTATTGGGAGAGGTATCTGCATCTAATCTCATTGCTATAAATGGGGAAGGCCTTTTTAAGCTAGTAACTGCTGGCCCTGGTTCAACGGTGGGTTCTGATTCTTGAACCGATGAGCCTGAGACAATGGGAGAAAGGCTGGTTTGAAACAATCTCCTCGATTTGACACTTCTTGTTGAGGAGGAACCCTGGTTAGGCTCTGTGTTTGAGGTTACTGGTTTGTCGATGGGGGAGGTAGGTAGGCATGCTGCAATACGCCTTTCCCTTTCAACTTTTTGTGCCTTTTCTAGCTCTGATAGATTAAGCCACCCGCCTCTGATTAAAGCGTTCCTAGCCGTGAACATAAACAACCAAAGAAAAGAACTTGTGTTTGAGAGAGAAAGTTCTGAAAATTAGCAAAGTGTATATGAAGATGATGACAAAACAGTGGAAAAGTGTTTAATTTATAGTAAACCCCAAAAAGGTGCTTTGATTCCTAGGAGAATTCGAAAGGATTTGCAATGATTAAGAAAAGGCGCTGATGTCACCTTCATTTAATGAAGAGGTTGCTTTTCAGAGAAGGTGGGAGCGAAATTCAAGGTGAAAAAACGGCTGAAATAACGAACCAGAGAGAGACACGTGTCCCACGAACTCTGGCAAAAAACCGTTTAGATTCAAAGAACTTTTTTCAGTCTGGATAAAACTATAACACAATTCGAAGGACCTGTCCGGATGTAACTGTCATTACCAACAGACTATTTTTTAGGTATTTCCAAAGGTCTTTGAACACCACCTAAAAAGGGGCTACTGATGAGTCCGGATTCCGTCACCACTTCGGACAGGGTCAGTTCGGACAATGTCTACCTAATCGAACAGGGGCAGTTCAGACACCATCATCCATTGGACTGTTCGAACAGAACTAAAGTATTTAAAACATAATCAATTCTTGACTAAGCTGCCTGCACTCATACTTAGAACTTATGGGTCCTTAAACTCGCCCCGGGTCCATTAGACACGACCCGAAAGCCCATAAGACCCAAATGTAAGGGTATAAATACCTAACCACCAACATTAAATGAGGGTAATGAAAATTAAATACAACCAGACTGCTTAATTCTCCCTCTACACTCTACCCAAACATTAAATACTCACAAACTTCCACAAAACTCTAAACAAAAATTACAAACTTACCCTGAGACGGAAATAAACCACACCAATACCAACCCGACACATGGAGTAATCGTCTCGATGGCATGGTAGATGTCTAAAATAGTGAAAATACTATCCATATTATTAGCGGTCTAACAATGAATGTCGTTCCAGTATATATTTTAGACATAAAGAGATATAATAAGGTTAATAATCTTTATAAGGTTGTTGTGATTTACGGTACTACCATACCTGATTCGTGAAGGCCAACTCGAATGATTATTAACAATAATATCTGAAACTTTGAGATTAACGTCAAGTCTATAATAACGAATAATATGTTGCTCGTAATATTTAACTATAAAGATTAAAACAGTCATGGGTTGTACCGAAATGAGGTAAACTTCTCATTACCCATTATCACTAAATACAATTTGCAATCCATAGGCCTGAGACGGAGAATTTTCCTCTAGGTTCAAGAGGAAAAGTTATAGAGGTTTAAATTATAGAAGTTCTAATTTTGATTTTTTTTAATTTAATACAGTCATACCAAACTAATCAAATTTACCACTAACAATATACCATAGATGTTTGAGAGCAGCCGCGTGATTCCAGATTTTTAGATTAATGATCTCACTGTCACTCTTCAATAAAAGAAAAGTGACTGATGTTAAAGCCACCTTAGCTCCCTCTACCTTCCTCTCATGATGGGACAAGAGAAAACGAATTAGTAACTCAGAAAGCCAATCCCAAATAATAATAAAAATTATTCTTTAGGTTAACTTACAGACCCGATAACCGATTGAAGTCTTTAATATAATTATTTATGTGGTTAAGGAAGTTACTATCTCAGTGTTATAAAATCATCTGATCATCCGCAAAATATAGGTCAACAATCTTAAATTTGTTAAGCCTATATTGGAATTTGAAATTGATATTGCAACTTTTATTCGTAAATATACTGGAAGAACTTGTATTACTAATATAAATATGAAGATGGATAAATGATCTTATTGTGGGGACCCCTTCATACCTTTCAAAATTATTTAAGAATATTCACTAACGTTTACATTATAGGACGGGATGAAATTACATTGAATAATCCAATTAATCATCCGATTAGGGAAATTCATGACCACTAAGATGTCGAGAATAAAGTGTCATCAAACTTTGTTAAAATATTTTATGAAGTCGTTTTTTATAGCAACATATTGGACTTTATATTAAATTTAGTATCCTTGCAAAAGCTATCGTGAGAGAATGATGTTGTATGATATGTTTCGACCGATTATAAAATTTAGTTGAGAATTGTCACTCAGGTAAAAAAAAATGAGCCATTGATCATACTAGTCATGATATTATAGATAATCTTATATCACGTTGCAACAGAAAATTGGCTCAAATGCTTTACAAAAGATTGAAAATCATTTTTAAAGACAATGGCTCATCACATATGATGAGTCCGGATAACTTAATCACTGCCTACTGATATTTTCGGACAAGGGCAATTTGGACATAAATTTGCCACTGAACTATCCGGACATGACAAAAGTAAAAAAAATGACTAAACACCTTTAAACTAAGCTACATGCTTATCAGCTTAATAAGTAAATGGGTCCTTAAACTTGACCTGTTTCCATAATTTGACTCGAAAGCCCATGGGTCAATAATTAAGGGTATAAATACGCCAACTACTTTAATTAATGAGGGTAATAAACATTTAATATAACCATGCAGCTCAAATCTCTCACTACTAAACACCCTAAACATTTAATACTCTACACACTTCCTAAAACACTTTACAAAACTACCCTCATTCCAAAATAAACCTCGCCAAATTGGCAACCACAATGGGAGGAGAAGGTGCCTGAATCTAGCATTCAAAACCAACAGAAAGACATGTTCAGATGGATCCGAACGAGAAAGTAATTCCACCACCTATGGTGGAAGTGGTTGGGGAAAATAATGAATACACCACCGAAGAACGAGATAAGTTGAGAGCTGAATAGAAGCGTTGAGGGCCATTAAAAAGGTAGAGATGGATTTAAAGGAAAAGTCCAAGGTGTCAATCGTTCACCATACTGACAATCCAAGGGAGAATGATTCATCAGCAAATACTCATTTAAGTACGAAAAATATCCATGTTAGTTCCAAGAAATCTCACCGGTCCAAGCCGGTGGAAAGCTCAGATTCTGAGTCCTCCAGTAGCTCTTCGAACGAGGCTGAGCTTGAGGAATCTTTGTCATCAAGCAATGATGAGTGGAGGTCCAGGAAGAAACAAAAGCTAGTTAAGAATTATTCAAAAATGAGAGATATGCATGGGCGACTTAAAAGGCATTTGGGCAAAGGGTCATCTCACAGCCATAGTCACAGGCATGTGGATCAACTACTGATTGATCCTTTTGCTTTCCATGATGAACTAGGTATTTTTGCAACACCAAATGAAGACACGGTCTTTAATCGTAGCATGAATTGGAGACAATTGCCATTGTCTGCCAAGATCATGTCCAGAACCTCCCCAAGAGGTTTGACAGTACTAAAATGGAGAAGTATGATGGAAGTAAAGATCCAGACAATCATCTGGGGCAGTTCAAGAACTTCATGATGAATTTCGACGACGATGACAAACTTCTATGTACGACCTTCTCCCAATATTTTATGGGAAGTGCTCTGAAACGGTACAACAGTTTGCCTCAGGGTTGTATCAGGAACTTTAACACATTTTGGATTGCCTTCCGAAGGCAGTTTGTGGGAAGCAAGGAGGTTAAGGGAAATATAGACAATATAATCCATTGTGCCCAATAACCAAATGAGTCGTTAAAAGACTATATAAGTCCATTCGTAAATATCAAAAACAGGTTAGTTGATTGCTTCGAGCAGGTAGTAATTAACATTCCGTAAGTCTAGTTCAATGTTTCGAGGCAAAAAATATCACGTCAGTTTTTTTCTTTTTTTTCTTCATGTATATTTTTTTAAAATGTGAAAGATTTATTTGTTAGAAGCGTAACCTATTTATCATATAAAATAATATATTTGTTAGGTTTTAATACAATAACAAAATACAAAAACTCACGTAAAACGATTGATAAATATAAATGACCTGTTGTTTTAAAGAAGTTATTTTTCGTTTTTTACTAAATAGTAAATATATGAATTCAGGTTCATTTTTCGAGCCAATCTTCTTTACCCATTCAAAGGGTTATCCCTCAAATTTAAGCATCACCTGCTATTCTCTAATTAAAAACACCATTAATTTTTTTTCGGAGGTAGAAAAATGTTTCTCTCCATAATTGTGATGAGGTTACCCTTTCAAAAATTAATTTATTTTTATGTTTTCTTAGTGGGAGATGTTATTTGTTTTTGGTTTTATATTTTAGATTTGATCTTATTTAAGGGTAATACACTTAAATATATTCAAATATTAATCATTATTGTCGGTTGATTTAAAGCCTATTTTAATGGTAATTTGGTTGAAACATAACAAGAAGGCTATTTTTTTTGCTATACGCAACCTTGTATGAGGAAAATATAGACATTTCAAATTGTTTTGTTTTGAATTGTATGGTTTTGCACATGTTTTACATATTATTAGTATGTTGTATTATTTTATTGTCTTTTAATCATCTAAAGCACCGATTTTTATTTTCACGTGAAAAAGAATGATGCAACATAAGTTGGACGAATTAGACGAGTTAAGCGTACATGAGGTTGTAAAAATCCAGAAAGCATGATATCCAACTGAAATAGTTAGGATCGAATCCAAAAAATAGATAATATATGTTTTCGAAAAAAACGGACAATATTGGTATCCAAATTCGCATAAAAAATAATGGATAGGGATATAAACATATCCGTATTCGAAATATCTGATATCCGAAAATTTATAAATAAACATAATATTTATATATATATAATATTTATTTAAAGATAAAACTAACTGTAATGTTACCACTAATATTGCCCATTCCCACACTGCATCCCACTAATGTTTGATCGATTAATTCCACAGAGTAGGATTGTCTCCCTCGATACTACAACCACAACTCGACCACTTAGATATCGCAAACCCCAATTCCACATAGTATTGTTATCTCATTCGATACCACAAGCACAATTGAGCCCTTCAGCCCCCAATGGGGTAGCCGAGTCGGTTAAGTATGGCATGTTGTGATCAAAGGTCATGAGTTCGAGTCCCTCTATATACACTTTCTCGGTTGAGCATGTCACCTTGTGTGGTTTACCTTCTGGCGTTGGTTTGCAGGCTATCGCGTCAGACTGAGGGTTTACCCTGTGCGCACTCATTGCACTCTGAGTAGCAGCTGCGGGTTCCCTCCGAAAAAAATAATAATTGAGCCCTTCGATATCGCAAACCCTAATTTTACCATAAATGTCTCCTTCTTCAGCAAGATTCAAAATTCCACAGTGACGGAGTACATCAGTTTTATGAGGAAGATTAAATTGAACTAGGTATTTTCTTATTCGATTGGTTTGTTTTTGCAATGGTTAGCAACATTTTTTTATTCTTAGTGATGATCCACTAAGCGTAATGATCAATGTGAGCACCAAGTTTGTTTTGACTGGTATTCTTTATGATTTTTTAAATCTTTCACGTTGTCTCTTCTTCCGCCATTTGTCACCAACTTGGGCTGCTCTTCTCTTTCTATCTTCACCGATTGTTCAATTCCTGTTTGGTTTTCTATCTTCGGCTTCTGTTGGTAGATTTTCCTAAGGTTTAACTTTTTATTACATTGTTTCCTTCGAATCAATGAACATTAACTTTTTCTACTTTCGATGAAATGATGTTTTACCTTTTGTTAAATTTTAGATTAATTACATAAGGGTATTCATTTAATATTAACAAGTTATCAAATTTAGTTATCTTGTGCATATAATTAACTATCTTGTGTTTGATTTCTATATGGGTTTAAAATAAAGGATCTTCTCAATTGTTTTATAATTTATGTTCGATTTCTTAATATTATGACATGATCGAAGTGTTTTTGGGAAATGATCGAGCTATAGTAGTTTCAGGGTATCATGCAGACCACATGTTGTTATATGTTCAGAGTGATCATGCAATTTATTTTACTCACTTATTGGATTAACCTTTAGTGTTTATTAAGGTTTAAGGGTTATTAGTTATGACACTATGAATATTTGAATGTATACAATTCCTGCAACCAGAATAATTAGTCATGTGCTATATGTGTTTAATATATCTCTCTTTCGTAGTCTCTCTGTTATATATGCATGCAACCAGACTAGGTTTCTAAATTTTATATTTATTGTAGGAGATGCATCAACAACATCCTATAGTTCAGTTGGCATGACATCAACGACCTGCGATGCATATGTTTCTTTGAGTGTAATTCCAATACAAGAGGAAATTAACACATGGAGTGACAAAATAGAGGGATAACCTGCAAAAAATAAAAAAAGGACTAACGTCGGCTGTTTGTACACACTTTAGCCATGTTGAAAGCACAACTAAATAAGGTATTAAATTTACTAAAACTATTGATGCTATTTACATATATTGTCATAGTAAAATTAACAGGGGGAGTGATAAAAGAACCACTCATTTTAAAAGCACACTAAAAAGTGTCAAGTGAGATTAATAAAAATTACCGTGAATCAAATGTATTTAGGAAAACAAGTTGAAACCATAAATCCTCAAGCCAAATTAGGAGTTCATAAATTTAATCCCGCTATTGAGAGGGAGTTGTATGCTAAAATTGTTGTCAAACATAATTTGCATTTTCTTATGGCGGTATATGATTACTTTCATTTTTGAATATCTTATATAATTCCTTCTTACAAGAATCGATTAAGAAATACAGTTAAATATGATTTATTAGCTGTGTATACAACCAAGAAAGATAGGATTTATAAAAAACTTGAACATCTAACATCTAGAGTTAGTCTCACTACATATTGGTAGAAATCAAAGCATCAAAATTTATCTTATTTTTGTGTCACTTATCATTATATTGATGATGAATGGGTATTGCAAAAGCGTTTTATTTATTTTCATGTTGTTATGCATCCATATTCTGGTGTTAATTTGAGTGAGTGGTTGAAAGAGAGAATATTACAATGGAATATTGACAAACAACTATCTTTAGTTGTTGTTGATAATGCTTCTAATAATGTATGGATGCTCTAGGTATTAAGACTTTGTTAACTAGAAAATAGCATTTTTTCATAATGATGACATGTTTTACATGCGTTGTGTACCACATATTCTAAATTTAGTTGTCAAGAGTGAGTTAGAAATGCTAGATTCTTTAATCGAAAAAATTCAATTAACTGCAAGATATATTTAATCATCTCTGCAAAGGGATGAAAAATTTAGCCTTGTCTCAAACTAAACTCAACACTAAAAATGTATTCCTTTAGATATAGATACCCGTTGTAACTCGACTTATAATATGATTATTGCATCTTTTGAACTTCGTTTGGTTATTGAACGTCTAAAATAATTAGAAACTGATTACAAACACTTACCTTCATAAATTAAGATGTGGGCTGACTCTAAGGATGATTGGGTTAGTTTAATGACAACTAAAATGCAACTTAAATTTGACAAGTATTAGGAAGAATGCAACAAGTTGTTAATGGTTGTTGTTATTCTCGATCCTAGATACAAGTTGTCTATTGTGTCATATTCTTATAATATATGTATAATATCCATTCCAACATTCATATAGATGAAATATTTGAGTTTCTACATGAGCTTTTTGATTAATATTTTGAAATGTTTGGAAATATTGGTGAATTTGGTGAAAACTCTGACTTTTGCTCTTGTGGTGAGTGTATAGTTCAAAATTCAGTTGGTGGAGAATGGTTATGAGGCTTCCAATAGTTTGTTGCAAGTGGTAATGTAGGGGATAAAAATATAAAAAGTTAATTAGATGAATACTTGAAAGAAAGCCTTTTCCAACAAATAATGATATGAATTTTGGTTTTCTTAATTGGTGGAAAAATAACGCTCCCAGATTTCTGATACTTGCAAGGATGGCTCGTGATATATTAGCAATGCCAATTTCTTTGGTTGTGTCCGAGAATTATTTTAGTAAGTATCGTAGAATTATCACTGATACTCATTCTTCATTACTCTAAGAATCTGTTAAAACTTTAATGTGTGTCAAATATTGGATTCCAGCCATCAAGAATGGTATGGGTTACATATTGTTTTAAAATTAAGTAAAGTTGTACAAATGAAATGTTAATTTTTTTTATATATTTTGCAGGTAAAACTTCAAAAATCAATGAGGATGATTCATCAATTTCTTATGATTTAAGTATGCTTAATGGGAGATTGTTAATATTTGGCATGACCAGTAACCTAAATTTTGGATGTAGTTTTATATGCTTTTTGATGTCTAGTATCTCTAGGATGTATCTAATCTTTGATATGCCCAATATCTCTAAGGGATTCATCAATTATTTTTATATATAGTTTTATATGTCTATTCGAATTGTCTCTACATGGAATTCTCTATTGATTTGGTGGCTATACTTGGTCTCTATACATGGAATTGTCTATTGACTTTTAAACTATTACAAGCTTTAGCTCCAGGCTCTAGGATATGGTGTTTCATTTAGCTAGCTTTTGGTCTTAGTACATTTATGATGATACTTTTTTAAGATCATGCTCCACACTTTAGCTCCCGGCTCAAAGATAATTTCATGCGATCCTTTTTAATCAACATTTTATTTTAATTACGTATTTTGTATTCTGAATAAGAATTTCTTATGCCTAAATTTGTGATGTTGTGGTTGGATTTTTGCTTTAGTGTGTTTATAATATGGTGTAAAAAACATGTTTATTCTATTTTACTATGTTTGAATTTATTTTTTTTAAAATTGATTATAATAAAGTTAAAAAAAATATTGAAATTTAGATTTTGGATTCAAATATTATCCATATCCATATAATATCCGTCGGATTCATATTTCATATTCGAATCTGGATAGTGATTTCATATTTCAGTTTTGGATTCAGATATAGGCATATCTATATCCAAAATATCTGTTTGACAGACCTAGGCTTATGACCAACCAAATGACCAATATAGAACTAACCGAGTATCATTGGCTCGAGAGTCAGTAATAACTCATATTCCTACCAAGTCGGTGTACCAAACGGGCAAAGAGACCTTATCCTAACCCACGCAAGTATAGGGAGCATGTCATGCGTGATCACATCTTCCTCTTGTGCCTGAATATGTGATTAAATGTAGAATGCCCAATCAGGTTACTCATTCTTCTCTTTGATTCTTTGATGGCCTGAAAGATGGAAAACGAGGTGTCAAATACTATGTGATTCAACTTATAACAAACATGAGATTTCAAGTATAACAAACGTGTGATTCCAAGTGTAACAAACAATGCGATTCCTATATTATATAACAATATATATATATATATATTCAAAGTTTAATCCTAATCTACTTAAGATCCACTTACAGCTTCATGTATGACTACCCATGGCGCTACCTATGTCTCTGTTAGAGATGTTGTCAGTAACAACATCTCTAAAACTATGAGCTTGCATCTCCTCATTGATCTCATATGAATTTTGTTCTATGACAGTATTAACCTCAAAGTGATCAATTTAATAAAAAAAGAACTATGTAGTCTGTGTTAAAAAACCATCATCATCTTTTACTTCTATAAATGATCTTTTGTTGGGCGTATTAGCTAATGGTGATGATTTTCTTTTAGATTTTGTGGTGTTAGTTATTTTGTTTATCTGTGTTGGGTTTTTTCTCCCTATGGGTTGGCTGGTGTTGGTTCTGCTTGTTTGAGTTTGTCTTCTTCTGATTTAGGGCAGGATACTTCTTGTTGTTATTGTTTGTCTTAGAGTTAGAGTTGATGGTCTTAGGATTCTGGTGGTTTGGGTTGACGGATTTGTGCTTCTTCTTGTTTGGGTTGATTGATTTGTTCTTCATCAACTTTGGATAAAGACACGCGTGATTTTATTACTACAAATACCATGTGAGACTTTTGAATATATTTTGTTATATCATTTATAAAACAAAGATGTCGGACTTTTACATAATACTTACCTATGATTTCTAGTTGGTTTAGTTGGTCCAGCTTGTTAACTTATCGGGCGGGTGGGCTCATGTGTTGCCCATTCGGTTCCTTGTATAATAAACATGTGATTATATTTATATTGAGCCATATGATTCCTTTGTATATCAAGCATGCACTATATTTGTATATTAAACCATGAAATTATTCTATACATGCAATTTTCTATATATTAAACTATGCGATTCAATGTATATTAAACATGCGATTTCTTGTATATTAAACCATGAGATTTCAGGTGTGGATGATTTTAACACAAGATTTTATCAAGCCTACTGGATAATTATCTACAAAGATCTATGTGTTGTTATATCATTATTCTTTCAATATTACCAAGCTCCATATGGAGCATATGCCACAACACTATGTTTTATTCCAAAAGTGGACTCTCTTAAAGCCTGGGGTGACTATAGACCTATTACTCTATGTAATTTTCTTAACAGAATACTATCTAAAATCCTCAATGATAGACCGGATAGAACCAAGAGTTAGCTCACAAGTTAAACTGAAAAGTAAGAGGTAGTCATATTATGATCAAGATTGATATGACCAAGACTTTCGATAGAATATCCCTTGAGTTTATGTTTAAAATATTCGATGCTTGCCCCCAAGGGGTAGCCGAGTTGGTTGAGTATGGCATTCTTATGACTAAAAGGTCATGAGTTCGAGTTCCTCTACATACGCTCTCTCGGCTGAGCCTGTCACCTTGTGTGGTTTACCTTCTGGCGTTGGTTTGCAGGCTATCGCGTCAGACTGAGGGTTTACCCTGTGCGCACTCATTGCACTATGAGTAGCGGCTGCGGGTTCCCTCCGAAAAAAAAAAAATAAAAAAAATTCGATGCTTTTGGTTTTGATAAAAAATAGAAGATATTGATAAAACATTGTATCAGTTCATCAGAGTTTTCTATCATTTTCAATGAAGCTCTCAATGAATACTTCAAATCCACTAATGGTGTGAGACACTAAGACTCACTATCTCCAAGTCTCTTCATACTAGCAAAAGATTACTTGATTAGGGGACTCAAAATAATTTTTGAAAAAGATACATACTTAAACTTCAAAACATAAAGCAACCATCTTAACAATGAGAAACGTGTTCATGACAAAAAGTAAGAGGCCAGTATGAAGCATGTTCATGACAAAAAAACAATGAGAAACGTGTCATCATATCCTCTTAAAAAATGAATCGCGCAAGAGCAACCATCTTAACAAAACCCATAGGATTTAGACACGAAAAACTACCTTTTAATTATCTAAGGATACATATCCACCTAAACAATAAAATTCAATTATAAAATGAGATAGTGGACAAGATCAGAAATAAAGTACAAGATTTGAATAACAAGATCTTATCATTTAGTGGTAGATTATTCCCGATCTTATCAATTTTAAAGGCTATCCCAATATATTTTATTTAATGCTTTCTCCTACAGAAGTCAGTAATTTCGAGAACAAAAAAGATTTGTAACAGATTCATTTGAGGTTGTAAAAATGCTCGGACTACCTAAAATTGGGCCTCATGGAGTTCATTATGTCAACCTTATTACGAAGGTGGTATTAATATTAGAAGTATTGAGGAGTTATATGAAGCTTTCTCATGTAAACTTTGGTTCATACTTAAACAAAATAGTTCTTTTTGGACAAAGTTCTCAACATTTCTCTACTTTGTCAACATCCACCCTTTATTAGCCTCACTTCATTCAAAATCTTCTTAAATGTGAAGAAGATTAGTCAACATAAAGATACAGTTGAAAATTATACTTTTTGGTCAGTATGCAAGGGAACCATTGATTTATAGATGGAAAGATAGAGTGACAATCAACCATTTTTCACGTTCTCTTAATCTATTCCAAGTTTTAAAGTTCAATCAACCAATTTTGGGAAAATGATTATTGGGACCTACATAAGCTTAGACTTGTTGTCTTACCATATGATATAGATAATATATCTAAACTAAGACTTAATACATGGGTTGATGATATAATTAAATGGACTTTATCCAAAAATGAAGACTTTAACATTAAGGAAACATAAATAGTAATAAATGAAAAATCATGTCAGTCTAAACTATTCTTAAGTAACACCCAAGAAATGCTCTTTTTTACTTTGGAGATTGTTGAAATGGTTGCCACCTATTGATACTATTATGCAACGCATACATTACTCAATGAAATCTAAATGCCAATTTTGTAATGAACTTTGATGAGTCCGGAAATATTCGCCACTCACTGTAGAAACCGGACAGGGGCAATCTGGACAATAATCACCCACTGCACCATCCGGACAGGACAAAAGTATTGAAACACTAAACACCTTTTGACTAAGCTCGTTACTAATCTGCTTAATAAACTAATGGGTTTTTTTTAACTCGACCCGGTTTCATAAGTTTGACCAGAAAGCCCATATGACCCATAATTAAAAGTATAAATACCCAACCACTTTTATTAATGAGGGTAATGAACATTTAATACAACCAGACAACTTAAATCTCTCACTACAAAACACTTAAACATTTAATACCCTTGAAACACCACAAAACATCTGACAAAATTATCCTCAGTCAAAAATAATCCACACCAAACTTGAATCTCATAAACATCTATTTGTTGAATGAAACATTGCTTAGGCCATTTGGAAATATTTATCTAGCCTGTTTGGTATATTTATCACTAAACACATTACTATGTTCACATTATAGGAACCTGGTTATGGTCAACAAAAACAAGACATTCATATTTAAAACTATTCTTCCATCTATAATTTGGTGGTCTATATAGAGGACTAGAAACTAATCCAATTATTAAGGTTTCTCGCCACTCCTTAATCAGTAATTCAATACATCAGCTACCAAATATTTAAACTAAACAAAGCAAACCTATTCAAGGCCATCCAACTTATCAGAAGATATTAGCATTGCCCATAATCATTACTGTTACACAAATATTCAGAAGAAATGTGTTTATATCTTATCTAAAAGACACATCTCTCTATCAACAGATTATAACTCAATACGGATGGCTGCAACATATCATTAGGAGAATCCAATGGTGGTGGCTTACTACTGAATAAAAAAAAAAAAAATTTGTTTTAGCACTTGGAAGATTATACGGACTGTAGTCAGTCTTACTAGCTGAATTCAGAGCATTATTGGATAATTTGTTTATATGAAATGCTAGAAGTATCACCAATATAGATATTGAAACTAATTCAATGAGTCTTATAGAAGAACGAGACAGGTTGAAAGTTGAGATAGAAGCCTTGAGGGCTGCTAAAAAGTTGGAGTTAGGCTTGGTGAGGTTTATTTTTATTTGAGGGTAATTTTGTCAAGAGTTTTGTGATATTTCAAAGGTATTTAAAGTTTGGATAGAGTGTAGAGAGAGAATTGATCTATCTGGTTCTATTTAATTTTCATTACCCTTATTTAATAAAGGTGGTTGGGTATTTATACCCTTATCCTTGGGCCACATGGGCTTTCGGGTTGTGTTAATGGATTCGGGTCGAGTTTAAAGACCCATTAGTTTTAAGTAGGCAAGTAATTAGCTTAGTCATGAAGTGACTAAGTTTTTAATACTTTAGTCCAGTTCGGACAGTTCATTAAGTGGAGGTTGTCCGAATTGCCCCTGTCCAGTTAGGTGGATGTTGTCCGAATTGTCCTTGTCCGGTTCTTATAAAGAGTGGTGACTAAATCCGGGCTCATCAGTAGCCCCTTTTTTAGGTTGTGTCCAAAGGCCTTTGGCAAGACCTTAAAAATAGCCTGTTCCTGGTCATAGCCATGTCCGAACAGATTTTCAAACTGTGTAATGGCTTTATCCGGACTGAAAAATTTCTCAGAAACTAAACGTTTTTTTGCCAGAGATCGTGGGACACGTGTCCTTCTCTGATTCGCCACATCAGCCGCTTTTTTCCTAGAACGACGCTCCCACTTACTCCAAAAAGCAACCCCTTCATTTAATGTGGGTGACATCAGCGTCGTTTTTAATTACTACAACCCTTTCGAATTCTCCTAGGTATCAAAGCATCTATTGTACCTTTACTATAAATTAATCCATTTTCTACTATTTTACCATCTTCATCATCCTTGCTCTGTTAAACTTCAAAGCTTTCATCTCTAAAAAACAAAAAAATTCTTTTGGTGTGAGTTTATGTTCACAGCAAGAAACGCTTTAATAAAAGGTGGGTGGCTCAATTTGTCAGAGTTGGAAAAAGCTCAAAAGGTTAAACGAGAAAGGCGCATTGTTGCAGGCCTCCCTGTTTCCCCTGTTGATAAATCAGAAACAGCAAGCTCAGAGCCTGACCGGGGTTCTTCTTTAACTAAGAGTGTTAAACCTATGAGGTTGTTCCAGCCCAACCTTTCACCAATTTTTTCGGGCTCATCGGTCCAAGAATCAGAGCCTACTGTTGAACCAGGGTAGGCAGTCACAAGTTTTAAGAAACCTTCCCCATTTATTGCCATGGGATCACATGCTGACGCCTCTCCAGAGAAGTTAGTAGATCAGAGAAGAGGTTTGTTTGGTGAAAGGGCAAGCTCCAAAAGCTACGCCTTCCAAATCGGGGGCTAAAAATACCAATACAGGTTAGAAGCACCCATTAAGACTCCTAAGGACAAGCTGTCCGGCCCAGAGGCATCTAGTTCAAGTCTCCGGAAAGAAACCATTGCATCTGAGCCCCAACCGGAGTCTAGACTACAAGAAGCCAGTAGTGCCCAACCATCCGGAGGGCCTGCTGAGCCAACCACTAGCTCCCCTTACCCAAAAACAACTGATAACCCTTCTATGGTAATGGAAGAAGTGTTGGAGGATTCTACTGAAGAAGCTCTTTTTGAGTCCGAAGTCTCCGGGCAAACAAGTGAGGCTGCTGCTGCCAAGAAGGACAAAGGCAAGGAGAAGTTATGCTTAAAGCATCCGGATTTGCCAGAGAGTCTTGTGGGAAAAGTGGGACCTTGCTTCCACAAGGTAAGTGTCAAATACCTGCTAGCTTTGCAAAAACTTAATTATGCTTTCATCCACACAGCCGAATTGGGTCGGATGCGAACAAAATGGGGGATTCCGGAGAATGTCAAGGTAAGGATTCCGGTGGATCCGGAGACACCGATAGACTGCAAGCTTAGTGAAATAGTTTTTTTCACTGAGCTCTTCAACTGGGGACTAAGGTTTCCCTTAGACCCAGAGATAGTCAAATACTTTCACCTCATCAAACTCTGCCCATGCCAATTGAGCCCCAATGCATGGTACACTTTCATGGCCTGTATTATGGCCTCCCAGTTCTCCGGAATTCCTCTTCTATTGGAGCAGTTTGCAGTTGTGGCCAGCCTCTGCAGAAACCACCTTATCCCATTCTATCACTTCAACATGGGTGATAATTACAAAGTAGTGGACGACCTGCTTGATTCAGAAAGGAATTGGAAGACTTAATTCTTATTTGTTAGTGGCGCCTGGGAGAATGGGAGGAAGATTAAAACCGGTGTCAACCCAAGTCTGCTTACCAGCAGATGGCGAAGCGATGGTAAAAATCTTATCTCACATTCCCATCTTTATTTTTCACAAATTTGTTTATCTAACTTGTCTTTTTTTTGTAGTGCTGCCTAAGGACTTCAGTGACTATTTGAAGGCTGAGCAGACCACTTGCTCCAAGCTAAATGCTTGGGCTACTGAGAAGTGGGGAAATCGCTTCCACAATGCTTTTACTGGAGGCAATCTAGCAAGGTCCTACCTATGGAATACCACTGACCGGAGGGACTTATCCTGGGAGGAACTTACCACCCCACCCCTCCAGAAGTAGTCCTCAAAAGGACAAACGCGCCGGATGGGTCGTTGTATCTGCCCGGTAGAGCCAAAGCCCCAAGTAAGATGAAGGACAAGAAAGGTAAAGGCAAGCAGAGTATGGTCGAAGCCAATCCTCCCGAAGTAGAGGAAGCCATTCTACAAGTAGTGGAGCATGAAAGTACTAGAGAAGTGGTAGGATCTCCAAAACCTCCAAAGGCTCCTAAGAAAGATAGGAAACATGGAGCAGAAGGCAAGGACAGGGAGCCCAAGAAGAAGAAAACCTCAAAGGGTAATGAGATTTCCCTCCGGCCTCCGGAGTCTTTCCCTCATGTTGACCCTACTGACCCCACTCAAGCAGAAGGCATCCCTGGTGACTTTCAAACCGGAGGGGGTGCAGGAGGAGATATCAGCATTAACGGTGTTGATATTAGTGGTCTTGAAGAGATTGGTCTTTACTTCAAAAACGTCCCTAAGGATGATTTTGCTGGGCCTAACCTCCCCCCCGAGTTCTTCGAACATCGTTACCTTTAATGGTAAGTCTTTCTTTGTCTCAAGTGAAAGAGATGTCATAACTCACTTTATATTAAGTAATATTCAGCCAGTGCTTAATTTGGAGAAGCAAGTACGAGGTCAGTCAGCCATCATTAACGCCCTTAATTCTGAAAAAGAGAAATTGTTTGGCGACCTCCTCACTGCCAATAGAATGCTGATGTTTTGAAGAGGGAGAATGAGGAGTTGAAGAAAAACCAGGAGGATTGGGCCACAAAGGTAGCCACTTTAGAAGATACTATCAAGGAACTCCGAATAAAGCAATCCGAGTTGGAGAGAGATATTTCTTCTTCCAGAGAAGAGGTGAGAGCTAGGGACAGGGTCATTCATACTTTAACCAATGACAAGATCTCGCTCGATGACACGGTGTCCAAGGCTGCACAAGAAAAAGCTTATTTTCTAAGGGAGCAAGAGGCAAAAATCCAAGCTAGGATTGATGCTTATACCAATCAAGTGATAGATACTAAAGAAGAAATTTTTTCCAAAGTGAAGTCGGACATGGTCTTGTTCTTTCATGAGAAATTCCCGAAGAGGACACTGGGAGACTTATGGACTTTTGTAGAGTATGAAGACCTTCCTCGCCATACTATGGCTGATGGTGACAAGCACGATTACTCTAGTAGCTGGGACGATACTACCGATGAAGAAGAGAAGACCGGGGAAAGTCCAGATGAGGAAAATGACGATCCCAAAAATAAGAAAATTAGTGAGGCTGAGCCATCAAAGAAAGCTCAGTCTTGAAGTATTGAGTATTTTTTTTGTAATTGAACCAAAGTCCTTGGATGGACAAGGCACTTTTTTTAATCGTGTCCGACTCCTATTCGGATAAACCTTTTCGTTTGAAAACTCAAAGTCCTTGGATGGCTAAGGCACTTCGTATGTTTTAATGGGTAGCTTTATTTTGCACAACCCTTGCATAGTTTTTCAATTTTGGTGGCTAATGTTTAAACAGCCCTTGGTTATTTCATAAGTGTTTTAAAGTGAGAGTGTTTAAATTCTCCGATGACAAATGATTAAGTAGTCATCACTCCTCCAATTTAATCTGACATGTTCAAATAAAAACTTTACCAAAAACTATTAAGTGAAAACACTCCGAATTTTTAAGAAGGCATCAAAATTTATAAAAAATCCCGGACACCTTATTCAAACCTCCCCACGCCACCAGGGTAGGAAAAAGTATGCCCCCAAATATTTACACGAACTTTTAAACAAGTAAATATTTACATAGTTTATATTCCAAGTACAACCGGAGGTGTTCAATATTCCAGGGGTGATTCAAAATCCTTCCATCTTTATCTTGGAGCCGGTATGTCCTAGGCTTAAGCTTTTCAATGACCACATAGGGTCCTTTCCAAATTGGAGCCAACTTACCGAACTGCTTCTTTTTAGTATGTAGGAAGACTTTTCTCAATACCTTATCCCCCGGTTGAAAATCCCTTCTCTTAATTTTAGAAGCGAACCTGCTTCTCATCAAACCTTGATAGTGTACAGCTCTAAGGTGAGTCTTAACTCTTCTTTCTTCTATTAAGTCAAGCTGGCCTCTGATTGTCACTTCGTTAGCGTGTTCGGAAAAGTTATGAACTCGAAATGAAGGGAAAGTGACTTCTATGGGAGCAATGGAATCCATCCCATATACTAAGTCAAAATGAGACTCTTGTGGTGCAGCCCCAGGAGTGGTCCGGTAAGCCCACAAAACTTCTTGCAAATAACTTGGCCATTTTCCAGCAATCCCTTCTAAATTCTTCTTCAGACCGGATAGTATTGTCCGGTTTGCCACTTCGACCTGACCATTTTCTTGTGGGTGAAAAGGGGAAGAGAAGCAATGTTGTATGCCTCTAGAGGCACAACAACTCTCCATTTATTTGTTGTCGAACTGTGGTCCATTGTTTATTGTTATCTTCTGTGGAATTCCAAATCTGCAACAGATATTGGATAAAATGAATTTTATGACAGCTTTTGATGTTGTGCCTGCCAATGGAGCTGCTTCGATCCACTTCAAAAAGTTATCAATAGAAACAATTATAGTTCTGCGCCACCCGGATGCCATGGGTAGATGTCCCACTAAATCCAACCCCCATCGAGTAAAAGGTATTGGCTCAGAAATTGACTTTAAAGGGATGGCTGGGATATAAATTTCATTGCTATATCTCTGGCATGGGTCACACCTTCTTACCAACTCCCTAGCATCATGCATTATGGAGGGCCAATAGTACCCAACTAACAAAACTCTTCTTGTTAGAGCCCTGAATCCACAGTGAGTTGATCCTTCACCATCATGTAATTCGGAGAGCACTATTTGAGACTCGTCGACCCCTAAACATCGTAAGAGGGGTTCACTATAAGACTTCTTATAAAGAATATCTCTTAGAATGACAAAACCACGAGCTTTGTATTTTACTTTCCTTGCCACTGCTTTTTCCGGAGGCAAGATGCCATCTAAGAGATATTGAAGGAGAGGAAATCTCCAATCTTGAGGCTGTCTTATATGTATATTGAAACTTTATTCTTCCTTATCCGGATTAATCTGAATGGATGGGCAGTCCAACACATGAATCCAAGGGTATGACTCAGTATATGCTATGGTTGCCAAGGAGTCTGCCAGTATATTTTTTGTTCGGGGTATGTGCTCATAAATGATGCTCATGAAATTAAGTGCCACCTCTTTGAGAATAAGTACGTATTTAACCAGCTGCTCCTTTTTGGCTTTGGATTGACCTTGTGCATGATGGATAAGAAGCTGAGAATCGCTCATCAATTTGACCATTTTGGCTCCACAAATAAGAGCTAACTTCAAAACCAGCTATAGCAGCTTCATATTCGGATTCATTATTAGAAGCCCTGAAAGCAAAACATATAGCTTGGTACATTCTGTCACCGTACGGGGAGGTCAAACATACCCCAGCACCACATCCCATGGTACTTGATCCACCATCAGTCCGGACGACCCAGACTTTTTTATCTTTTACACCAGTTGTTTGCTTAGTATCCCTATCTGAGTGAAAATCAACTAAGAAATCTGCCACCGCTTGGGCTTTGAGTGATGTCCGAGGGGCAAAATCAATATCGTAGTCTCTCAATTCCACTCACCACTTAGTCATTCTACTTGAAATATTGACCTTTTGGAAAACGTTTTTAAGGGAAAAGACGTTCGGACAATAATGGGATGAGCCTGCAAATAAGGTCTCATCTTCCTCGCAGCAATCACCAGGGCTAGTGCTAATTTTTCAAGCTTTAAATAATGATTTTATGCATCAATCAAACTCTTGCTAATGTAATACACCAGATGGGGATAATTATCTACCTCCCTTACCAATACTGCACTTATGGCACAACTAGAGACTGCCAAGTATATAAAAAGAGTCTCTCCATCAACGGGTTTAAACAAAGTCTTGGGGGAGGATAAATGCTTTTTGATTTCATCGAAGGCCTCATCACACTGTGAAGACCAATCAAATCCCTTTGCACCTTTCAAAGTTTGAAAAAACGGGGTACACATGTCCGAAGACCTTGAAATGAATCGATTTAATGCAGCCAACCTCCCAGTCAACCGTTGTACTTCTTTAACATTCCGAGGGGGCTCCATTTGCAGTAAAGCATTAAGCTGGTCCGGATCAGGCTGTATCCCTTGTTCACTTATCACATATCCTAAGAATTTCTCGGACTGCACTCCAAACACACACTTCTCTGGGTTTAATTTCAAATTTACTTCCACTAAGTTAGCAAAAGTTTCCTGGAGATCTGCTAAGTGTAGCTCTTCGTCCACATTTTTCACCATCATGTCGTCGATGTAAACTTCCATGTTTCTTCCAATCTGATCAGCAAAAGCCTTGTTTACCAACCTCTGGTAAGTAACCCCATCATTTTTAACCCAAATGGCATTACCTTGTAACAGGAAGGCCCCTATCAGTAACAAACGTGGTATGTTCCTGATCCTTCAGATCCACTTGAATCTGATTATACCCGGAGAAAACATCCATAAAAGATAGCAGCTTGTTTCCAAACGTGGAATCCACCAACTGATCAATCCGGGGAACTGGGTAAAAATCCTTTGGGCAAGCTCTGTTGAGATCTGTAAAATCAATGCACATACGCCATTTGCTATTTTTCTTTTTTACCAATACCGGATTGGCTGTCCATAAAGGGTATTGAGACCCCTTTATGTGCCCCATTTTAGTAAGTCGGTCGACCTCTTGGACTATGACACCAGCCTTTTCCTTAAAAAAGCTCTTCTCTTTTGTATCACATGTGCTACGTCCCTTCGGATGGACGGTTGATGTGATATAACATTTGTTGGTACTCCGGTAACATCAGTATTGCACCACGAAAAAACATTTGTTGGTACTCCGGATGACAAGGACTCTTCAACTCCATCTTCATTTGAGGAGCTAGTGGAAGATTCTGATTCTGAATCGGAGCTCTCCTCCGGTTTAGACCGGTGAGATTTTTTTGAGCTAGCATGAGTCTTTTTCGTACTCACATGGGTTTTTGAGGGCTCATGCTTTCTTGGGTTGTCAGTATAATGAGCAACTGACGTCTTTGATTTCTCTTTTATGCCCATCTTTGCCCTTTATGTCCTCATAGCTTTTATTTCAACTTTTAATCTATCTCGCTCCTCGCTCGTGTATTCATCATTTTCACCCACCACTTCTGCCAAAACTGGTGGTATTTCTTGCACGTTCGGATTCATCCAAACTGGTTTTTTCTGATGGTTTTGAATGCTAGATTCAGGCACCTTCGCTCTTCTATTGTGGTCGCCAATTTGGTGAGGTTTATTTTCGTTTGAGGGTAATTTTGTCTAGAGTTTTGTGATATTTCAAAGGTATTTAGTGTTTGGATAGAGTGTAGAGGGAGAATTGAGCTGCCTGGTTGTATTTAATGAAGGTGGTTGGGTATTTATACCCTTATCCTTGGGCCACATGGGCTTTCGGGTTGTGTTAATGGATTCAGGTCGAGTTTAAAGATCCATTAGTTTTAAGTAGGCAAGTAATTAGCTTAGTCATGAAGTGATTAAGTTTTTAATACTTTAGTCCAGTTCGGACAGTTCAGTAAGTGGAGGTTGTCCGAATTGCCCCTGTCCGGTTAGGTGGATGTTGTCCAAATTGCCCCTGTCCGGTTCTTATAAAGAGTGGTGACTAAATCCGGACTCATCAAGGCTTGAAATAAAAGTCAAAAGTGTCAGTTGTTCACCACACTGACAATCTAAGGGAGCATGACCCATCAGCAAAGACCCATCATAGTGCTAAAAAGACTCATGCTAGCTCAAAGAAGTCTCATCGGTCTAAACCGGTAGAGAGCTCAGATTCAGAATCCTCTAGTAGCTCATTGAATGAAGATGGAGTCGATTAGTCCCTGTCATGCAGCAGTGATGAAGGCAGGTTTAAGAAGAAGCAAAAGTTGGTCAAAAAATATTCTAGAAAGAGGGACATGCATGGAGGGTTGAAAAGGCATCTAGGTAAAAGGTCATCTCATAGCCACAGCCATGGCCGGAGACATATAGACCAGCTATTGATTGATCTTTTCGCCTTCCATGATGAACCAGGTATCTTTGCAACTCCCAATAAAGATACTGTGTTTAGTCATGGCCGAAATTGGAGACAATCTCCATTGTCTTCCAAAATATTGTCCGAAAACCTTCCAAAGAGGTTTGACAATACTAAGATGGAAAAATATGATGGGAGCAAATATCCAGATAATCATCTGGAGCAGTTTAAAAACTTTATGATGAATTTTAACGATGATGATAAATTGCTTTGTAGAGCATTCTCTCAATCTTTTACGGGGAGTGCTCTGAAATGGTATAATAGCTTGCCACAGGGCTGCATCCGAAATTTTGATACCTTTTGGAAGGCTTTCTGGAGGCAGTTTGTTGAAAGTAATGAGGTGAAGGGCAATGGAGACACTATTATCCATTGTGCCTAAGAGCCAAACGAATCATTGAAAGAATATATAAGTCGATTTGTAAACACCAAGAATGGATTAGCTGATTGCTTTGAACAAGTCGCAATAGCTTCTCTAAGAAAGGGGCTGAACCCTGGCACTCTGGCCGATTCGGTAGTTTTGTTTTTCATAATCATATTGTCTATGTATGCCTCTATGTTTTTTCCAGTTGTTTTTCAAATATTCGGTTGACGAGCCTTTGGTACGTCGATCCTGCATTTTTCAAACCAAACGGCATAACTTTATAACAATACAAATCTTCTTTTATTTAAAAATAGTATTGTCTTTATCATTTGGATGCATTTGAATTTGGTTGTATCCCAAATATGTGTTCATGAATGACAATAACTCATGACCGAGACCTGTCTACTAATTGGTCGATACGAGGTAGAGGAAAAACATCATTTGGATATGCCATGTTGAGGTCAATAAAGTCTACGTACACTTTCCATTGCCCATTTTTTTATTTTAACCAACATCTGATTGACAACCCAAGTTAGATATCTTGACTATGTAACGTGTCTAAGTCTCACGATGGTCTTTGCTTTCTCAAGAGAGAAATCCCTCATTATTTAAGGAACCGACCTCAGCATGTTATCGATTGCTAATTGCTAACTCGTGACAACTCACGTACGAGATGACTCTAGATATATCATCAACATATAAAGGAAAAATGTTTAAATTATTTTTAAATAATTCCAATAACTTGAACTTGAATTTATGAATCATTTGATTCCTTATTTTAACCATTTATCCAATTACTATTATTTCTTTAACTATTTTATAATATTTTATGTTCTTTTTGGGATTGTTAACTTCTTTATTAGAATTATTATTTCCAGATGGTTGATGATCATATCTCAAATTCTTTGATTGCTGATGAGTCTGAATTCTGCATGCTCCCCGGACAAGGACAGATCGGTCCAAGGCCTCCGGACCGGACAGATCACTTCGAACACTCAGGCCATAGGGTTGTTCGAACTATGACAAAAGTACTAAAAAACCTAAACACTTCTTGACTAAGCTACTTTCTCTCCTCCTTAGAGCTCATGGGTCTTTGAACATGACCCGGGTCCATTAAACATGACCCGAAAGCCCATAAGGGCCCAAACATTAGGGTATAAATACCCAACCACCTGCATTAAGTGTGGGTAATGAGAATTAATTGCTACTAGCCAGCTTAATTATCTCTCTACTCTCTACTCTAAACACATAACACCCGCATACTACTATAAAACACCAACCAAATTACAAGCCTACCCTCAGGCGATAATTATCCACACCAAATTGGCGACCACAGTGGGAGGAGAAGGTGCCTGAATCAAGCATTCAAAACCAGCTAAGAAAATCTGTCTGAATGAATCCGGATAATCCAGAAGTACCACCAGCTCTGCTCGAAGTGGTGAGAGAGAACGATGAGTACACTATCGAAGAGCGTGATAGGCTAAAGGGTGAAATAGAAGCTTTGACGGCCGAAAAAGCTAAGATGGGCATGAAAGAAAAGTCTAAAGCGTCAATTGCCCATCACACTGATAACCCCAGAGAGCATGAGTCTTCAAAGACTCATGTGAGCACCAAAAAGACTCATGCCAGCTCCAAAAAGTCTCACCGGTCTAAGCCAGTGGAGAGTTCTGACTCAAGCTCAGAATCTTCTGATAGCTCTTCGGACAGTGAGGGAGTTGAAAAATCCTTATCCTCTAGCAGCGATGAGGGTCGAACTAGAAAGAAGCAAAAGCAGATTAAAAAATATTCAAGAAAAAGGGATAGACAAGGAAAGATGAATAGGAATATTGGTAAAGGATCATCTCATAACCGGAGGCATGTGGACCGGATGCTGATGGATCCCTTCGCTTTTCACGATGAACCAGGTATCTTTGCAACTCCCAATGAGGGTACTGTGTTCAGTCGTGGAAGAAACTAGAGGCAATCTCTATTGTCTTCTAAAATTCTGTCCAGAAACCTCCCTAAGAGGTTTGACAGTACAAAATAGAAAAGTATGATGGCAGTACTGATCCGGACAACCATTTGGAACAATTTAAAAACTTCATGATGAACTTTGACGACGATGATAAACTACTTTGTAGGGCATTCTTACAATCATTTACGGGGAGTGCTCTAAAGTGGTACAACAGCCTGCCTCAGGGTTGTATTAAAGATTTCGATACTTTTTGGGTAGCCTTTCGAAGGCAGTTTGTAGGGAGTAAAGAGCTAAAGGGAAATGGAGACACAATAATCCATTGTGCCCAGGAACCAAATGAGTCCTTGAAAGAATATATAAGCCGTTTTGTGAACACCAAGAATGGGTTGGCTGATTGCTTCGAACAGGTAGCAATAGCATCCCTAAGACAAGGTTTGAACCCAGGCAATCTAGCTGACTCAGTGACCAGAAAGAAGGCCATGACATGGGGAGGGTTGCTGAATCAGGTTGGAAAACAAATAAACGTTGATGAAACAAAGAAAACCAGAGTGCACAGGCAGGTGAGGTCTACCCCGGTGGCACCAAATCCCAATCAAAATCAGTCCGGGAACAAAGAAAGAGAGATCGGACAGGGGCATGGTAGGGCAAAAGCTCAGTCTCAGCCAGCTGCTCCTGCTCAAAGTCAGCAATCCAGAAACAAGAGAGGGTCATGGGTCCAACTGGAGTGGTTCGCAGAATTGAAAGAAAGTGTGGCCACCATTTTTTATAAAACAAAGGAAGAGGTGCATTATAGGAGACCAGCCATATTGCAGTCTCCCAGAGAGCATCGCAATAACTCTTTTTGCCAATATCACAATGATATTGGTCATACCACTGATGACTGCATAGCATTGAAACAAAAAGTTCAGAACTTGATTGAGAGGGGTAAAATGGGGGCTTACGTCAAAAGAAGAGGAGGTAAGAGGCCTGACAACGCTCACCGGGTTGGTCCAAGTAATGCTGCTCCGGAGGGAGTTATGGTTATAATTGAAAGGTTTGATGTGGAATCTGAGTACTTGGATCCTGATCCAACTCGAAACAGAGTAGGTACTATTGAGGAAAGTTCTAGGTCGGTCTCCGGACTCATTAAGTTTTTTTAGTCACTTACAATTTTCGGAGGGGATACTATAACAGCTCATACTGCTTCATCAAGGAAGAGGCACATTCATACTTTAGCCTCCCAGCTAGAAGGAGGCATGACTTCCTATCAGTCGCAAAATTCTTTCCCCTTCATTGTTTTTTATGAAGATGATTTAAGAGACATTGCTGGCCCTCATGAAGATGTTGTTGTTATAGGAGCATCTATAGGAGGCAACGACATAAGACGAATTTTGGTGGATGCCGGAAGCTCAGCCAATATCCTTTTCCTAGCCACATACAAGAGAATGAAAAATCTAGTTGTAATTCAGAGTTCGGACAGATCAATTGTGGGCTTTACAGGCAACTCAGCAGATGTGATCGGTGAGTTCGAAGAGGAAGTTCTATTGGGCAAGGGCCCTTTCAAGAAAATGGTTAGAATACTCTTTATTGTCGTGGATTGTCCCACTTGCTATAATGCTATTCTAGGGAGATCTTGGCTCTCTAGTGGCTTCAACAGTCCACCAGTGCTTAAAATATGCTGTTCAGGGACATGTTGGAGTCGTCCGGAGCAACCAGAAGATTGCAAGAGAATGTTATGCTACCGCCCTGGCTCCTCGAACGCTGGGGGCAGTCCGTATTAACGAACAATAGCAATTTGAGGGCCTTTCTGGGGGTGAGGGTGAAATTGATGACCCCAGAGAGACCCCTGGAGTATTGATACCAGTCGAAGAGGTAGAAACACACTGTCTAGAAGAAGGAAAAACTGTCAAGATAGGGTCTAAGATGCCACCCATTTTGAAAAATGAAATGTTAAAGTTTTTGAAGAACCATCAGCACGTTTTTGCTTGGTGCAATGCTGATGTTACTGGGGTTCCATCAGAAGTGATATCACATCACCTATCCGTCCGGAAAGACATAGCACTAGTGGTTCAAAAAAGAAGAGTTTTTTCTAAGGAGAAGGCTGATGTCATTGTGCAAGAGGTTGACAGGCTCACAAAGATGGGGCACATCAAGGAGTCTCAATATCCTTTGTGGACTGCCAATCCGGTTCTGGTAAAAAAGAAAAATGGCAAGTGGCGCATGTGCATTGACTTCACAGATCTCAATAGAGCTTGCCCAAAAGATTTGTATCTGTTCTCCCGGATTGATCAGTTAGTAGACTCCACCTCTGGGAACAAGCTACTTTCCTATATGGATGCCTTCTCCGGATACAATCATATTCAAGTAGATCCGAAGGATCAAGAGCATACCAAATTTGTCACTAACAGAGGTCTTCATTGCTACAAGGTAATGTCATTTGGTTTGAAAAATGCTGGGGCTACTTATCAGAGATTAGTCAACAAGGCATTTGCTGATCAGATTGGAAGAAATATGGAAGTGTACATTGATGACATGATGGTGAAAAGTGTGGATGAGCAGTTGCACTTGTCCGATCTCCAAGAAACTTTTGCCAACTTGGTAAAAGTGAATTTGAAATTAAACCCAGAAAAGTGTGTGTTCGGGGTGCAGTCCGGGAAGTTTCTGGGCTATATTATAAGTGAGCATGGAATACAACCCGACCCGGACCAGCTTAATGCCCTATTTCAAATGGAACCTCCTCGAAACATTAAAGAAGTACATCGGTTAACAGGGAGATTAGCTGCCTTAAACAGATTTATCTCAAGGTCTTCGGACAGGTGTGCCCCTTTCTTTCAAACCTTGAAGGGTGCAAAGGGATTCGATTGGACCCCACAATGTGATGAAGCTTTCAATGAGATCAAGAAGCACCTGTCCTCCCCCAAAACTTTGTTTAAGCCAGTTGATGGGGAGACACTCTTCATATATTTGGCAGTTTCAAGTTGTGCCATCAGTGCTGTGTTGGTAAGGGAGGTCAATGGTCATCCCCATCCTGTGTACTACATCAGCAAAAGCTTGATAGATGCAGAAAGACGTTACTTGAAACTTGAAAAATTAGCATTAGCCCTGGTGATAGTTGCCAGGAAGATGAGGCCTTATTTCCAGGCTCATCCCATCATCGTCCGGGCTTCTTTTCCCCTGAAGAATGTCCTCCAAAAGGCAGACATTTCGAGCAGGATGACTAAGTGGTCAGTAGAGTTTGGGGACTTCGACATAGATTTTGCTCCTCGAACAGCAGTCAAGGCCCAAGCTGTGGCTGATTTTTTGGTTGAATTTCACTCCGACAGGGATTCAGAGCAAACTACTGACATAAAAGATAAAAAGGTATGGGTCGTCCGAACAGATGGTGGATCTAGCACTATGGGATGTGGTGTAGGAGTGTGTTTAACTTCCCCATATGGAGACAAAATGTACCAGGCTATTTGTTTTGCTTTCAGGGCATCTAATAATGAGTCCGAATACGAAGCAACTATAGCTGGTTTAAAGTTAGCCTACATTTGTGGGGCTAAGATGGTCAAGCTACTAAGTGAATCCCAACTTTTTATCCATCATGCCCAAGGCCAATCTGAGGCTAAGAAGGAGCAGCTTGTGAAATATTTACTTCTCCTTAAGAATGAAGCACTCAAGTTTAAAAGTGTTGTTTATGAGCACATTACTCGGGCAGAAAATGAGCTAGCAGACTCATTAGCAACCATAGCATATACGGAGTCATATCCATGGATCCATGTGCTGGAAAACCCCTCCATTCAACTTAGTAAGGGTAAAGAAGAGGAAATTTTTGAAGTACAAGTGAAACGACCTCAAGACTGGAGGTTTCCTCTCCTGCAATATCTCTCCGATGGTGTCGTGCCTACGGATAAGTCACTAGCTAGAACATTGAAACACAAGGCTCATGGTTTCATCATATTGGAGAAGTGTTGTATAAAAAATCTTATAGTAAACCTCTCCTGCGCTGTTTGGGGGATGAAGAGTCTCAAGTAGTCATCTCCGAATTGCATGATGGTGAGGGATCACCCCATTGTGGGTTCAGAGCTTTAACAAGAAGAGTTTTACTATCCGGTTACTATTGGTCATCTATCATGAAAAATGCTAAGGAATTGGTAAGAAGGTGTGACCCATGCCAGAGGTACAGCAATGAAATTCATGTCCCATCCATTCCTTTAGAGTTAATTTCTGAGCCTATTCCTTTTGCTCGATGGGGGTTGGATTTAGTAGGGTCTCTCCCTGTGGCGTCCGGAGGACGCAAAACTATAATTGTGGCCATAGACTACTTTTCAAAGTGGATTGAAGCAGCCCCTCTAGCAGGAACAACATCAAAAGCTGTTATAAAATTCATTCTATCCAACATCTGTTGCAGATTTGGTGTCCCACAAAAGATAACAACAGACAATGGGCCACAGTTCGACAATAGGGAAATGGAAAGTTTATGTGCCTCAAGGGGTATACAACATTGTTTTTCTTCACCTTTCCACCCACAAGCAAATGGGCAAGTTGAAGTGGCTAATAGGACTATACTGTCCGGTTTAAAGAAGAATTTGGAAGGGGCTGCTGGGAAGTGGCCTAGTTATCTACAAGAGGTCTGGTGGGCCTACCGGACAACACCTGGGGCTGCAACACAAGAGTCACCCTTTGCTTTGGTCTATGGGATGGATGCAGTAGCTCCCATAGAAGCAACTCTCCCATCATTTCGTGTTCACAACTTCTCCGAACATGCTAATGAGGTCGCAATCAGAGATCAACTTGATTTGATAGAAGAAAGACGAGTTAAAGCTCACCTTAGAGTTGCACACTATCAGGGCTTGATGAGAAGCAGGTTTGCTTCCAAAGTTAAAAGAAGAGATTTCCAACCGGGGGACAAGGTATTAAGGAAAGTCTTCTTACACACTAAAGAAAAGCTGTTCGGAAAGCTGGCCCCAACTTGGGAGGGTCCGTATATGGTTGTTGAGAGAATTAAACCTGGAACATATTGGTTGGAAGACAAAGATGGAAGAGTTTTGACTCATCCTTGGAATATCGAGCATCTCCGGATGTACTTGGAATAGCATTTGTGTAAATATTTACTTGTTTAAACATCCATGTAAATATTTGGGGGCATACTCTTTCCTCCCTGGTGGCACGGGGAGGTTTTAATGAGGTGTCCGGGCTTTTGAATGAAATTTGATGCCTTCTTAAAAACTTTCCAAGTGTTTTAAATTTTGTTCTTTGTCACACTATCCGGATTGAAATAACTAAGGGCTATTTAAACTCTAGCCGGAGAACTTAAACACTCTCACTATGAAATAATTAAAGGCTATTTAAACTCTACCCATCAAAATTGGAACAAACAATGAAAGAAGATGAGATTTGTGCAAAAAAGAAACATTCATTGAAATAACTTAAAGTGCCTTGGCCTTCCAAGGACGTTTGAATGGTCAGAGTAGAACAAAAAACCTATCAGGTCAGATACCGGACACAATTACAAAAAAGAATGCCTTGGCATTCCAAGGACTTTAGTCTGAATAAAAAGTAAACAAAGTAAATCATAAGTTAAGGTTGAGCCTTTGAAGATGGCTCACCTTCATCTACCTTCTTTCCCTTAGGATCGTCTTTCTCTTCGCCAATTTTCTCCCCGGTGTGTTCTTCTTCATCTGAGGAATCACTAGAGTAGCCGTACCTGTCGCCTTCGGCCATCGTATGATACGGGAGGTCTTTAGGCTCAACATGAAGCCATAAATCCCCCAAGTTCTTCTTTGGAAACTTATCATGGAAGAGTAGGACCATATCAGACTTCACCTTGGCATACTTCTCCTCCTGAGTGTCGATCACATTATTGGCATAAGCATCAATCTTGGCTTGAATCTTGGCCTCCTGCTCCTTTAGCAAAGTCGCTTTCTCCTCGGCAACCTTAGACACTGTATTCTGAAGAGCGATTTTGTCATTGGTCAGGTTGGTGATGATTTGATCCTTGGCTTTGGATTCTCCCTTTGAGGTGTTAAGGTCGTTCTCCAGACCGGACAGTTTCTCCCGATGTTCTCTAATGGTGTCCTCCAAAGAGGAGACTTTTGTGGTACTTGCCTCTTGCTTTCTCTTCAACTCCTCGGTTTCCTCCTTTAAAATGTCAGCATTGGAAGTGGCAGTGCGAAGGTCATCGGACAGCCTCTCTTTGTCCGACTTGAGATCTTTGATGATATTATCCTGTTTTCGGACTTGTTTCTCCAACACAAGTACAGGCTGAACGTTTCTCAACAAAGAGTGGGCTATGGGATCCCTTTCACTAGAAACGCTAAAAGTCTTACCATTAAAAGTGACCGTGTTGGAGGTGCTTGGAGGAAGGTAAGGCTCGGCAAAATCATCTCTGGGAAGATTGAGGAAGTATTCACCAAGCTCACCAAGACCGGTGATGTCTACTCCATCAATGTTGATATCTCCCCCCTCAACCTCATCGGTATGAAAGTCACCCGGAATCTCCTCGACATGCGTTGGGTCAGCAGGATCAGCTTGGAAAGAAGGCTCCGGAGCCCGGAGAGAAAGCTCGTCTCCCTTAGAAGTTTTCTTCTTCTTGGCCTCCCGGTCTGTGCCTTCGCTTCCCTGTTTACGATTCCTCTTGGAAGCCCTTGGAGGTTTTGGGAGGTTCGCTTCTTGTTTCTCAGTCTCTTGCTCCACCACTTCCAGGAGAGCAACATCAATTTGGCTCTGGGCTGGCCCCTCCGGATCTGTTGGAGCATCCTTCTCTGCATCAGCAGGGTTAGCACCACCCACCACCTTTTTGTCCTTCTTCTTCTTGTCTTTCATCTTGCTCGAGGCTTTGGCCCGGCCTGGTAGGAAGAGTGTCCCATCTGGTTCATGGGTCCTCTTAAGCACAACGTCCGGAGGAGGCTGAGTGGTGAGCTCCTCCCAAGTCAAGTCTCTCCGACCTGTGGTGTTTCACAAGTGAGACCTTGCCAAGTTGCCACCGGTAAAAACAGCGTGGAATCGGTTCCCTCATTTCTCAGCAGTCCAAGCGTTGATCTTGGAGCAAGTAGCCTGCCTGCCCGGCTTTCTGATAGTCACTGAACTCCTTGGGAAGTACTGCCAAGGTAAAAGTGAGACCCATTAGTTCGAACTACGTTAGAAAAGAAAGAAAGAAACAAAAGTATAAAGTGGAGGACTTACGGTCACTCCTCCACCTGCTTTTGAGGAGGCTTGGGTTCACTCCGGATTTGATCTTCTTGTCTTACTCCCAGGCACCACTAACAAATAGGAACTGGGTCCTCCAATTCCTCTCCGCCTCCAGCAAATCATCAACAGCCTTGAAGTCATCCCATATATTGAAATGGTAGAAGGGGATGTTGGGATTTCTGCACAGGCTGGCCACAGCAGCAAACTCCTCCATTGGCAGAGGAATCCCGGAGAGCCTCGAGGCCATGATGCAGGCCATGAGGGTATACCAGGCGTTGGGGCTCAGCTGGCTTGGACAGAGTTTTATCAGATGGAAGTATCTGACAATCTCTGGGTCTAAAGGGAATCTGAGTCCCCAGTTGAATAGCTCAGTGAACATGACCATTTCGCTCAGTTTGCAGTCCATAGGAGTCTCCGGGTGTATGGGGATCCTGATCTTCACATTCTCCGGTATTCCCCATTTTGTACGCATCCGGCCCAGCTCAGCTGTGTGGATGAACACGTAGTTGATTTTCTGCAGGGCGAGGAGATAATTAACGCTGACCTTGTGAAAACAAGCCCCCACTTTTCCTTCTAGCCTCTCCGGCAGATCCGGATGCCTCAAATACAATTTATCTTTGCCCTTGTCCTTCTTGGCAACTATCTCTTTACTGGTCTGACCGGAGGGCTCAAACTCAAATGGGGCCTCTTCAACAGAGTCCTCCATCACTTCCTCCATAATTGTTGAAGGGATTTCAGCAGCTGTAGTGGGGGGAGGGTTCAAATTTGACTCAGCCTTGTCTCCGGACTGATGGGCCTCAGTGCCCCTTTGATTTCTACTCTCCGATAGAGTGTCTGGAACATAAGTTTCTTGTTGAAGACTTGGATTGGAGCCCTCCGGTCCGGACAACCTGTCCTTGGGGGCTCTAATAGGCACCTCTGACCCGGTGCTGCTGTCTTTTGCCCCCGACTTAGAGGGAGTGTTTTTAGACCCTTGGCCTTTAACCAACCGGCCTTTCCTTCTATCGACTAGCTTCTCAGGAGAGTGTTCCGTATCCGATCCCATTGCTATGAAGGGAGAGGGTTTTTTTAGGCTAGTGGCTGTAACTCCTGGCTCGACAGCAGGCTCCGATTCCTGAACTGAGGAACCAGAGATTATGGGGGAAAGGTTGGTTTGAAATAGTTTTCTAGGCCTAGTGCCTTTGGAAGAAGAAAAGCCTCGATCTGACTCGGTAGCAGAGGTGATTGGTCTATCAACAGGCGAGGTGGTTAACCCTGCTGCAATCCGTCTTTCTCTTTCGACTTTTTGAGCCTTCTCTAACTCAGAAAGGTTGAGCCACCCGCCTTTGACAATATCGTTCCTCGCCGTAAACATAAACTATCGAACTAAGTTTTTGCTTTAGAACATAAACTATCGAACTAAGTTTTTGCAGAGTAAATTTGAAGGAGATGGTAAAACAGTAGAAAGTGAGTTTGTATTTATAGTAAATCTGGAAAAGGAAGTTGATTCCTAGGAGAATTCAAAAAGATTGGTAATGATTAAAAGACGGCGCTGATGTCACCACCTTTAATTAAGAGGTTGCTTTTCGAAGAAGGTGGGTTCGAAATTCAAGGTAAAAAAACGGTTGAAACAACCAAACAGAGAGTGACACGTGTCCCACGAACTCTGGCAAAAACCATTTTGAATTCGTGAAGCTTTATCTGTCCGGATAAACACATAGCCCAAATTGACAGACCTGTCTGGATTAAAACTACCCCTAATGTCGGACTGTTTTTCAGGTCTTTGACAAGAGTATTTGCACAAACACCTAAAAAAGGGGCTCCTGATGAGTCCGAATTCTGCATGCTCCCCGGACAAGGACAAATCGGTCCAAGGCCTCCGAACCGGACAGATCACTTCGAACACTCAGGCCATAGGGCTGTTCGAACCATGAAAAAAGTACTAAAAAACCTAAACACTTCTTGACTAAGCTACTTGCTCTCCTCCTTAGAGCTCATGGGTCTTTGAACATGACCCGGGTCCATTAAACATGACCCTAAAGCCCATAAGGGCCCAAACATTAGGGTATAAATACCCAACCACCTGCATTAAGTGTGGGTAATGAGAATTGACTGCTACCAGCCAGCTTAATTATCTCTCTACTCTCTACTCTAAACACATAACACCCACATACTACTATAAAATACCAACCAAATTACAAGCCTACCCTCAGTCGATAATTATCCACACCAATTGCTATTGAGTTAGTTTTTCGGGATTAAACAACTTTCCTTGCTGTCTCATTTGTTTAAACTATGATTATCCTTCTTTTATGGCACAACTTTCTATGTCAACAATTGTAACGCTTTAGTCAACTTCTTCATTCTAACTCTAGCTTATTAGTCTTTTTCCACCGCAATCGACTAGCTCTAAATAATTCTTACTTTGATCCATCAATATGAATTTCCAAAAGCTGAATAGTAGATGGATTAGCCGACATAACTTGCCTAAAGAGACTCTCTCCCTCAACTGGTGTAGAGTGAACGTGCACACGAGTCGCTGCACCAGCTGGACCATTTTAGCATTGATTAACCTTATCATGTGCACTAGATGTCACTTAGAGTAACTGATTACCATCAATATCATGTCTAAGAGTTGAATCTCATTCTAAATTTCCTCTACAAATCATTAAGCTTGTCCTGATTCCTAGAATAGTCACCAGAATACTTGGAATCAGATGAATCCTTGGTGTTTCTCTTTAAATTCCCGATCTTTCCATCACCATTTCTACTGCTAAAACTTAAAATTCTTGAAAATAATTTTTTCCCATTGATAACGCCAAATTTGATAAAGAATTTCATTCTCAAATATAAAGCTAAGATGACGAGAATGAATCGAAAAAATGTAGCTCTCAATACATTATTTTTTACCAGTAAAATGTAATAAATCTATAAAAGAAGACACTTCTCCTTATCAACAGTTTACAAGATATTACAACCGTCTTACCACGTTTCTTAGTAATTTTCTAGCCATGTATCCTCATAAATGTATAAAACATTTCTTAATACCTTGTAACATGATGACACGTGCTATTATGGTACAACTGCTTAAATTATCTTTCTTTATGTTCGTCTTGTATATTCTTTATAGCCATCGTCTCGTACTTCTTTATGATTTTCGTCTAATATATTCTTTATGGTTCTCGTCTATTATATTTTTTATGACCATTATCTCGTACTTTGTTATGACCATCGTCTAGTATATTCTTTATAAGTCTCGTCTTGTATATTCTTTATGACCCTTTTCTAATATATTCTTTATGACTAGTGTCTCATATTTATTTATGAACCTCGTTTAATGTCTCATTTATGACCCTTACCTTACACCTCTTATGACCCTCGTATTATGTGTGTTATACCTCACATTCTATGTGTCCCTTATTACATGCACTTTATTCTTTTATTAACCTTTGATATATATATTCAACTCGTCATTACCAGGAATATATATTATATACATAATATAGTTTTATAAAACAAAATACAAAACTCAGACTAAATAACTGATAAAACATTAAATCGAGTGATAAAAACACTAAAAAAATGCTTCTTCAAATTCTTAAATCAATTACTCACATCAAAGTTTTGGCAAACAAGGTTTCTAAATTGATCCCAATTAAAGTTTATGAAAACAAGATTTCAAAATCGATCTCCCAAATCAAAATTTATGCAAAAAAGGTTTCTGATAAAACATGAAAAATAAAAAATCCTAAAAATAATAAAGATAAAAACAAAGTTTCACATTAAGATAATAAATCGAATTACTCCGATCAAATCTATCTTCTATTCTGAATCGAACCTATCTTCTATTTCGAATAAAAAAAACCTTTAAAAAAATTGAATGATAAAAGAATATGAAACCGGATACCATTGTTTTAAGTAAATGAGAGACGAATGACCAACCCATTAAAATTTATCAAAGAGGGAAAAATCGCTAAAACAATAGTAAATTTCAGTCGCCAATGAGACGAACTGAAATTGATTACACAAACAATTGATAATATCTAAAAATAGATTAAATGTCTATATGCTACGTAAGCGTAGAGGGGTTAGCAGAATGATTCAACTAATTTGGGAATATATATCTCCTAAAGATGTTAAATATGTGCTGATTGAGTCACCAAGATGAGATATATTCGCAGAAGGAACTCAATTTGATTAGTATATGCTCAATGAGGAACTTGAGGAGAATGAAATTGCTGCATTTGTCAGATATTAAAAAGATGAGGATCTGGTTAGTTATGCAACGACAATAAAGTTTCGATGAATATTCATTAACAATTATATATTTTTCAATTTGATGACGAGATAAATTAGAGATCAAATATTTCGTTGATAGAGTTTGTTGGAATGCTATCGAGTTGAGTGATGACTACCAAATGCCATAAACTAAAAAGTAACATCAAAATCATAAAAATCGACCCTAAATTGTTTATTTAACTTGTATTACGAATAAATATAAATAGAATTTAAAAAGAAACGAAGAAAACAATATCTAAAAAATATACAATATTCATTAAATTAGTAAAAATGGTATATTTAAAGTATAAAAGTATAAAAATTTATCTTAAATATTATTAAAAAAAAATTAATCTTTTTTTCGGAGGGAACCCGTAGCCACTACTCAACGAGTGCGCACATGGTAAGCCCTCAGTCTGATGCAATAGCCTGCAAACCAACGACAGAAGGTAAACCACACAAGGTGACATGATCAAACCAAGAAGGTGTTTGTAGAAGGGCTCGAACTCATGACCTTTGGTCACAAGCATGCCTTACTCCACCAAGTCGGCTACCCCTTTCGAGGATATTTTTTTAATCTTTTATTGGTAAAAGGGTTTGATCTCCCATTTGTTCAACCATTTAGGTAGAAAATAAAGAAAAATGTTAATTTTTCATTAGTTGAAAATATATATCTAAAAGAAATAGAAAAATTAGAAAAGATAATAAATTTAATATCTTTAATGGACATTATTTTTAATATTAATCGTTGAAAATGACAAAAACCCTTTATTTATTAATAACGCATTATGGTTTTATCTAATATTCTATGTTTTGAAGGTTATTAATAACGCATTATGAAAAAATCTGGAATGTTTCGAGGAAGTTCTATTTTCTATTATGGAAACTCATTACGAATTACATTCCAATAGACTCTATTTTGTAAAAAAATATATTTATATCTGGTCTTCAAATGTCAGGTTTGCAAAAACTGTGAAGATACTAATCATCTATTTGTTAATTGCAGTTATACCTGGCAAATCTGGAAGCATTTCGCAGACTTATTTAATGTCAAGATTAAAAGATTCATGGTTATAACTCACATTATTAGAAACTGGTTATGGTTCTCAAATTAAAAAAGTTCATATTACTCATGTTATTCCTTCTGCTATCTGTTGGGTAATATGGCAAAATCGAATAAGGTTAAGTTCAAAAGAACTTTTGACTATGCTTATATTTTTATCAATAATGTTAATCATATTATTGTTGGCTTAAATAGATCTAACATTTTGTCCAGTAAGCACTGGTCTAATGCTACAAATGCAGGGTCCATTATTGGTTGTTTATCGATAGGAAATAACAAAGAAAAATCCTTGTACCTCAATTGGAATGCTCCTCTCGATGATAGATTGAAGATGAATATAGATACAACTTGCCTTTGAAACAGAGAGACCAGTAGAGGGATTGTTATCAGAAACAAGCGTGGTGAAATCACTTACGGTGCTAGTACTACTTTTGGAGAATTATCTCCTTTAATGACTTACTCGATAGCCTTTTAATATGTAAGAAGAACAGATGGGTTAAGGTTAACATAGAATCAGAATGTTTAATGCTCATTAAGGTTATGGCCGAAGGAAAATCTCCATGGATTTTTCCTGACTTTTACCAAGTTTCAGGTTATCTTAGCATATAAGATGGTTCTATTGCGTTGAAGATTGAAGCTTTACTCACTTGAAGCTGAAATTTGGGAAAGAATTCTCAATGGTTACTGTTTTCACTATTATTTATGAAGCTGGAGATTATCATTCGAATTGTGGATCTGAATATACCTTTGTTTTTGTTCGAATCATCAATTTATGGAAGCTTTGTAGATGGTCTTGAGGATGGAGAACAAAAGGAATAGTTTTAATAGTAATTTTTTTTTGCGTTGTAGCTAAATTTGGTTTCTTGCTCAAATTCAGTTTCATTGTTGAAGCAAAACTTTGGCGCCTATTTTTTAGGTTGTAACCTTATTTTCTACCAATAATACACATTCTTTTACTTAAAAAAAATGTTATTAAGAGACTCAAATATCCTTATAAATACTAATGATTTCTAGAAGGCTATGGGTAAATCTAGTAAAAAAATATACCAAGCTCTAAATTTTTATCGAATTTAAAAACTTATAGAAAACATATTTTTATTTCCGTTAAGACATTCACACTCTATGAGAAAGTTTCCGCAGGATGAATTTAAACAACCGGGCAGTCCGACCCAACGGGTGACTAAACGAATTCTAAAACAAAACAATAAGAGGTTAAAAAATCCTCAACTCTCAGGGACATCTCTAAAAAAATGGTTGAATTCATGCAAATCTTTTTAACACGTTAAGCTCATTCAAAACCCCATCATATTGAAAATTCCTACACAAATCCATTTGGGAATGGGAAGAACTTGGGGCACACGGAGACGGTAAAAGCGTTCCCCAGAGTAACACGTGTTAAAATATAATTGGTTTTATGTGTCGCGTCGCCTTTCGCACAGACATGGTACTACTCCTTTTAACGTTCCACGTCATTCCGTTAAAACACTCCGTCTGTCTTGTAGATTTTATTTAAATACAGTTGAACTAATAACAAGAAGTATGAAATTGCATTCTTAAGTCCTTAATTTTTGAATTAATTTTATGATTAACACAGTACAGTTATATAATATATAGTTTGTCGTTGAGGACATTAAACTAAAAAAAGTTTATCATGAGAAATTTAAGAAAAGTAGGAAAATGGAAGGGGCTGTGGAACGTTTATCTCACCTTCAGTGAAGTCTATCGGATTAGTGATTCCTCTCTCGCTCTGTCTGTGGAAAAGACGAGACACACACCTATTTTTCCCAAAAACTATAAATACTCTTCATTTTCACCTTTCAGTTTGCTCTAAACCCCTTCAATTTTCCCACCGCCGCAACATTTTCTCACTTCCACATCCAAACGCTCTTCATTTCCCGTTCGCTTCTTTCAATTTCCCTACGTTTTTCCTTTCCCCTTCACTGTCTCGTCCTCAGCGAATCCGGCCTGTGTTCGTTTCCTGATGATTCGGTCTTCTTTATGCGGTGTTTTGATTTATTTAAGCTGTTATTTTTGAAGGATTGTTTTGGTTAAGTTGTGATTATTATGGATGCGGTGAAGTTGCCTTACACTGTCGGTGTTTCTGTGTCGACGGCCAAGCTTGTTAGATCTGAAGGTGTTGGTCGAGTTAGGGTTCCTGGGAACGGGAAAGGGGCGGATGAGTTTTGCGATACCAGCGTTGTTCGTGTTACTTCTTCGATTGAGCGATGTTGTGCTTCCGTTAAACGCAAAGGTATATTATAGAAATGAATTTGTATTTAACTCACCTTTTAATTCAATTCAGCTGTCTTTATATTTATGAATTTCATTTGCAAGTGGTTTTAGAGTAGTTTGATTGCTTCAAATCGGTGATTCGTTAGTCCTTTATGGGTTTTGGAGATGAGAATGTGATTTTGTATGGGTATGTATTTATCCGAGGCTAGGTTTTTAAAACTTGAATCGAGCTTTTGTCTCTAGCTTTTAGCAGCTTTCTTTGTCCTGAATTATTCATTTATGGGTATATTAGTAGTCATCGTCAAGTAAGTTTATAGAGAATGCTATCTTCTGTATTTTCGTTATGCTCTGATCAGAGAGAATGGCGTTGATTTGAAAGAGATCTTATACATTTCGGGTTTATCTAGACAAATGTCTCTTGTATAATTGGATAAGTGTAAGTCTGGGTGGATTTCATTTTGCTTTCGTCCTTCACTGTTCGCAGTCTTTAAGTACTGCTTCCTCTTTTCATTATGTCCTCATCTTTTCTGTTCACTTAAGAATATTAAAATAGAGTCAGTTTTGTTTAATATCATGATCGAAATTACTGTTTTGCAAATTTTGATCATGGTATCGGATGGCTGTGCTACTTAGAAAGTTAAATGACTTTTCCCTCGTGTTATATCCCATAGTTTGTTATCCTCTACTCATTCCATCTTATTTTTTTCGTACTTTTTAGACACAACGAGCAGTACTATAAATCCAGAATCCAGTGTGTTGCAAAAAGTACTTAATGAGGGTGACCTGTTACAGTCAAGTCTCATCAAGCTTCATATGGAAGATTCATCTCAAAAGCTCAATTCGATAAGATCAAATCATTTTCTGCTAGATGCTAAGCCAGACAGTGTGCAACTGCACCAAAAAACAGGAAAACTTTCAAGAAATAGCTCTGGCCCTTCGAAGAGAGCGAAATTTGCTCTTTCAGAAGGCACTACCAATGTGGCTGCAGTGAATAACATAAAGGGTGTATCTGATAAACAAGGATCACTTCATCGAAAAAGTAATTCTCCAGGTGATACTCTCTGGCTAACCCTCACGCAGACTGCTTTTTAGGATTTAAAAATTGCTTGTTTGTTATAGGTGCATCAGTTTCAATCCCGTTTCTGTTTTCATGTAATTTTACCTGGTCTGCTAAATATATAAAAGATAAGGATATCTAATTAGCTCTTCTTGACTTCTTATTGGCTTTTGGCAATCATATGCAGAGAGTTATAAAACTTACTTAATATATGCACATTTTGACCTCATGCTTGTATTGATACTTATTTGTCCATCAGGAATATATAGTCTGACTAACACTATGTTCAGTTACTGAGCAGCAGTGACTCCATTTCTCAATGTTTTAAAGGAAGAACTATTTGTGTCTATGAATATCTATGGTTCTTATTTCAATTTAGCATAATAAAAAGGTAAAACCTTATATCTGTCAGGTAAAACTTATAAGCAAAATAGAAAAGTGTATATAGTCGGCAAAGGTATTTATGAGACAAAATATATACTTAAATGGTATTCCTGACATAAAAAGGGTGTATATGTTTTCTTTGAGCAAAATAGAACAATGTATATGGTTTTTCTAAGACAAGCTTAACGGCTTTTATCATTCGCTTTCTAAGCATCTCATATATTTTATTGTATGTAATGCTGTCAAGAGGCACTTGAGTGCTCACCTAGGCAAAGAAGGTGAGGCAGTAGGAACCCAACGCGTCTCTTTTTTGCTAGGTTCACTTGTCTCTTAAGGTGCACCTGGGTATGCTTCTTGATTGGAGGTGATTTAGGCATGAGGCGAGACCCGTATGAGTCTTTTTATCATGTGTTCTATATTATATTTATACAACATTAAAAGATTATATTGGTGAAGAAAGTTAGGGGTTTTCAGGTATTCCCCCCCTGTCCTCCTAATGGAATATTCCTATGTCCTTTTTGACATGGTAAGTTTTAAATGTAATTCATGCATATCTTATAGGTGTTTTCCCGTTGGGCCTCACTTCGCTCCGGTGTTCACCTAAGCCTAGTGCATTGCGCCTCGTGCATTAGGAACATCTGCCGTTTTTTTTGTGTCTTTCACCTTTAGCAACATTGATTGTATGTTTATATGTTTTTCTGATGTTTCTTCCCATCGCTACATAGATAAAAACCAAACGGCGAAACACAAGTCGAACCCTAGTGGCAAGCGAGGCGAGAAAAGAAATTACAGAGTTCCTATGAGGTCAATGGCAGGCTTCAATTCAGTTGCCGGGGAAAACAATTTTCTTGGTATGACATGGATATTTATTATCTTACAAAACTATAGCTTGGTCACGTTTGAAAAAAATTATACTTGGATGAAATGATAATGTTACTGCTTTCACACTTTTCAAACAACTTTAGTTTTTTGTGTGACGAAGTATCTCTTTATTCACATTGTTATCTAAAGTAGTAAATAAATCATAATTTTAGTACTTTCTCAAGTAATGCGCGTTGTAAATTTTGTAAAATTTGCACTACTAGGTTTACGCACAACTGACTAATATTTTGTTACCATGAAGGTGTTTCTAGTAGTTATGTCAGTATTATCAAAGTTTAGTCAACTCATCGTATTGGGACATTCTTATTCATATTAAGGATTTCTCTTATGATCTCGTTTTCGAGCATGGCTTGACTTATTATGGGCGGCACATATTTTTATGTTATGTCACGTATCCTCATATAATTACACAGAATAGTAAATGATTAATGAGCCAACATAAATCCTGTGCTCTCAGATAGTTGAGAGAGAATTGGGATGTTATACATCACTAGCCTACCCAATTGTTTACTTCCCAGAAATGATTATGAAGAGCCCTTTATTTAAAGATGCTATCTACTATCAAGTGTTTTAATAGGCGTACGCCTTGAGGCAATGTTTCGGTATTTCGAACATTGCTATCTAGAATAATCGGCATATTGTCTGTGTGCGCCTTAATTCTGTCAACAACCCTATTGAGTTAAGTACGTATGTAGTGTAAGCTAATTTATTTTGGATAACTAGTTGCTTATTCTTATATTTGAAAATTTTCATTTATCACAGTTAACGGACATCATACGACACTGATTTCGGACTTATGATTTTGATTTCTGCTACTTGTTTCTTTTGTTGTATATGTCCGTTTATTCTTCTGTTGACATGGTAAATACTTATCAGGTATATATGGATTAAAGCGAGATGTAAATGATGTTACAAAGCTTTTAGGTGATATTTCACTAGATGAACTCCTTGATGGCACTTATGACTGCCCTACTTTCCAAGAGAAAGGAAAGAAAGTGGAGACAACAAATAAAAATTTTCTCCATTCAGTTGAAAAGGCTTGTTCTGTTCTAATAAACCCAAGGCATGATCCTTCGCTAAATTCTTTCGAGACAGATGCTAATTCCAGCCAGATAATACCCTTGTCTTCTCCTAGTTCTGTTGCTGTAGTATCAAGTGCTGACCATGTTGACGATGGAGATCTCTGTGCGGCAGATCGATCTTCATGTGACAAGGTAAGCAATACATCATCCATTCTAATAATAAATGGATCTGAGATATTTTCGGACTGATAGAGGAAAGTATATCCTCTAAAAAGTTAGCACAAACACATGACACAGTTGGCATTCTGCAAAGATCTGACTGAAAGGCTCGAAGAAATTGCCATGATAATATCTTGGCTACACTTAATTTGATATATATATATATATATATATATATATATATATATATCATACTTTCACTGGTACATGGATAGTGAATAATGGCTGACTACTTTGTTTGAGTTATTCAGGATGACGATAACAACGGAGAAACCTCTCTGAATTTACATGATTTTCAACCTGGTCTGCCTAAAGAAATTTTGGAACGTTTAGCCCTTCCTCCACCAAGAGATCTAGACTCGTTGCTTCAAGCAGGCTTGAAACATCCTCAACTTTCAAGAAGCAGCTCTGACCAGCGTTCAGGCAAACACATATCCCGTGGAGTTAGCTTGCCTCCCTTTTCATGGTCTAATAGCTTCAATGGGTATTGTAGATCCAATTCAGATGGAGCTAAGCCCTTACCAAGTAAGGGAACATGCCATGGTCGATGGGCAAGAATAGGTCAGAATAAAAGTAGTCCTGGGTGCGCTAGTGGCTTTTCTACAAATTTGGAGTCGATCACTTTTGATCATAATCTTCTTTCAGGACTAGATCTGGGAATGTTAAAAAAGGAAAATTTGACATCTGTAAGTAACCTTTTGTTGGTTGAGTGCAGTTCACCATCTGTTCCAACTTTGGCTAAATTTTCTCATATTTCAACTGGTAAGAATTTATGAAGAATTAGATATGTGATCATTGTACTTTTTGGTTCTTCATCACGCCTCTAATTAGAATTTTCTTTCCTTTTCGTAAACAGGGTCTCATGTAGAAGTCGAGGATGTAGAGAACAGTACGTTTTTTGCATTGACCCTTATTTTCTATATGTGCGCTCTACGCTTCGCTTTTTATATCTTCTTAAAGATGGAAATATGAAACCAGGGGTCTCGATTTTCACATAAAAATTACTTTACAAATCTCAAATACTAGTTTTGTAAATGAAAAGGAAAATATCTTCATAAAAATATACCACATTTTATTCATTTATTAATACAAAGCATTTCAGTCCAAATTTTTGTGGTTTCGACCTCCAAAATCCCAGGATCAGATCAGTTTTTCTATTTCACGCTGTCTAATGATTCAATGGTTTACTCCGTAATGACACCAACAAATAAAAGTGATATTAGGCTCTTGAAATGGCTTTCTTTCTTTATTCGATTGGCCCTTACTCTCTTCAGTAGAATTGATTTTTGTTTATGACAGCTGCAGCTGCACATTCTCCAGAGTTACTAGCTTGTGCTAAAATACTTCATGAAATGGCAAATCAGTCCCCGAATCACAACCCAAATGGTATATTAAGGTGGCCAAAGAGACCTTCACAAAAGGCAATGAAAGCTAGGAAGTTGAAATCAATAGAGAAACCTTTGGATATAGGTGCAGCAGCACCCACTTCCGTATTAGGATTAGATAACCAAGCAAGGCAGCCTGGGGCCTCGAAAAAACCTAAGCACTTGATAAACGAGAACAAACGGGATCTCAGCTGTGCCGGTCCTATTAAAAACGGCATTCACAAAGTTAGATCAAGCAAGGCATCACCAAGCAAATCAGAAAGGAAACATTCTTCTACGAATAGTATTAAGCTGTCCTGTATGATGCCTCCACCCGCAAGGGTTGTTGATAAAGCATGTTGCAGTCAGCCAAAGGTACGTAAATCAATACCTGTGGATTGGGATAGGATTAGGGATAAGAAAGAGTAAAAAAGATTAATCGATTCGGATTCAGAATCTTGTGATGGTAGAACTATTTTGTTTCGTATATAATTGTCATGTAGGTGAAAAGAATGGGGTTTGTTGCAAGACGTTTAAACTGCAGGAGCAATGGTGTTTGTGTTACGGGTTAGCTTTAAAAGCCGAAGAAAGGTTTAATGTTGTAATGTTGACAAATGCTGTTAATCTCGCTCCGTAACTCTGTCTTGTGTAGAAAAGTATACATAATTTATGAGGCAATAGAAGTTTAAACTCTCTCTCTCTGTATATAGGCATATGATCCTTAAGCTTAAAGGATGTAAAATCCTAGAAGAATGTCTCCAAAAATGTTTTCTTACCAAACATGATTGTGAGCTATGAAGTTTGAGCCCTAAGGACCCAGCGATATATGGAATAAGGTGGGAATTACAAAAAAAAAAAAAACGGCTAAAATTATTCCGCAAAGTTGATTATAATTTTTTTAAAAAAACTATTCCGTGAAATTATTTTTTTGACGATTTTATCCTTACGAAATTTTATAAATAGTCAAATTTAATCCGCGAAGTTATCATAATTTTCAAAAAAACCCTAATTCTCTAACATCTCTCTACCTTTTCTCTAAAAATCTAAATCCATTATAACTAAAATAAAAACAAAAATTAAAACTAAATTAAATTAAACTAGCCTAAACTTAATTAAATTAATATTAAACTAGTATTAAAATTAAAAATGAACCTAACGTAAATATAAAATTAAATCTAACCTAGATATTAAAACAAAACTAACCTCTCTTTTCTCTCTTCACGCTAAACCCATCAAAAATCCTACCTAGTCGATTTTCTCATACCACCGGTACCAACCGAACACACTAGCACCCACCAAAGCCGAAATTGTCACCGGAAAACCAAATCGGAGTAACAAGAAAGAACCGGATTGACACCGGCGAAGAAATCCGTCAAATTGGAATCGAAACAATCTATTGTAAGTTGAGAGTTTAGTTAGGTTTAGTTAGGTTTAGTTATGTTTGGTTAGACTAGTAGGTAGTTTTAAGGGTTTTAGGGGTGTTGGTAGGATCTGGCAGAAGCTTGAAGCTTCTGCCATGGCGAAAGTGTTCTTCGCCACACGGGGGCGAAGAACAGAGTCCCTACGCCATCGTGTGGCGTAGGAACCCTGCCCCACGCCATCACTGTGGCGTAGGTATAAGGGTGTACGCCTCAGTTATAGCGTACACCTTTATACCCACGCCACAATGATGGCGCTGGCTGCTTCAGTCACCAGAATGGCCAGGGACCGGTTTATTCTTGTTCTTTGGTGTGTGTTAACCTGGTTTATGCTATTATTTGTCTAAAAACGCTTCTAGCATGACAATTTGTGTTTTCGACGAAACTTGACATTTAGTACGTTTTTTATTTCAAGTGATGGATCATGGCGACGCCGCACAGTCTGCGGATGGCTCGCGGACGAGGAGAATAAAAAAGCGGAGTAGGGTACGAGAAGCTATTCAGTTCGTTTTAGCTGCCGATTCAGCAGTTCCGATGGATGAGTTGCCTATAGTTTATGGTCCGCATGCGTCCGACTCGAGTTCTGCTTCTGCTTCCCGCGGACGACACCATCCTTCCCCACCTACAGGGCAACGTAGAGCTCCTCCTCCGTCCAAATTGCCACCGCTATTCGGCGAGGCTTTCATCTCCCACACTGCATACCACCTTTGGATGTGATAGGTAATATCGAAATTCCAATTTGACATTTTATGACTGTTTAGTTTTGTCGTATGCTAATTCGAACAAATCTTTTCAGGAGCGAGAGATGCGGCTGTATGCCAATTATCCTAGTCATAGAGCATGGAGTTTGGCTGCACGGACTTGGGTACGAGCCGTAGTTGACGCCACTCTTTTTGGTCGTCTCATAAAGCCGTTCTATCACATGCACACACACTCCAACATGACAGAGGTTTTTCTAGAGCGGTTTCATATGAAGACTAATACTTTTCATTTCTCGTTCGGAGAGATGTCGATTACTCTCGACGACGTCCACACCATTTTGGGACTCCCAGTTCAGGGTGAGCTTGCTGTGTTTCCCGTTACAAGACTATGGCCATGCACGAGTGCGCTGAACTGCTTATGGTGGATGAGTTATCCTTCGTAACGGAGGTTGAGAAATACAAGGTCGTTGGTCTGGGGTTTAAATGGCTCCGGAGTAGGTTTAGTGGGCCAGAGTTCTGCAATGACAGCGCTGGTCTGAGTGATCTGATGGTGGATGCGGCTGCCCGCGCCTACATATTGCATATGTTCGGCACAGTCATATTCACGGACAAGAGTAACATGTACTCCAATTACAAGTATTTGTTTTTGTTGCACGATTTGACTCAGGAGGGTGTCGGTAGGTACTCATGGGGTAGTGCTGTTCTCGCTTACTTGTACCACCATCTGGGTGAGGCCTCCCTTCACGACACAAGGACTATGGCCGGATGTATCGGCTTGCTGGACACATGGATACGGGATCATTTTGTCATGCTCCGTCTTGTTACTCGTTCCACTTACACTGAGCGCCAGTCCACTATTGGTAGATGGGATACAACTGCAACAGTATATGACTCCCGGACGAAGCTGAACCTTTGTATCTCCGTCAACAAACTGGAAGAGAGCAATGTAAGTCTTATTCTTTAGTGATCCCAAAACTGATTTTTTATGTGTTTATGTTCATATCCGTTTGTATTGCAGGTATTGTTTGATCCTTATCGTGTTATATGCGATCATTTCCCATTCGAAGATATAGCGTGGTTTTTAAATGTCATATGCGGTGTGGAGCACTCTCAGGGATACTATCCAGAGTGAGTTCACAGTTTGACCGTGTCCAGAGGGGTATCGCGCATCCTTTGGTAGATATGCAGTCGAAGTCAAGGAGAAAACCGAAGACGATGGCGTATGCATTCGATCCGGATGATTGGGAGGACTGGGAGAGCAACAAGTTGCATCAGAATTATTGGGGAGCGATGGTGGGAGACGAGATGGAATCATTTTGTGAGCCTGAGTACCTTCTCCTTCATCAGAGTATTAGCTGGTTCGACCTCATCAACACCGCAATCTACTCGCTCGATGACTATGTCCATGAGGATCGAAAGGGAGCTATCATCCGACATTTGCGTGCTGGTATGCGCAAGATCTCGTTGTTTCCTGGAGTTGGTGAGTTTGATCATAATTTTGATCGTCTGGTTAGGGCTTACGAGGATGTTTTGTCCACAGCTAGGAGACTTGCTTAGACAGTATGTTGTATTTTTTGTTTGGATGATACTTTAACATTGTTGTCGGTTACTTTGATGGTTTGTTTGTTTTTTGATACACATACTATGCAGTTACTCAGTTTGAAGTTAATGTTTCTGTATTTTTGCAATTGCTTAGATGTTTTGGTTGTTTTAAAACTATAGTACATTGAAGGAAAGTTGAAACGTAATTAAAACATAATTGAAACATAATTGAAACGTAATTGAAACAGAGTTAGAAACATAATTCAAACACAATTCAAACATAATTAAAATATCTGGACTACCTAAAACAACACACATTCAGGAGTAACTTAATTTAAACACAAACTACTCTTAACATAACAACTCGAAGGCACAAACACAGAAATAGTGAAATGATCAGTCGTCGAAATCGTATCCTAAATTGTCATCCGAATCGTCCCCCTCATTCCTTGCCGCAATCCTATCCTCCAGATACGCCACCATATCCCTACTAATGTAGTCTGCTACCGTCATGTTCCAAACCAAAGATGCTTCTTTCTTAATTCTAGCTGGCTAGAAAAGCAGAGCAGTGAGCGGTTGGACGAAGCGGTACCTGCTTTTGATTTCGTCACGACTTCGCACTTGAACGTCTCATGCTCCTAAATGCCCATAGTTGAAATACATCTGACATAGGAGACGGTCGAAGAACGCATCGCTACGATCTTCCCCCATTTATTGGCGGACAACCCTCACCGCCTTAAGCATATGATAGTCTTCATCAGCTGTGAACTCCATCTATTCAAGTGTTTGTGTTTTTTTTGTAAGTAGACTCTTTGTTTCTATTATGAAATATTTTATTTTGTGACATGTTTATATAGTATAGTTACTCTTGGCGGGAGCTATTACGTTGGCGGTATTTTTTGGCTTAATAAGAATCACATTTGGCGGGTGTTTTTTTGGAGGGGATTAAAATGTTGGCGGGTATTTAATGAGAATCGCATTTGGCGGGTCCCAGTTTAATTTAATAATCTATGAAACTTCACCGAGTAATTTAAGGGTTCGTCCTTATCCTTATCTTTCTTCCCCCTAACTTTACACGTGTCACGTTTTATCCTTTGAGTTATTAATACCATTTGTGTTTAAGTTCATGTTTTAGTTTATGTTCGCTTTTATGTTTTAGTTTGTGTTTATGTTATTGTTTCACTTGATGTTTCGGTTTATGTCTCAGTTTTGGAAATTAACAATTTAATTTAAATTCTAACTTTAAAAGTTGCTAACATTAACCGTCTATTTAATTTAATTAACCTCAAATTAAATTAAAATTACAGTTGATTAAAAAAAACAAAAAAAAAAACAATTGAATTTAGGGTTTACCCTATTGCCGCGAGACAATGGCGTATGGGAAGCCTTTTTCGCTAACGTGTGGCGACAATAGGGTTAAATCTTATGGAGCCTCTGTTCTTTTGGAACAAAGGCTCCAAAATAGTCGTCTACGCCAGCCAAATGGCGTACGGTAGTATGCCTACGCCAACGATTGGCGTATAAAGGTCGGCTCACGCCAACGGTTGGCGTGCGTGTTGTGAGTTACGCCATCGTCACAGTGAAAACCTATATCTTTGAATTTGTGAATTCATTTTTTTTTAAAATAAAATTGAACACAAAATGGAACGTGAATACAATACAAAGTGATTTTACAACAAAAAAATAACATAATCAAACACAAAATAAATTCGATTTTAAACTAAATATTACAACACCAACTCAAATATGAATCTTTGGTTAAGTCCACTATGGGATCATCATATTCAACGGAATGTGTCGGGGTGGGATTTTGCAGTCTTGAAAATATACGAACTCTATCTAGCAAAGGGATCGACCAAGAAATAACGTCTTCTCTCGCCGTTCGCATCCATGTTGGATCTATAGTCGGTAAAGGTGACCCTTTAACCAAGTCAGCCTACAAATACACATTGAATATCAATGCGCGTTAAGAAAATAAATTATTAAATGCGTGCGAAAGTAAAAGTTCTTTACTCACGTGAACAAAATGGTTTTTATTGACGAATGCCACGCCAATCTCCTTTAAAGAACCATCGTTCAGCGGTGCATTTTACACCGGTAGGTAAGTCGTACTTCCACCGGGAGCGAGGCAATAGAAAACACAATTGAATGTCGTTGCGACTAGTTTCCCGCAACTAGGCAAGGACATCCAATTTGCGAAAGGTGCATTCTCTTTATTAAAAGTCAAACGGTTTATCTCCTTATCGACTTCGCTTTCATCGTCGTAATATGCAACCCGTTTATAAAACTCCCGATCTCTCTTTAGCTCGTGAACCAAGGATTCTCTAACCATTAGCCATCCACTTTCGTTACCGACCATACCATGTGCGATGGCTCTAAAACCACAATTACCGTCGGACATTACATTTGTAATTCGGCTTATGAAAGGACACATATATTGAGGTATGTCTTTTGAAAATCTCGATTCCAAGACATTTGGTAATCTAGTCGGGAATGGTTTAGCCGAGAATGACGGTATAACCTTGATGTGGTTCGACGCATCCGGAGTTCCTAAACCAACGCATTGAACCCGTTTCGCTTTATTTTTTGGCGGTTTTGCTCCAGAATTAATAGGAGTATGTGCGGCGACCGTTCTTGCGGTGCTACCGAGAGTGCCGACCGGGGTTGCTATACTAGCGGCGGGTGTTACCACTCGTGGAGTTTTGGTACTATCATGGGACTCAAACATTTCTTGTTCTACGTATTCGTGATACGAAGGATCCCTTTTCGTAGAATAATCACGTTGGACTTTGCTACCTTTAACGCGACCCCGACCCCGTCCACGACCACGACTTCCAACACATCCGAGAGTTCTACCACGGGTTTTAACCTTCTCGAGGGGTTCACAAAATTCGTTGAATTTTTTTTGAGCCAATGACTTTGTTCGTAAACATCAAACTCTTCAAGTTTCGCATTTAGATTTGCGAAATTAAATTTTACTTCTTCTTCACCGGTGAGTGTAACTCGCTGAACGATATCTAGTCTCTTCTAATGCTCATCTATAATCAGAGTAGGTACTTGGCCGTCCACTCTTCGGATTTTCTCAAGTTCGTGGGAACACGGCAAACCATGGATCGTACGATCGGTGCAAACGCATAAAGAGTTTTCACCGCCGCTTTTATCAACATAGTTATCGTATACTATCGCCAATGCAATAGGTGATACGTACCCCCGTAAAAAATTGAACGATTTAAAATCTTGGAATTTGTGAATTAGACGGCACTTGCTAAGCTCCATCGATTCTTTAATGGTCGAATGTTGCATCGCTAACAAGCCATGTACTTTATCCCAAAACCCATCGAAATCCAATCGCATAGACCCAACATATTTTTTCAATGTAGCATGCGAGCTTTCCGCCCTATTAGAGGTGTGATTATTGAAATGCATGATTTTGTTAGTATAAGCGTGAACAAACCTCTCTTTATATAGCGTAATCCACGAGTCAACCACATAATCCACCGCTTTATCTTGGTCTTTGAACACCGACCGCATCTTAGCCAACCTCTCGTTCATCACCTCAACAGTATTGGATGAAACAACGTCGTTCCAAGCCGCCAAATTTTTTTTAGCCACATTTCTGTCTTGAAAAAGGCAATTTATTTTTAGCCACACTAATAGCCCACTTATCGTCTCCTTTTACCGGATTACCTACCAAATGAAAAGAGAAATTTATTTTTTTTGCTACCGGTAGCCTTACGCTTATGGTCTCACTCTTTAATGGCCGACTTGAAAATTCTGGATCGCTCGCACCGATAATCCACTCGCGGTGTTCTCCCCCTTTTCTCTACCTCCTTCGATGCTACGTTTATCGAAAAACCCAACGTCTTCCCCTTACGTTTTACCCACTCGGTCATCGAGTCTAAGCTATACTCGTCGTGAGTGGTGAAATGGTGACCGTAGTCCGAAACAAGCGAAATATCACATTCGGTCACCTCTTGAAATATGTAAGAAGTAGAAAAACAAATTAAACCGATATTCCGGATAAGTTAAGCCCATTTCGCCAATAAGAAGGCGTAGGACACCATCCCTACGCCAGCGTCTGGCGTAGGGAACCCTCCATACACCACACATGTGGCGTATGCAAAGTCCTCCACACCAATAGACGGCGTGGCAATCCTGTCCTACGCCTTCTCATTGGCGTACACTGTGTCGTCCACGCTAGAGGGTGGTGAAGAACAACAAATACAGGATTTTTCAAAAAATCTATTTTTTTCGCGAAAATGAAAGAGGGAGATGCAATGTACCTCCTCGGTGACCATGCTGCTCTGCGTGGGAAGTGCTTCCGACTCTTTTCCGTCCATGTTGTAAAGGTTTTGAAGTTTTTGAGAAAATGAGTTTTATTGGTTGTTAAGTTTCTATTTTTAGTAGGTTTGAAGAAGATGAATTAAGGTTGAAGTTTGAAATTATGTTTGCAACTTCGTGGAGTAGTTTGGACTCTAAAATGGCATGACTAGTAATTATTTTGACTTCCAAGGGTTTTTTGGTTATTGTCATTTTTGTAAATATTGAAAATCAGAAACATGCGACTTCGCGGAATAGTTTTAGCTTTTTTTAACAATTCCCGGGTAAAATAATAGATAGCCTCCGTATAAAATCATAAAACTTGGACAAATGTTTCTAACACATAAGATATAGATATGAGTGGTTTCGGTACTTTTATCTCTTAAGACATTATATTACGAAATTGAATATAGACGCTATCAAAAATTTTGGTATATTATTTTTCTGTATATTAATATTTTGGTTAAGTATAATTTGTTTTTATGAAATAAAAAACAAAATACAATTAAATAAAATAAAAAAATTAAAAAAATATTTTTTGGAATACCTTTTAAGTGATAAAAAAAATTAGTAAATGATAAATAAAATTAAAATAAATTTGTTATATATATTTTTTAAAATCTAATTATTGTAAAAATACATTTCAATTTGATTTAAAAGATACCGGTTGAAATAGAGTTAAAATTATTGTTGGATGTTTTTCTTTTTAGAATGTTGAGTAAGTTATGAAGAGTGATTTAAAAAAGATAAAAATAACGGATATTTTATTTATGATTGTTATATATTTATTTATAAAATTAGTAAATAAAGAATTATATAATTGAATATACTATATTATTTTAATATCTTTTATTTAAATTAAATATATTAAAGTTTATATTATTATTTTTTCGCGGTGAACCCGCAACCGCTACTGAGAGTGTAGTACGTGTGCACATGGTAAACCCTCAGTCTGACGTAATAACCTGCAAACCAACGCCAGAAGGTAAACCACACAATGTGACATGCTCAACTGAGAAAGCGTATGTAGATGGACTCGAACTCATGACCTTTGGTCACAAACATGCCTTATTCAACCATTTCGGCTATCCTTTGGGGGCTAAATTTCATATTTTTTTCAGAGAGAACCCGCAGCTGCTACTCAGAATGCAATGAGTGCGCACATGGTAAACCCTCAGTTTGACGCAATAGCTTGCAAACCAATACTAGAAGGTAAACCACACAAGGTGACAGACTCAGCTGAGAAAACATATGTAGAGGGATTCAAACTCATGACCTTTGGTCACACGCATTCCTTACTCAACCAACTCGGCTACCCCAATGTGGGCTAAATTTCATATCTTATTAGGTGAATTTGTGGGTATTTATAGTTCTTATAGTGTTGTTGATGAGTTCTAGTTTTTTGATGAATATGAATGATGGACTAACTTTAACTAGGTAGAACACCATTTGAAATTTTCCAAAACATATACTTCTGATTTTACTTTATGTTGAAACTATGTTTTTTCGGCCTAAGTTATCAATATGTTTGAACAAATTTTTTTCCAAAACATGTACTTCTGATTTTACTTTATGTTGAAACTATGTTTTTTCGGCCTAAGTTATCAATATGTTTGAACAAATTATGACAACCATTCTCGAGTATATTTTTGGATTCTTAATATTTTTTTACTTGACTTCTAATTTTATTTAGTCGAACTATTATCCAAAACGTTTCCAAGTTAGTTCATACTTGAATTGTTTCTGACTCGTTATGACCGTCTGCCAACCAAAACCTAATTTAAAAGAAAAAAATCTATTTTGTCGAAAGAAAAGAGTACAATTAACATTTAGTTTAATATTAGGATATCACATATTCTTTTATTTACTTACATACTTCTTCTTATTGTTTCGCAAGACTTCGATTCTTACTTAATATGGTTGAGTATCCCATAGTCCTTAATAAATACAAAAATGACTGATAAGATGAATTGAAGTATTGATGTTTCATCAAAAACTTCGGGTGGTCGAGGTTGTTAGTTTAGATTCAGCCCAACTTCTGATGAAGGTAGTCAAATAACCCTCTTAGCTTTTGCTTAAGGTTGTTTTAAATCTTTCAAGAATTTCTTACTGTTGAAGATGTTGATTTTTAGTTTTAGCCTAATTTTTTGGGAAATTTTCGAATAATCCTTCATAGTCATTTGTGAAGACTTACCTAAGATTTGAATATTATGCAAGAAGGTCTTTGACCTTTTGAATCAATAAAATTTGGCATTTTTTTCTCTTGACCGAAGTTGTATGAAAGTAAATGAGGTTTAAGGAAAAATGATTTTCTTTGTAAAATATTTGTATTTATTTGGCGTCTTGTGTGATAAAGCTTTTGAATTTGAAGGATTTTTTGTTAATTTATTAGTAAGTAGGCAAGTTGTTAGGAAAAACTTACACATGGATTAGTCCCTTGTTTTAAGCATATACATGCGCTTTCTTCATATTTCTCGATCTTGGCCTTTCAAATTATTTTAATCTACCTGCTCGTCATGTAAATAGAACGAAGCTATAAACGAAATCAAAGATTGGGATTTTGTGATGAGATTCACTGTTGTTTATTTGCGTTCTGATTCAACTTTCTTCTTGTCATCTTATTTTTTTATTATATTTTTTATTTTCTTGATAACAAATTTAGCCCTTATCTACTACAAGAATAGGCGGTAATCAAAATAATAATTTATAAAAATTTAAAGACCGAAAATATTAGTTTTTTCTTTAGAGTTTTATCTCCTAATATCTCTAAGAGTGAAAATGTTAAATAGATTACACGCCCAATTCACCAAACTCGGCTAACAAAAAAATATTGTTATGAAGAGATAAAACACACTTAAAGTTGTTGTTCCATTGCAAGTTCTTATTTATGTAATTTTTTTCACTTGACGATTTACATCTTTCTATGATGAGAGGTAGCAGTAGACCTTATCTTTCTAATCGAAGAGATGAATCAGATCCCAATGACACTTCTTTGAATGAGGTACATATAAAAAATATTAATGAACATCAATTTAGGTATATTCACAATAGTGAGTGCTCAAAAAGTTTGTAGACTGGGCAATTCCCGAAGACATGATCGTCTGATTTCATACTATTAGGGAAAATGCATTTCACGTTGGTAAAGACGAAGGCATGCATTTGGAAAATTTTCTAAATTGATGAAGAGAGAGAGGGCAAGAGAAGACGATAAATTTTTACCAAAAGTTTATGCAACGACGATCTCCGAAAAATTGGAGGTTACGGTGGTTAGAGCAAAATGAATCTACCCTATATTTGTCTCTAGTATTAGTGAAAAATGAAAAAAATGAAAAAGACACTTCCATCTCAGGGTAGTAATTCTATTCGACGTTATAAAGAGATATCATGTATGAATTGCTGATGTCACGTAGATTATTTCTAAGTACTTCGGAGACCTATGAGGGCAGTTCAACTTCCATATTTGTTGCTTTATTTTTCTTTGGCTTCAAATTATTCTTTTCATTCTCTCTTCGAGCCACAACAACATCATCACCACCCTCTCGATCTACTAATCAATGAAAAGATGCATTTAAGTTTCTGATGACATTGCTTTCATTTTCCTCCGACTCTTTGCCACAATACCGATGTCCAGAGAACTCTAGTCAACCAATCACATCATATTTTCAGCAACTTTCTCTAGTGTTGTAGCTTGACTTTGACGAATTCCCTTGGGTCTTGTGGGAACTTTTCTTCCGGACCCCGCCCATTCCTCTGGGGTGTACCATGATTTAGAGGAATCACCATTGGCATCTTAGTTTCTATTCCTTAGATAATGTGGAGAGCTTCTTCTATTATTCGAAGGTAGCAAGAGGTTTTCGACAGGAGACCTTTCATCACTATCATATTCGCCCATAAAAATGAATCTGACCATTTTATTTCTCTATGTATGAGTTGTTCTGCAAGGATAAGTGATATTTATCGAAGTAGGATGGACGGAAGGGGTTGAAGAAAATGAAGGCCCAACTAGTTTGGATAATTCTTATTGTGATGCGCCAAAATAAAATACCTCGATAATGAAGCTAGGTTCTCCGTCTATAATCCTAACGGTTCTCCTCTGCTCGATTTTCTCAAGCTATCGACAGCCAGTCTGAAACGAAGTTGTCAAGACGAAACATACATAAAAGAGATAAGTTAAAAAATAAGAAAGTTACCTCAAACAAGTAGTCTTGATAACTTCGAGGGCAGGTGCGTGACAACAAAGATTTTCTAAACTGATGAGAGAGAAGGCGAGAGAAAGCGATGATTGTTTTGCCAGAAGTTTCCGCGACAACGATCTCCCAAAAATTAGAGTTAATGGTGGTCGTAACAAAATGAATCTACTCTATTTCTATCCTTGGAATCAATTAAAATTGAGAAAAATGAGAGAACAACGAATTCATAGATAGGCTTCGAAAGCCCAACATATACTTCTATTGAGAAGTGATAACAGTTTTCTTTTCACCATCTTCCCACGTTTCATCATGACACGTGTAAAAAACATACCACACGTGATGTGTATACGGTTTTCAAAACAATCAGCCACCTAACAAAGTAGCCGAAGGTAAAATTATCCGACAGAGTCCAACTCATGCCGTTTTGGACCACAACGCCAATTGTAATATATGACAGAGATACGAGTAAAACCAAAGCAGTATTAAAATTAATATGCTCTCAAAATTATTCACAAGACTAGCAGTTGACTCTGAAATGTATATTTATCCGACGCGTAATTTAACCATTAAAATTTAACCGATATTTACTTTGTAATATGAGCGAAAAAAACGTGCAACGTTGAATTTTTTTTTGTATAATAATGTATAAACGTGTAATAGGAGTAAATTCATGAGAAATGGATTAACGATGTATGTTCAAAAATCCACCACCAATACTATAAATGAGTTGTATTTTTTTAAAAAATGATGAATGATTATTGTTTTTTTTTATTATTGTTTATAGTATTTAAAAAAAAAAACTCAAATCTTAAATTTCTCTCCGAACTTGGGTTACTTCTCAAATAATTAGAACTTACTTATTTTTTCGGATATTCTAAGAAGTTATGGCCATTAACAAAATAATTTTTTTTTTAAAAAAACTTACCTTTTATAAACTTTGATATAGTACTCCTAATATTTGATTGAGATAGAATTCGTACCGTCGACCAATACCGACAAAACTATACAGTAGATTTGATATCACCAAAAAAAAAGAGAGCATAATATTGACTTGAGAATTATGAATAAAAAATACTGAGTGTTACTTATATAAAGGGTGTTTGGTGGTGTTAAACTCTAATGAACTAAAAAAACGAAAGACCAATCTTATAATAATTATATTATTTATTTGTAGCTGTTCTTGCTTATAAAAAACACCAATCTTTTGTTTTTGTTTATGTCAATTCAACACCATTTTCATTTCTTCTATTTTTCTCCCTACTGATTTTACTTCATGTCTTTTCTCCAACATTCTTCTATAACTATAAGCATTCCAAGAAACCATTTCATCACAAATACAGCGACACCGTCAAACGTAGAATCACATTGATTGATCCATGAAACAAATCGTTAAACACGAACGGCGATGGGCGTCCGATACTGTTCCGGCACTCAATTTCGCCTTCAGCGGCTCCACTTCTACGAGAACAGACTTCTCCGACTCCGGAGAGGAGTTCGTGGAGGTTATCATAGATCTTCAACATAACGACACAATCGTGCTTCACAGCATCGAACCAGCCTCTCCGGATCAAATTCAAAATTCAAATTCAGCTTCAGCTTCAGCCTCCGCGTCCGCGTCCGTTTCGCGATCGTCAACAATCAAAGGGAGCTCGTCGAGACTATTCAGACATTTTTCGCAGGAGCTGACAACGGAGGTGGTGGCGAAAGCGAGGCAATTCTCGATTGATTTACGAGGGAAACTCACTAGACGGTTTTCGTGGGGCCGTAACAGTGGCGGTTTAGTCGAGCCGACGCCTCTAGCTGCTCGAGCTTTGAGAAAAGAACGTGCTCAGCTGGATCGGACTCGATCCGGTACACGGAAAGCGCTTCGGAGTTTGAGATTCATCAGCGACCGATGCAAAAACTTCGATGCTAATTGGAATCAAGTGGAAAACAACTTCCGCACACTTTCGAAAGACGGTTATCTCTACCGTGTTGATTTCGCACTATGCATAGGTTAGTCAAACAGCATTTTAATATTGATTCTTTCTAACAAACTTTGTAGACTGAAGTCTAACAGATTTGTTTTAATTTTGGTGAAGGGATGAAAGATTCAACCGAATTCGCATTGGAACTGTTTGATGCATTAAGCAGAAGAAGAAGAAGTATGAGGGTTGTTGAGAAGATCAATAGAGACGAGCTTCTCGAATACTGGTCACAGATTACCGATCAAAGCTTTGATTCTCGTTTGCAGATCTTCTTCGACATGTACGCGTTCAATTTTTCTATATAAAATTTAAATGATTTGCAACTGGCATGACCAATATATATGGTTATGACTGAGGATTAATGGAAATTCGTATAATTGATCATGTTATAGGGTTGACAAAAATGAAGATGGTAGGATAACCGAGGAAGAAGTTAAAGAGGTAAAATAACTACTTCATTTTCATTCATATCTTTCTACACAATTTTAGGTGACACGTCCAACAAATTGCGCATATAGTATATATATATATATGTATTTGCATGATATTTTATAATATTATCAAAGTCAAAACCTTTTGAAATATGTCGAATTTGCTATTTATTTATAATAGTCGAGTAAGATGATTGTGTCATAAATTTAATAAAACTACAATTATAGGATTTTATATAGTTGAAGTATTATTTTTATTAGATTGGAAATGTATTTTGTTTTATTTTATTTGCGTAATTTTTTTACGTATTTTATATACAAAATTATTGCATTCATATAATTATTAAATAAATATGATATATTTGTATTTGGTTCTAATAAAATTTATAATGTCCATGTTTTTATTTAATTATTTGCTTAATTAGGTAAATATGGTCGGCCACTCAAAGAGACTTAATTAATATCTATAACATATTCAATTAATCGGGTTTAATTATAAAATAATAGACTTTCGATTAACAATTGTTTGCCAGAAGTTTTTGATTATTTTATATCCAATAAAGTTAATTTAATTATTTACTTTTATAAAATCAATTTATTAGTGATCATTTTTTTAATATTTTTTAATAAATCTATATTGAGATTAATTTTATCAAAAATAGATAATAAAAAATTAACACTAGACGATAATAAAACTTATAATTATTTTTATTAATCTTTGATATTGTATATTTTTAAAAAGAATAATTTATTATATATTTTAAAATTAAAAAAAATACATATAACTAATAATATAAGTGTAATTATAGCAATCGAATTGAACTACCAGATTCTGTGAAAGAAAGAAAACTCTTGTGTACTTATTTTTCTTTCTAATTTTAGGCATTTAGTATTTTTTTGGGTTAGAAATAATATAATAGAAAAGACTGAGAACAAGATTTAAGATGAATAATAAAACATTATTTGATTTGGATGTGCCAGCAGTTATCATTTGCTGAAGATATGATGACCCGAAATAATTGGGAAATGTTATTGCCTGACGACCCCAATATATATAAATAAATGGATTTAAATGGAAATGTTCTTGGTCTGACGAAACGCATGTTCTTAATTAACTTACTATTAATTTAAACTGAACGTGGGTTAGTTTAGTTGCTCTTTTTTATCTTTAATTTCCAGGTTTACCTCCTAAGTCATACGTTTTAAAATTTATTTAAAGTGGGGTAGTAGGTGGGTGATAATTGTGTAATTGCTTAATATTTTATACTATTTTTGAATGTATGAATAGATTATCATGCTTAGTGCGTCTGCAAACAAGTTAGCAAGACTGAAAGAACAAGCAGATGAATATGCAGCTTTGATCATGGAAGAGCTGGACCCTGAAGGTCTTCAATATATTGAGGTCGGTCCTTCACGTTATTCATTTTGATTTGAACAACATTTAATAGTCTCATAGTATGGGTGTATAATTACCTAGTTTTCTTTCTAGTTAAACAAAAATATTAAGTGCTAATAAAAATATGAATTCTATCATAAAATAACAAATCCAAAACCCCTCATAATTATCAATAAGCTCAAAATATTATTTTTATCCGTTTTTAAAATTGAATACATACAATTGGAGAAAAATAAACATTATATTATATTTTTTAATATTTAATTTTGATTTATTTATGAATTTTGTATTGTTTATTATTTTAAATAAATTTCTAGTTAAGTTAATTATAACATTTTGTTAGATTTTTATTATAATTTTATAAGATAGTAAATGGTTTAAAACTAAAAGACGGAAGAGGAATGATAACAAAAATTTAAAACATGAAAAAACAAAAGATTCTAATACCAAAGATTCTAATCGTTCTTTGGTATTTTTCTAAATCGTGAATTTGATTATAAAAAAAAAAAAAAAAGAACAGATACTCATACACTAAGGAATGATACAATGAGTTTGATAATGATGCAGCTGTGGCAACTAGAGACATTGCTCCTACAAAAGGACACATTTCAAAACTACAGTCAAGCACTTAGCTATACAAGCCAAAACCTACAAGGTCTAATAATGAGAAGCCCCATCAAAAGAATGAGCAACGATCTTTTGTACTATTTGGAAGAGAATCGGAAAAGAATTTGGGTTTTGGGATGGTGGGTTATAATCATGATAGGCCTATTCACTTGGAAATTCCTACAATACAAGCAAAAGAATGCATTTCAAGTCATGGGTTATTGTCTGTGCACTGCAAAAGGGGCAGCAGAGACCCTAAAGTTTAACATGGCTCTTGTTCTGTTTCCTGTTTGCAGAAACATAATAACTTGGCTTAGGTCCACTAAGCTGGCTTCCTTTGTGCCTTTTGATGACAATATCAACTTTCACAAGGTTAGTAGTACTAACTCCATTTCTACGGCGACTGCACCAAGAAGTGTACTCTAAGCTCTGGTCAAATATTCGTTTTTATTATAATTTTGACCAAAGCTTGAATTTCATGAAATTGTTTAATTTTCGGTTAGTTTGGTTTTGTAACGTGTATAGAACTAAAACTGAAACAGCCAGCTTACCTTGGAGTTGGACAGAGAATAGTCAATACCAAATATTTTGATTTATATTTAGTTTCTTTGGTTCTTCTCGTTGCAAACAATTTCAAGGTGAAAACTTTTTCTCTTTGGTGTTGTAGGTGAAGAGAAGACTTAATCAAATACTTGAAAATTGCAGTCTATGTATTAGAGAATAGGTCGTTACAATTTACAACATATTTTAACTTTTTAACCCTTTTTCATCTTTTCCTATTCAAAGAATAATCTGATTGAGAAAAATAGAACTTTTCTAATATGTTAACTTGTAAACAAGGCATTCAATTAAACTATGTATTATGTAACCACATTTTGTTCCTTTCTTTTAATGAAAACGGGCAGACAATTGCTGCAGCTATAGTTGTTGGTGTGCTTCTTCACATAGGCAACCACCTTGCCTGCGATTTCCCAAGGATTATGAATTCTTCAGAATCTGCTTATAACCGGTATTTGTCCCAGTATTTTGGAGCACGTAAACCTACATATTTTGACCTCGTCAAAGGTGCTGATGGAATCACTGGAATTCTGATGGTAATCTGCATGGCTTTAGCATTTACCTTAGCTACACGATGGTTTAGGCGCAGCCTCATTAAGCTGCCAAAGCCTTTCGATAGGCTCACTGGCTTCAATGCCTTCTGGTATTCACACCATCTTTTTATCATTGTCTATGTCCTGCTGATTATCCATGGACTGTCTCTTCATCTAGTCCACCAATGGTACCTTAAGACGGTAATTATGTCAAAATATTTGCGTATGAATATATCAAAGAACTTTTAATCCAGTATCTAATATGTGAAGATCATCCTCACAGACATGGATGTATCTAGCTGTCCCACTTTTACTTTACGCTGGTGAAAGGATTGTAAGGCTACTCCGTTCTGGATTTTATGTTGTTCGGATTTCGAAGGTAAGAATACATAAAATCTTTGTTTAAACATTTGGCAGGACAAGGTGGAAAACTGACCGCAAACTCTCACTGTCTCTATATGTCCACCCTTTTTTTTATTAGTTTGTGAAGAAACAAATTCTAAAAATGATTTGATATTTCTAATGGTGTCATTTTTAGGTTGCCATCTATCCTGGAAATGTTCTGACACTGCAAATGTCTAAGCCTCCTCAGTTTCGGTACAAAAGTGGACAGTATATGTTCGTTCAGTGCCCTGCTGTTTCTTCGTTTGAATGGTGAGTAAGATTTCTTGAGCTAGTATACAGCTTGGTTTTGTACTCTTGTGATGCTAGAAGTATTCTATACTATGTTCCATTTCAGTTACATTTTTTCGTTTATGATTTTGTCCAGGCATCCGTTTTCAATTACCTCTGCTCCTGGTGATGACTACCTCAGCATTCACATTCGTCAGGTCGGTGACTGGACACAAGAACTTAAAAGGGTGTTTTCAGAAGCCTGTGACCCTTCTGCAGCCGGAACAAGCGGGCTTCTTAGAGCTGATGAAACAACAAAGAAAAGGTAATTCCAAATCCTGAGAAGGAAGTTTCTTTTCTATCGATATCGGCGAGTTCTCATAACCTTTATATAACAGTTTCATTACTCTCTTGTTTACAGTTTGCCAAAGCTTTTCATAGACGGGCCATATGGAGCCCCTGCACAAGATTACAGAAAGTACGACGTATTGTTACTTGTTGGTCTGGGAATCGGGGCAACTCCTTTTATTAGCATCTTGAAAGATTTGCTTAACAACATGGTCAAATGGGAGGAGCATGCGGTAACAAAATCATTTATATCTGAATATCCTTTATGTACAATTAAACTTGACATATATGCTTCACTATATTCAGGATTCCGTATCGGAATTTAGCATGTCCAATCCAAGTACTGGCAGAAATGATTCAGATTTACATAGTAGGAGCAAAACAATAAAGACTACCAATGCGTACTTCTACTGGGTGACAAGGGAACAAGGATCCTTCGATTGGTTCAAAGGAGTCATGAATGAGGTGGCAGAGCTTGACCAAAGGGTAACAAATAAACACTTTAAATATCCATTACCTGTCTTAATTGAATCACTAACAAGCAAACAACTCAACTAGGGAGTGATCGAAATGCATAACTACTTGACCAGCGTGTACGAGGAAGGTGATGCCCGGTCAGCTCTCATCACCATGGTTCAGGCACTAAATCATGCCAAGAACGGCCTGGACATTGTTTCCGGCACTAGAGTAAGATCTTCTATACAGTATTTATCCTGGAACCAATTACTTATATTTTCAAAAAAAATACAGATACTTGTTAGTAATAACTGACATAAATTGTGTGCAGGTGAGAACTCATTTTGCAAGGCCCAACTGGAAGAAAGTCCTATCAAAACTACGTTCAAAACACTGCAACGCAAGGATAGGTAATCACTTATTACATGCATATAAGCATAAAACAAACTATATTTTCAACAACATTTGCTAAAAATAAAGTAAACTTGTATATAAATGTTGGGGGTGTAGGAGTGTTTTACTGCGGGGCACCAGTTTTGGCCAAAGAACTCAATAAACTCTGCTATGAGTTCAATCAAAATGGAGCTACCAAGTTTGAGTTTCATAAAGAGCATTTCTAGGTATATATCTATGAAATTATCTGCTATCATATAGTGTAGGACTTAGGAGATACAATGATTAATTTAGCAAGTACAACCAGAAATGTTATACTGGTTCGTATGCGATCAAATCCAAGCCAGTAATACCCCAACCAAAACAAAGTAATATAAGCCCAGTTAAGGCTGCAGGACGGTCGACTCAACTGTGAAGTGACGCACAAGTCTTTATCAAACATCGTATATATAAGGATTGATTTCAAATTATATTAGAGGAGTATATTTTGCTCCATGTATAAAGAAGAAGGGGTGTAGAATTGCCACTGCTAAAGCGCTAACTCTCTTGAGGTATGGTTTTGCGATATAACTTTTCTATCCTCAATCTTGCGTATGTTCTATGGCCAACACAACACTTCCAAAGTATCCTTGGTGTACATTATTTTTTGTATCTAGTCAGATCTTTTTGTGTAAAAAAGCTTGTATTCCTTATACCTTTGTATATAAATATTCAATTATAGAAAAGCACTTGAATAACAATAATCGTAACAGGAGATTACTTTACAGAGCTTAATATGGTTTTCCAACAAGCAGTGTAGGCGCACTTTAATAAAGGAATTAAAAATCTAAGAAAAGCTGCTTTTGCTCTAAAAATCTCCATGGCCGATCCAATTCGTAAAGCCGCGTCATGACCACCAACTGAGACCGGGACATCTTTTCTTCGTCTCTAAGATTGGTCATATTGCATTTGTATGCTTTATTATTTCATAACTAAATTTGATAGTAGCAGCATAAATAAATAAATAAATATCTAATTATTTTTTAGGGAGAATAAGATTAAAAGCTGGAAATTTATTTAGAGTGTGTTATGTATTGGGTGTAAATGAAATTTGTTTTCGTTCTATTGCTATTTTTAATCCACGATTAAACAAATAAATGGGGTGTTTTATATTGGATAAACTACTCATAAATATTAGAACCAAGAAGTTACAGGCCAGTAGGTGCAAACTTTAGGCTACAACTGGAGATTTTTCACAAGCCCAACATTTTCTCTTTCCCGGATAAGTTCATCTTCAATCCTAGCTTGAGACATTGTCCAAAACCATTATATGGAAGCATTTTTTGTTTAGCCTATCCTAGCGTAAGACGTTGTCCAAAACCATTATATGGATGCCGTATTGCCGAACATAATTTTCTCTTTTTTATTTTAATTTTTAACTTTTATTTTTATTAAAAAAATTATTATCATTACTTTTTGTTGTTCGAGCTCTATAAATATAGATTCGGTTTGTTGAATTTTGTTATAAAAAAAAAATTAATTTTTTATTTTTTGGTTAAAAATTTCGTAGTTTTCTCTCATCATCTTCAATTGTATTCGTGGCAAGAAACAACTTTTACCCATCACAATACGGTTTTACTAACCAATGTCAAAACTCAAATATCAAACCACCTTAATGAATCTCAAAACTTATATTCATAAAATTGAGAAAATGTTGGAACCGGTGAAAAGTGTTGCACTGAGTTAATCGTTCACTATCCAAATGGAAATGCATCTTCGACTACATACATACACATACACATGTCCAATGCCAAACTAGAGTCGAACCACGCGATAAAAAAACAAATTCAATTGAAAAATCGTCTTGTCAAAAATATTTGGAAAAAGTTCAGGACAACCCTGAGTTGAATTTTTTTACTTCGCCAAGGTTTAATGTTTTATTTTTTGTGCTTCACATAATTTATATATTTTTTTAATTTTTCCGTTTGCAATTATTAAGTATGTTTTCTTTCTAAGTGATCAATAATATTGTTGTGTTATTTTATTAAAATGTTAAATATTGTTTCTACTAAAAAGTTGAGTCGTTAATAAATCGAACAAAAATTATTTTTATAATTTAATTTTAATGAAATATTTTATATATTATTTTAGTAATTTTATTAATTATAAATGTAATATCAATACATATTAAATAAAAAAAAATAAAAAAATATGGTAGGATATGTTGAATAGTTAAAAAATCATCTACCGTATAATGTGGGGGATTTCAATATTTTGTTGGGTATATGCTGATATGACCCATATGTGACAGTTTTTTTATATTTTATCCCTATTATAAATAGTCTAATACCCAAAAATGATAAAGTACCAATAAATACTTTCACCAAAGTGAATAACCATAAGTAACCTTCTTATCATTCTTTGAAACAAATCTTCTCATTATTATTTTTTTAAAGTCCATATCTTTCAAACTGTAGTCCGCAAAAAAACTAAAAGTACCATAAAATTTGATTTGTTTAAACGAACAAAACTAAGTCCATTGATGATATTTTTTGAATTTGTTTTGCTAGAAAACATGCGAGACCAGATATAACAAAAAAGGTGAGACCATACATAAACAAACATGTGAGACATGTACTACTTGATGATAAAGATGTGAGATGAGAGTTACGTGGTCTGGTAATGTTTTTTTCAAAAAGTACATCTACCAGTCTAGTTTTGGTCGTCTTAAAAAAACAATGCATGGTTTGATATAATTTATTATACCAGTCTAGTTTTGGTCGTCTTAAAAAAACAATGCATGGTTTGATATAATTTATTATTACTCGTGTTGCATGATTTAATTATGTTTGGCCTCTCAACTTTATTATGTCTAGTCTGGCATGATTTATTATGGCTGGCCTCGCATGATTTATTAAGCATGGTATTGTATATTTATATGCATGTTCTCGCATGTTTAGTTATGTATGGTCTATCATATTTTTTATGTATGGTCTCACATGTTTTTTATAACTGGTCTAACATGTTTTTTGACGAAAAAAAAACTCAAAAGTATCATCAATGATTCTAGTTTTGTTTTTCATAAATAAACAAAGCCGATGGTTCTTTCAGTTTTTTAGCTCATATTTGAAAGATACAAGCCTTTTAACAAATAAAAATAAAAATAAAAATTAAGAAAGAGAAGGTTTGGTTCAAAGAAGGAGAAATAGTTACGTGTTTGGTGATGAAACATAGGTATTTGAGATATTATTTAAAAAAATTGGTATTAAGTTGGAGTTAAGTATATAAAATGGGTACGAATTATGTAATACTAAAACTTGAGATATTAGATAACAGTAAAGTTTAATCTTAGGTATGTTTGGTGACATTACCCTTTTATATATTGAAACTTTACATATTCTTATTAATTCAGAGTAATTTTTAGCTGTATTTGAATTTAAATTGTATGAGATGTTTTGTGTATTATTGTGAGTTGTTAAAATACGACGTATGGTCTTCCAAATCAACAATGTGTTTTGGTTTAGTTGACTAGACAAAACACACTCATTTTGAGTTGTGTTGTACTAGAGTTTTCAGCTTCACTTTAGTACTACTTTTCTCAGTTGTCTCTCTCCTCTTCATCCATTTTTCTCTTTTATCGATCGAGTAAAGTCTTGTTTCATTCCATTAGGTGAGAGCTTGACTGTTCTGTTTCTCTTCACTTTCCCCTCAAACGAAAATATGAAGTCAGGAGTCGGAGTTTATCTCGAAGAAATACAAAACGAAAGTGAGAGAATGACTTGGTGAATAGATCCACAATTTAATCATGTGAGGGGATATATATATATATAATATCAATAATCCATTGAATAACCTAGTCCTGTATGAAGTGAAGATTAAGTTTGGTGTGTTTTGTTATAACGTGAAAAACAAGATTTGAGGCAAAAAAACTTGCTCCTATATTGTCACACCAAATGATTGAATCTTGAGAGAAAGAAAAGTCAATTTTAGTGATCACGAAGAGCCATATGAGCTTAGTTGATAAGTTATCAAGCACGTGATATTCAGACTCATTGCTCGATCGAGTGATAACATGTTGTTCTTTGGAAGACTAGGAGATGAGAATTTCACCAAAAAAATATAATACCCACCAACGAAGTGACGATCATCTGGCAAATAGCCTAATCAACATCATTAAAGCCAATAACATGAAGGTCATGAAATATTTAATATAAAGAACCAAAAAAGAATTACGAGATAAGTATAATAAAATTATTTTTGCACTTTGTAGATGTAGTGTATTAAGATATTGTTGGAACTGGCTAAGCTTATGTACATCGAAAGAAATGCCATCTCTAGTGTGTAAGAGATATTTCAATGCTCATAACAAACTTATAAATCTTGTAGGGTGTAGTAAAAGAACATCATCAGATAAGGAAATAGATGGACGAACGTGCATTAGAATAGGGCATGGACTGACACTAGAAAGACTTTCATTTTTAAGTAATTCCTTAATGTACTTAGTTTGTGTCAATTAGAAGCCAATATTGTCTCGATAAACCTCAATGACCCGAACGAGATGTAGTCAGCCCATGTCATTCAATAAAAAAGTAGAGTGTAATTTGTGAATAAATATGTCTAGATAGGTTGAATCACTGCCTATGACAATAATGACATTAACATAAACTAGGATAATTAAGATGACCTTCTTTGAAATATATTAAGATATAAAGAAATCTGATCTAGAATTACTGAAACCTCACAGAAGTAGTGTGTCCCTTAGTTTAGACCAGGCTCTTGGAGCATGTTTTAAACCATTGAGAGTTTTGCGCAATTAAGTGACATATAAAGGATGCACCAAGTCCATAAAACCCTCAGGCTTAGATATAAACACCTTTTCAATAATAACACCATTGCGAAATAAATTATTTATGCCCAATTGTGGAATGTCCCGACCTTTGGACACTACAAGAGTGATGACCAACCTTATCGTTAAATTTTTTATCACCAGACTAAATATTTCAGAAAAATATATCTATAGAGTTTGATGAGAACCTTTAGTCACTAACCTGGCTTTATAACACTGAACTGACCCATCTGAGTTACGTTTGACCTTGTACACCCATTAACATCCAACCAAATTTGTTTTAGAAGACCAAGGAACTAAAGACAAACTCTTATTCTAGATTAGGAAATTAAATTCAACATGCATTTCTAGGACCCAATTAGGATCAGTAATAACCTCATAAGAACTGATATGCTATTTGAAACCTTAATAAATGGAATAGTGAGTCCATTATAGATAGTTTTAAGTTTGGAAACTCCATGTTTGGCTCTGGTTGTCATAGGATGAGAGTTAGGTATAGTTTGTGTTCAAGTAGTGGTAGGTGAGTTAGGGAGATGTCTATGGTCTGGGTATGGGTATTTTTCTGAATAGATTATGTAGGTAAAACAAGGTTGGTGTTATGATAATGAGTCTATATTTAGGTAGTAAAATCAGCTGGTGTAAGATTTGTTGTCACATGTATATCTCAATTGTCTAGAGTTTGTTATTGTATAGATTATGTTTCTTGCTTAGGGATTATATTTGGGGTGGGATATCTAGTAAGGTCATTAGTTTGTGGTAAGGGGTTTGTGTCTGAGGTGTGGTGTTTGTGTCTTGTTTGAAAAATGTCAGTAGGTAAATGTGTAGAAGTTGAGTCTGGTCTGTCAAGAACAAATTTAAAACCATTAACTAGTTGTCCAAATAGACTAGGTTATCAATAATCGATGCATTTTGACTCAGAAGACTTTATGTTTAGGAAACTTGAAGCACAAGAAAACTCAGTTTCATGAATATGACATTCCTAGATATATAGACTATACCATTTGAACTAAGGAATTTATAGCCTTTATGTGTGTCACTATATCATCGGAAGATACATTTTATAGAATGCAATTGAAACTCGTGAGGATGATAAGGCCTCAAATATGGAACAATATGCACACCTAAAATTTCTCAGGAAAGAGTAGTTTGGTTGAAAACTATATAACTTCTCAAAAGGGGAAAGATTATCTAGAATGATAGTTGGTAGCCTCTTTACTAGGTAAGTAGATGTTAGGAAATCTTCTGGCCATAAATTGTAGGGAGCCTTAGACTGGCCTAAAATTATGAGGCCTATCTCAACAGTATGCATGTCTTTCCTCTTTGCTATATCGTTTAAAGTAGAGGTGTGAAGACATGATGTTTTGAGCAATATACCTGTATCTTTTGTCATATAAACAAATGACCTAAACTCTCATCCTCAGTCACTTTGAAACACTTTGATTCTTATGCTAAATTGGTTTTCAATTTTTTAAAGTGTTTAAAAACATAGAAGGCTTCATTCTTTTGTTTTAGTGGATAAAGTTGGGTATTTCTGGTATAATCATCAACAAAAAATATGAAATTTGAATCCTGACTGGGATTGGATAAGAACAACTCCCATAAGTCAGAATATAGTAGATCCAACATAGTTTTAGAGTGAGACTCAGATCTAGAGTAGGCTAAAGCATGTGGTTTATCTAACTAGCACGCATCACACAATGAATTTCCATAATTAAACTAGTAGGCAAATTACAGCTTTAAGACAAAATAAACAAACTTTATTTGAAGGGTGTCCAAGCTTCTTATATCATTATTCTCTTAAGGAAATTAAACTCATAAATAAAATAGACTAACATTTAGGAGAATATTAAATGTTAAAAACCATAGGTGAGTAACTTGAGATCTTAGAATTAAATAGACTAGAACTGATAATATTTTTCATCTTGTATAAACCATACTCAGTTCTCCATGTAACTAACACTGTCCTTGTGACTTTTTCCTTAAAAAACATCGGTCTAAAATTTAAAATTTAAATGTATAGAATTATGTAATGCAAGTTGGTAGACATATAAAAGATTCTTGCTTATTTTTTGAACATGTAAAATATTATTTAATGTATTGTTTTAGCTAAAGGTGTAATTATTTTAGAATTACTTAGGTGTTTAATGTTTATTTCTCACCACTACTAACTGTAATGTTTTTATGAGTTTATTATGCTTTATGACTTAAGGATTCCATGTGACATGGTGGCTAGCACCGCTGTTCACATACCAAGCATTGTTTGTTGGTTTATATTGGGTAGTTATGAAGGCTCATTTTTCTTGTTCGTTCTTGTACAGATTATTAAAACCAGACCCCATTACACTAAGGTTATCTCTGAAGTAACAATAAGAAACTGTATTGCCATACTTGCCACAAATCTGGCAAGTTGGCTTGTTAGAAGTGTATATTCCATCCCTTCAAAGTTGGCACCGAGTTTGAAACAAATACTATTATCTATTTTATCAAATAATCTACATGTATTTGTATGGTGTAATGATGATATCACCGGAGTTCCTACTGATGTGATCTGTCATAAGTTGTTCGTACAAGCTGATGTTGGACCAATTGTACAAAGAAAAAGGTCATTCTATAAAGAAAAAGCAGATGTAATTGTTCATGATGTTGATCGCTTGACCAAAATGGGCCACATCAAAGAATCTTAGTATCCATTATGGACTGCCAACCCTACTTTGGTCAAGAAAAATAATGACGAATGGTGCATGTGTGTTAGACTTCATTGATCTTAATAGGGAATGTCCCAAAGATCCTTATCATGTTATTTGAATAGATCAGTTGGTGGGCTCTACCTCAGGGAACAAGCGCTTATCTTTCATGGATGTTTTTCAGGGTACAACCAAATACAAGTAGATCTGAAGGATCAAGATCACACCATTTTTTGACAGGCATAAGTCTTCATTGTTATAAAGTGATGCCATCAAATTGAAAAATGTTGGGGCCACCTATCAAAGATTAGTGAATAAAGCTTTTGCTAGTCAGATTGGTAGAAATATGGAAGTTTACATAGATGATATGATGGTGAAGAGCCTTGAAGAAGATACACATATATCCGATCTTCAAGAAATGTCTTCTAACCTAGAGGCTGTCAATTTAACCTGATTCGGATTAGTTTAATCCTCTATTAGCTATGGACCCTCCTCGGATCACTAAAGAAGTTCAAATATTAATCAGACGTCTGGCTGCATTGAACAGGTTTATTTCAAGATCATCATACAAGTGTGCTTCATTTTTTCAGGTTTTAAGGAATGCCAAAGACTTTAATTGGTCTCCACAATGTGATTACGCATTTCTTGAAATCAAGAAGAATTTGTCTTCACCAAAGGCACTCTTTAAACTTTTTAGGGGGAGAAGCTTTACATATAATTAGTGGTATTAGAATATGCAGTAAGTGTTGTGCTAATAAGAGAAGTGGATAATTACCCTCGTCTGGTTTATTATATTAGCAAAAGTCTGTTGGATGCTGAAAAAAGATATTTAAAGTTAGAAAAGTTGGCATTAGAATTGGAAATTGCAGCAAGAAAGATGAGACCATACTTCCAAGCTCATTCACTATCGTCTGAACATCTTTTCCCCTGAATAATGTTCTCCAAAAGGCTGATGTATCAAGCAGAATGACCAAATGGTCAGTTGAGCTGGGTAATTATGATATTGATTTTGCGCCTTGAACAACAGTTAAAGCCCAATCAGTGACTTATTTCTTGGTAGAATTCCATGTTGATAGACCCCCGGAAAAATGTAAGAAAACCAGTCTAAAAACAATGGGTAGTCCAAACTGATGGTGGGTCTAGTAATATGGGGTGTGGGGCTGGAATTTGTTTAACTTCTCTGTATGGTGATACCAGGTATCAGGATATATATTTTGGTTTCAGAGCCTCCAACAATGAATCTGAATACGAAGCAACTATAGCTGGTCTCAAGCTAGCCCTTATATGTGGGGCGAAAATAGTCTTATTAATGAGTGACTCCCAACTAGTTATTTACCATACTCAGGGGTAATCTGAGGCAAATAAGGAACATTGCTAAAATATTTTCTCATGTTGAGAGAAGTTGCTGCAAACTTCAAAAGTATATACTGATGAGTCCGAATTCAGGATGGTCCCCGGACAAGGGCAAATCGGTCTAGTCTCTTCGAATACCGGACAGGTTATATGGACAGGGATCGAACAGGTTATTTGGACCGGACAAAATTCTGTGAACACTGTGAACTTAAGGCTGTTTGAACTATGACAAAAGTACTAAAAAACCTAAACACTTCTTGACTAAGCTACTTGCTCTCCTACTTAGAGCTAATGAGTCTTTTAACATGACCCGGGTCCATTAAACATGACCCGAAAGCCCATAAGGGCCCAAACATTATACTATAAATACCTAACCACCCGCATTAACTAGGGGTAATGAGAATTAACTGCTACCAAGCTGCTTAATCATCTCTCTACTCTCTACTCTAACCGTTAAACACCTACACACCACCGTTAAACACCCACACACCACCGTTAAACACCCATACATCACCTTAAAATTCCACTTGAAATTACTAGCCTACCCTCAGACGGTTATTATCCACACCAAATTGGCGACCACAGTGGGAGACGATGGTGCCTGAATCAAGCATTCAAAACCAGCTAAAAAACTCTGTCCGAATGAATCCGGACAATCCAGAAGTGCGACCAGCTTTGCTCGAAGTGGTGGGAGAGAATGATGAGTACACTATCGAAGAGCGTGACAGGTTGAGGGTTGAAATAGAAGCTCTGAGGGCTGAAAAGGCCAAGATGGGCGTGAAATAGAAATCCAAAGCATCAGTTGCTCATCACACCGACAACCCGAGGGAGCCTGAGGCTTCGAAAACTCATGTGAGCACTAAAAAGACACATGCGAGTTCTAAAAAGTCTCACCGGTCCAAGCCTGTGGAGAGCTCTGACTCAAGCTCAGAATCTTCAGGTAGCTCTTCGGACATTGAGGGAAATGAAAAATCCTCGTACTCCAGCAGCGATGAGGGTCGAACCAGAAAAAAGCAAAAGCAGGTTAAGAAATATTCGAGAAAAAGAGACAGTAATGGAAGAATGAAAAGGCATATTGGCAAGGGATCATCTCACCACCGGAGGTATACGGACAAGATGCTAATGGATCCCTTTGCTTTCCACGATGAACCAGGTATATTTGCAACTCCCAATGAGGATATTGTGTTCAGTCGTAGAAGGAATTGGAGGCAGTCTCCACTGTCTTCTAAAATTCTGTCCGGAAACCTCCCCAAGAGGTTTGATAGCACTAAAATGGAGAAGTACGATGGCAATACTGATCCGGACAATCATCTGGAGAAATTCAAGAACTTCATGATGAACTTTGATGACGATGATAAACTACTTTGTAGGGCATTCTCCCAATCTTTTACGGGGAGTGCTCTGAAATAGTACAACAGCCTGCCTCAGGGTTGTATTAAAGATTTTGATACGTTTTGGGTGGCCTTTCGAAGGCAGTTTGTAGGGAGTAAGGAGCTGAAGGGCAATGGAGACACAATAATCCATTGTGCCCAGGAGCCAAATGAGTCCTTGAAAGAGTACATAAGTCGTTTTGTGAACACAAAGAATGGGTTGGCTGATTGCTTCGAACAGGTGGCAATAGCATCCCTAAGGTAAGGTTTGAACCCAGACAATCTGGCTGATTCGGTGACCAGAAAGAAGGCTATGACCTGGGGAGGATTGCTAAATCAAGTTGGCAAACAAATAAACATTGATGAAACAAAGAAAACCAGGGTGCAGAGACAGGTGAGGTCCACCCCAGTGGCACCAACTCCAAAACCAGGGTGCACATACAGGTGAGATCCACCAGTTCGGGAACAAAGCAAGAGAAACCGGACAGGGGCATGGTAGGGCAAAAGCTCAGTCTCAGCCAGCTGCTCCCGCTCAAAGTCAACAATCTAGAAACAAAAGAGGGCCATGGGTCCAACCGGAGTGGTTCGCAGAGCTCAAAGAAAGTGTGGCCACCATTTTCGATAAGACAAAAGATGAGGTGCATTACCGGAGACCAGCAACCTTGCAGTCTCACAGAGAGCATCGTAACAACTCCTTTTGCCAATATCACAATGATATTGGCCATACCACTGATGATTGCATAGCATTGAAGCAAGAAGTTCAAAACCTGATTGAAAGGGGAAAGTTGGGAGCATACGTTAAGAGAAGAGGAGGCAACAGGCCTGACAACACTCACCGGGTTGGTCCAAGTAATGTTGCCCCGGAGGGGGCCATGGTTATAGTTGAAAGGTTTGATGTGGAATCTGAATACTTGGATCCTGATCCAACTCGAAACAGGGTGGGTGCTATAGAGGAATGTTCTAGGTCGGTCTCCGGGCTCATTAAATTCTTCGAGTCACTTACAATTTTTGGAGGGGACACTATAACAGCTCCTACTGCTTCTTCGAGAAAGAGGCATGTTCATAATTTAGCCTCCCAGCTAGAAGGAGGCATGACATCTTATCAGTCCCCAAACTCATTCCCCTTCATTGTCTTTGATGAGGATGATTTGAGAGACATTGCTGGCCCTCATGAGGATGTTGTTGTCATAGGAGCCTCTATAGGGGGCAATGAAATAAGGCGAATTCTGGTGGATACTGGAAGCTCAGCCAATATCCTTTTCCTAACCACTTACAAGAAAATGAGAAATCCAGTTGTGATTCAAAAGTCGGACAGGTCAATCATGGGCTTCACAGGCAGCTCGGCCGATGTGATCGGAGAATTCGAAGAAGAGGTGTTATTGGGCAGGGGCCCTTTCAAGAAAATGGTTAGAATACTCTTTATTGTGGTGGATTGTCCCACTTGCTATAATGCTATTCTAGGGAGGTCTTGGCTCTCTAGGATGCACGCAGTGGCTTCAACAGTCCACCAGTGCTTAAAGTATGCTGTTCAGGGACAGGTTGGGGTTGTCCGGAGCAGCCAAAAGATTGAAAGAGAATGCTATGCCATTGCCCTGGCTCCTCGAATCCTGGGGGCAGTCCGAATAAATGATCAATAGCAGTTTGAGGGCCTTTCTGGGGGTGAGGTTGAAATTGATGACCCCAGAGAGACCCCTGGAGTGTTGATTCCAGTTGAAGAGGTTGAAACGCACTGTTTGGAAGAAGACAAGAGTGTCAAGATAGGGTCCAAGATGCCACCAATGTTGAAAGAAGAGATGTTGAAATTTTTGAAAGACCATCAGCATGTTTTTGCTTGGTGCAATGCTGATGTTACTGGAGTTCCATCAGAAGTGATATCCCATCACCTATCTGTCCGGAGAGATGTAGCACCAGTGGTTCAAAAGAGAAGAGTTTTCTCAAAAGAAAAGGCTGATGTCATAGTACACGAGGTTGACAGACTCACTAAGATGGGGCACATTAAAGAATCTCAATACCCTTTGTGGACTGCCAATCCTGTCCTGGTAAAAAAGAAAAATGGCAAATGGCGCATGTGCATTGACTTCACAGATCTCAATAGAGCTTGCCCAAAAGATTTGTATCCGGTCCCCCAGATAGATCAGTTAGTAGACTCTACTTCTAGGAACAAGCTGCTTTCCTTTATGGATGCCTTCTCCGGGTACAATCAGATTCAAGTAGATCCAAAAGATCAAGAGCATACCACGTTTGTCACTGATAGGGGTCTACATTGTTACAAAGTGATGCCATTTGGGTTGAAAAATGCTGGGGCTACTTATCAGAGATTGGTGAACAAAGCCTTTGCTGATCAAATTGGAAGAAATATGGAGGTATACATTGACGATATGATGGTGAAAAGTGTGGATGAGCAGTTGCACTTGTCCGATCTCCAAGAAACTTTTGCCAACTTGGCAAAAGTGAATTTGAAATTAAACCCTGAAAAGTGTGTTTTCGGAGTGCAGTCCGGGAAATTCTTAGGGTATATCATAAGTGAACATGGAATACAACCCGATCCGGACCAACTCAATGCCCTATTCCAAATGGAGCCTCCTCGAAGCATTAAAGAAGTACAGCGATTAACAGGGAGATTAGCTGCCTTAAACAGATTCATCTCGAGGTCTTCAGACAGGTGTGCTCCATTCTTTCAAACTTTGAAGGGTGCAAAGGGGTTCGAGTGGACCCCACAGTGTGATGAGGCATTCAATGAAATCAAGAAACATCTTTCCTCTCCCAAAACTTTGTTCAAACCAGTTGATGGGGAGACTCTCTTTGTGTATTTGGCCGTTTCAAGTTGTGCCATCAGTGCTGTGTTGGTAAGAGAGGTCGATGGGCATCCCCACCTAGTGTACTACATCAGAAAAAGCTTGATTGATGCTGAGAGGCGTTACTTGAAACTCGAAAAAACTGGCGTTAGCCCTGGTGATAGCTGGAAGAAAGATGAGGCCTTATTTCCAGGCTCATCCTATCATCGTCCGGACATCTTTTCCTTTAAAGAATGTCCTTCAAAAATCAGACATTTCGAGCAGAATGACTAAGTGGTCAGTAGAATTGGGGGACTTCGACATAGACTTTGCTCCCCGGACAGCAGTAAAAGCCCAAGCTGTGGCTGATTTCTTGGTTGAGTTCCACTCCGATAGGGATTCAGAGCAAGCTACTGATACAAAAGACAAGAAAGTTTGGATCGTCCGAACAGATGGTGGATCTAGCACTATGGGATGTGGTGCAGGAATATGTTTAACTTCCCCTTATGGAGATAGTATGTACCAGGCTATTTGTTTTGCTTTCAGGTCATCTAATAACGAGTCTGAATACGAAGCAGCTATAGCTGGGTTAAAGTTAGCCTACATCTGTGGGGCTAAGAGGGTCAAACTGCTAAGTGACTCCCAATTTCTTATCCACCATGCCTTAGGCCAATCTGAGGCTAGAAAGGAGCAACTTGTGAAATATTTACTCCTCCTCAAGAATGAAGCACTAAAATTTAAAGCTGTTGTCTACGAACACATTCCCCGGGCAGAAAATGAGCTAGCAGACTCATTGGCAACAATAGCATATACAGAGTCTTACCCATGGATCCATGTGCTTGAAATCCCTTCTATTCAACTTAGTAAGGGTGAAAAAGAGGAAGTTTTTGAAATACAAGTAAAACAGCCTCAAGACTGGAGATCCCCTCTCATACAATATCTGTCCGATGGTATTGTACCTTCAGATAAATCACAAGCCAGAACATTAAAACACAAGGCTCGTGGTTTCATTATATTGAGAGAAGTGTTGTACAAAAAATCCTATAGTAAACCTCTTCTGCGTTGTTTGGGGGATGATGAGTCACAAGTGGTCCTCTCCGAATTGCATGATGGTGAGGGATCAGCCCATTGTGGGTTTAGAGCTTTAACAAGAAGAGTATTACTCTCCGGATATTATTTGCCATCAATTATGAAAGATGCTAAGGAATTGGTGAAGAGGTGTGACCCATGCCAGAGGTACAGCAATGAAATTCATGTACCAGCCATTCCTTTGGAGTCAATTTCTGAGCCCATCCCTTTTGCTTGATGGGGGTTGGACTTAGTAGGGCCTCTTCCTGTGGCGTCCGGAGGGCGTAGAACTATAATTGTGGCCATTGAATACTTCTCAAAGTGGATAGAAGCAGCTCCCCTGGCAGGGACAACATCAAAAGCTGTCATAAAATTCATTCTGTCCAACATATGTTGCAGATTTGGTGTCCCACAGAAAATAACAACAGACAATGGGCCACAGTTTGATAATAGAGAAATGGAAAGCTTCTGTGCCTCAAGGGGTATACAGCATTGTTTTTCTTCACCTTTCCACCCACAAGCTAATGGGCAAGTTGAAGTGGCTAATAGGACTATACTGTCCGGTTTAAGGAAGAATCTGGAAGGGGCTGCTGGGAAGTGGCCTAGTTATTTAAAAGAAGTCTTGTGGGCCTACCGGACAACACCTGGGGCTGCAACACAAGAATCACCCTTCGCCTTGGTCTATGGAATGGATGCAGTAGCCCCCATAGAGAAGACACTCCCTTTCCTTTCGTGTTCACAACTTCTCCGGACACGCTAATGAGATGGCCATCAGAAATCAACTTGATTTGATAGAAGAAAGACGGGTTAAAGCTCGCCTTAGAGTTGCACACTATCAGGGCTTGATGAGAAGCAGGTTTGCTTCTAAAGTTAAAAGAAGAGATTTCCAACCAGGGGACAAAGTATTAAGGAAGGTCTTCTTACACACTAAAGAAAAGCTCTTTGGAAAGCTGGCCCCCTACCTGGGAGGGTCCGTATATTGTGGTTGAAAGAATCAAGCCTGAAACTTATTGGTTGGAAGACAAAGATGGCAGGGTTCTAACTCATCCTTGGAATATTGAGCATCTTCGGATGTACTTGGAATAACACTTGTGTAAATATTTACTTGTTTGAACTTCCATGTAAATATTTGGGGGGCATACTCTTTCCTCCCTGGTGGCACGGGGAGGTTTTAGTAAGGTGTCCGGATGGTTGAATAAAATTCGATGCCTTCTTCAAAATTTTCTAAGTATTTTCAAAGTTCTATCTCTTGTTATACTACCCGGACTGAAAGATCTAAGGGCTATTTAAACTCTAGCCGGAGAATTTAAACACTCTCACAACGCAATAACTAAAAGCTACTTAAACTCTAGCTATCTAAACTAAAACAAACAATGAAAAAAGATAATGGTTGTGCAAAACAGAAATATTCATTGAACAACTTGAAATTGCCTTGGCCTTCCAAGGACTTTCGAGTAAGTCAGGATACAGCACAAAAAACCTGTCCGAACAAATACCGGACACCACAACAAAAAGAGTGACTTGGCCTTCCAAGGACTTTAGTTTGAATAAAAGATAAACCAAGTAAATCATAAATTAAGATTGAGCCTTTGAAGATGGCTCCCCTTCATCTACTTTCTTACCCTTAGAGTCGCTCCCCCCTTCGACTACTTTATTGCCCTTGGGATCATTCTCCTCTTCACCAGGGCTCTCTCCGGTCCTCTCTTCATCATCAGATGAAGACTCACTGGGAATTCCATCCTCCTCGACCATTGTATAATATGGAAGGTCATCGTCATCCACATAGAGCCATAAGTCCCCCAGGGTCCTCTTCGGAAATTTTTCATGAAAAATGAGAACCATATCAGACTTTACCCTTTGGATCATTAACTCTTCGCTTTTAATCATTTCCCTGGCATAGGCGTTGATCTTGGCATTGATTGTGGCCTCTTGGTCCTTTAACAGAGCATTTTTCTCCTCAGCAGCCTGGGTCACTGCGTTTTCTAGAGCAATCTTGTAAGTAGTCAAGTTGGTGATGATCTTCTCCTTTGCAGTAGTTTCTCCCCTTGAGGCCTTAAGGTCCTTCTCCATACCGGACAACTTCTCCTGAAGATCTTTTATGGTTTCTTCTAGGGTGGCAACTTTTGTGTTGCTTTCATCTTGATTCCTCTTCAGCTCCTCATTTGCTTCCTTAAGCAAATCAGCATTGGTAGTACCAGTGCGGAGGTCTTCGAACAACTTTTCCTTCTCAGACTTGAGGTCTTTGATGGTGTCTGCCTGACTCCGGACTTGCCTCTCCAATGTAAGAACTGGATGCACATTATTAAACAAGGAATGGGCTATAGTGTCCTTTTCACTAGAAACCATGAAAGTCTTACCATTGAAATTGACCGTATTGGAGCTGCTTGGAGGAACGTAGGGCCCTACAAATTCATCTATGGGGAGGCCAAGGAAATACTCACCAAGCCCAGCTAGACCAGTGATGTCCACTCCATCAAGGTTGAGATCTTCCCCCTCTACCTCATCGGTATGAAAGTCCCTTGGTATCTCTTCGGCCAGTGTTGGGTCAGAGGGGTCAGTGGGGAATGAAGGCTCCGGATCCCGGAGAGCGAGCTCATCTCCTTGGGAAGTCTTTTTCTTCTTGACTTCCCGGTCAGTGCCTTCACCTACTTGCTTGCGAGTCCTCTTGGGAGCCCTTGGAGGTTTTGGGAGGTCTACTTCCTGCCTTTCGGTCTCTTGCTCTACCACTTGCAAGAGGGCTGCATCGATTTGAACCTGGGCCGGCCCCTCCGGGTCTGTTGGGGCATCCTTCTCAGCATCGCTCGCCACTTTTTTGCCTTTTCTCCTGCCTTTCATTTTGCTTGGGGCTTTAGCCCGGGCAGTCAGGTAGAGTGTCCCATCTAACTCGTGGGACCTTCTCAGCACAATGTCTTCTGGAGGCTGGGTGGTGAGCTCCTCCCAAGTTAGGTCTCTCCGACCTGTGGTGTTCCACAGATGAGACCTTGTTAGATTTCCAGAGGTGAAGGCTTTGTGGAATCGATTCTCCCAGTTCTCTGCGGCCCAAGCATTGATTTTGCCACAGGTAGTCTGTCCGGCCTTTAAATAATCCCCGAACTCCTTCGGCAGCTCTGTTAGAACAAAAGAGAAAGTGGTTAATTTAAACTAACTTTAAAAAAAAGAAAAGAGAGAAACGGAGAGAGATTTAAAGTAAGGAACTTACGGTCACTCCTCCACCTACTCATGAGGAGGCTTGGGTTCTCTCCGGCCTTGATCTTCTTGCCATTTTCCCAAGTGCCACTGACGAACAGAAATTGGCTCCTCCATTTGCTCTCTGACTCCAAGAGATCATCAACAGCCTTGAGATCATTCCCCATATTGAAGTGATAGAAGGGGAATTGGTGATGCTTGCAAAGGTTGGCCACCGCTGCGAACTCTTCCATATGGAGAGGGATCCCGGACAGCCTGGATGCCATGATACATGACATCAGAGTAAACCAGCCATTGGGGCTCAGCTGGCTCGGGCAGAGCTTCACCAGGTGGAAGTATCGAACGATCTCCGGGTCCAATGGGAACCTGAGTCCCCAGTTAAATAGCTCTGTAAAGAAGACTATTTCGTTCCTCTTGCAATCCATAGGGGTCTCCGGATCGATGAGGATCCTTATCTTTACGTTTTCTGGGATCCCCCATTTTGTGCGCATTCGCCCCAGGTCAAGAGTATGGATGAATGCATACTTGGTCTTTTGTAAGGACAAGAGATATTTGAGCTCAACTCTGTGGAAACATGGCCCCACCTTCTCTTCAAGGCACTCCGGCAGGTCCGGATGCCTCAAGTACAGATTTTCCTTGCCTTTTTTGGCAACAACAGCAGCATTTTCAGTCTGGCTGGAGGACTCAGACTCGAAAGGGACCTCTTCAGCAGAGTCCTCCATCCTCTCCTCCATAATTGTTGGGGGAATGTCTGTGGTAGAGGTCCGGGGAGGGTTAAAGCTTGGCTCAGCCTGGCTTCCGGACTACTGACCTTCTGTGTTTTTATGACTTCTCACCTCAGGTTGGGGCTCGGAGGCAGAAGTCTCTCTTGGAGGTACCGGGCTGCTGGCCTCCGGACCAGATAGCCTCTCCCGGGGAGCTCTAATGGGCACTCCAGACCCAGAACCACTGTTTTTCGCCCCCGATTTGGAGGGAGTATTCTTGGAGGCTAGTCCCTTAACTAACCGGCTTGGCCTCTTAATAACTAGTTTCTCCGGAGAGTGATCAGAGTCAGATCCCATAGCTATAAAAGGAGAAGGTTTCCTAACACTTGTAACAGTAACTCCTGGCTCAACAGCAGGTATTGACTCCTGGACCGAGGAACCAGATGCTATGGGCGAGAGGGTGGATTGAAAGAGTTTTTTGGGCTTAGTACCTTTGGAGGAGGACGAGCATCGATCTGACTCTGTAACAGAAGCAACTGGTCTCTCAACAGGTGATGATGGTAGCCCTGCTGCTATTCGTCTTTCCTTTTCGACCTTTTGCGCTTTCTCCAACTCCGAAAGGTTGAGCCAACCACCTTTGATCAATGCTGTTCTTGCTGTAAACATAAACTGCCAAGGAAACTTTTTGCTTTAGAGAGAGAAAGCTCTGAGTAAATTTGCAGAGTAAATGTGAAAGAGATGGTAAAACAGTGGAAAATGAGTTTGAATTTATAGTGAAACTGAGAAAAAGAGTTGATTCCTAGGAGAATTCGAAAAGTTTGGCAATGATTAAAAGATGACGCTGATGTCACTACTTGTAATTAAAGAGGTTACTTGTTAAAGAAGGTGGTGCGAAATTCAAGATGAAAAAACGGCTGGAGTGTCCAATCAGAAAGCGACACGTGTCCCACTAACTCTGGCAAAAACCGTTCTGAATTCGTAAAGCTTAACCTGTCCGGGTATACCCATAGATCTGTCCGGATTGAAAACCACTTCAGTCATCGGACTGTTTTTCAGTTCTTTGACAAGAATACTTGCTCAAACACCTAAAAAAGGGGCTCCTGATGAGTCCGAATTCAATATGGTCGCTGGACAAGGGCAAATCGGTCTAGTCTCTCCGAATACTGGACATGTTATATGGACAGGGATCGAACAGGTTATTTGGACCGGACAGAATTTTGTGAACACTGTGAACTTAAGGCTGTTCGAACTATGACAAAAGTACTAAAAAACCTAAACACTTCTTGACTAAGCTACTTGCTCTCCTACTTAGAGCTCATGGGTCTTTTAACATAATCCGGGTCCATTAAACATGACCCGAAAGCCCATAAGGGCCCAAACATTATACTATAAATACCTAACCACCCGCATTAACTAGGGGTAATGAGAATTAACTGCTACCAAGCTGCTTAATCATCTCTCTACTCTCTACTCTAACCGTTAAACACCCACACACCACCGTTAAACACCCACACACCACCGTTAAACACCCATACACCACCTTAAAATTCCACTTGAAATTACTAGCCTACCCTCAGGCGGTTATTATCCACACCATATACAATATGAACATATCCCCAGGTCGGAAATTACTGTGGCAGACTCTTTAACAACCATATCTTATTCGGAATCTTACCAATGGATTCTGATGCTAGAGTGTCCATCAATACAAACAAGTCAAAAAAGGTAAAGAGAATGAATAGAGTATGAACATATTTGTCATTCAACCCAAAGACTGGAGGTATGACATCTTTCAGTTTAATTCTGATGGGAGTTTACCTCCGGATAATGTCCTGGCTAAGAAAATTAAATACAAAGTTCGTGGTTTCCAGGTATTGAAAGAAGTCCTTTATAAGAAATCTAGTAGATCTCTCTTGCATTTTTTAGGACTTGAAGAGTCTCGAAATGTTTTATCCAAACTGCATGATGGATAAGGTTCTGCACATTGTGACTATAAGGCTTTAACCGGAAGAGTCTTATTAGTAGGGTACTATTGGCCAATGATAATGGCAGACGCTAAAGATATGGTCAAGAGATGTGATCCTTGCCAGAAATATGGGAACAAAATCCATGTACTAGCAGTTCCTATGGAGTCCATTGAACCAATACATTTTGATAGATGGGGGTTCGATTTGGTTGGGCCTCTTCCCATGGCATCTGATGGGTATCGAACGATAATAGTTGCAATTGATTATTTCTCTAAGTGAATAGAGGCAACTCATTTAGTTGGAACCACTTCTAAGGAAATTATAAAATTCATTCATCCAACATATGTTGGAGATGTGGGGTTCCCCGAAAGATCACCACAGATAATGGGCCACAATCATGGAAATGTTTTGTACCTCCAAAGGGATTCAACACTGTTTTTCTTATCCATTCCACCCTCAATCTAATGACCAAGTTAAAGTTGCTAATTGAATAATCATGTCCGGGCTAAAAAAGAATCTGGAAGGAGCTGTAGGGAAATGGCCAAGTTATCTGCAAGAAGTACTAGGGCTTACCGAACTACTCCTCGGATTGCTACGCAAGAATCCATTTTTTCTCTCGTTTATGGGATGGATGCAATCACACCCATAAAAGCTACTTTACCATCTTTCAGAATCAAAAGCTATTCCGAACAAGCAAAAAACATGGCAGCTAGGAATCAGTTGGACTTGATTGAATAGAGAAGAGTCAAAGTGCATTTAAGAACAACACACTATCAGGGTTTGAAGAGGAGCAGATTTGCCTCCAAAGTTAAAAGAATAGATTTTCAATTGGGAGACAAATTCTTGAGAAAAGTCTTTTTCCACACTAAAGAAAAATAGTTTGGAAAGCTGGCTCCAAACTAGGAAGGTCCTTATGTGGTATATGAAAGAGTCAAACCAGGGACATATAGACTTCAAGACAAAGAGGGCAGAACACTAAAGCACCCATGGAACGTTGAACATCTCAGGTTATATTTATAATAAAACTCTCTTGTAAATCTTTACTTTTTTATACTACAATGTATATATTATGGGGCATACTCTTTCCTACCCTGGTGGAGCGGGGAGGTTTTAACGAGGTGTCCAGTTTTTTTAAGAATATCTTATGATTTATTCAAAAGTTTGGTGAAAAATTATTGACCATTGTACGAGAAGATTGGATGAATTGAATACTCATTAAACACTCCGGCTCTCAAATGAAGTATCTTTCAGCTGACCCGATACGTTAAACACTTGATTGGATTTATTGAATACTTAATCACATTCATTAAGCACTTGTGATTAAAGTCATTCAATACTTATTAAACATTTATTAAAAAAAATATAAATACTGAAAACTACTTCGAAAGTTAACTTTAAAAGCCAATGGAGTTCATACAAAGAAAGATGCAATATTTAACCTATTCGGAACAATCCGAACCATAATTTATAAAATGCCTTGACCCTTCAAGGACTTTGGTCTTAAAGACAGAAATTTAAAAAGCATAACAAAATGCCCTGGCCATCCAAGGACTTCAGTTTTAATAAAACACACAAATTAACATTATAACCTTAGGGCTTTTTCCTCGGTTTGTTCATCATTTTTACCTCTCTTGGGACTTTTGAGTTCAGTGCTTGAGCTCTCACCGATTCCTTCATCATCAGAATCCTCTCCGTTTGAATAGTCATGCTTGCCACCATCCGCCATGGTATGTAAAGGTAGCTCCTCATATGGTATATATTTCCATAAATCACCAAGGGTTCTCTTCAGAAAAGTATCATAGAATAGCAAAACCATGTCTGATTATTCTAGTGGCATACTTCTTTATTCCTGCAAATATCTCATGGGCTTGCTTGCTTATTAAAGAAGCATTTTTCATTTGTCTTCTCCTTGAGAAGCTTTCCCAAATTAGTTTTTTCTTCGGATAAAGTTATGATAGTACTGGCATTGGCAACTAGTTGCTTCTTCAAAGTTTTGATCTCGGTAGAGGTAGCTGTTTCTAGTCCAGAAAACTTGGTCTAGAGATCTTTTTGAGCATCTGTTAACTGGCGTAGTTCGGTAGCCAAGTCCTCTTTTTCCTTCTTCAAAGTCTCTATACTTTACTAAGCAGTGGAGACATCATTCTTTGAGCCCCCGTTTTATGTGGTTATAGAGGTTATGGTCGTTGTCTGTTCCCTTACTTGTCTTTCCAAGTCAACTACCGGACGAATATAACCCAAGAGGGCATGGCTCAGAGTGTCTTGCTGGCTTGATATCTCATACAACTCACCATTATAGGTAACAATGTTGGCCGCAGAGGCATGCCGAAAAGTCTGTGCGAAATCGTCTTTGTCCAGATCGCTAAAGTACATGTTCTGGAATTCATCTAGATTGACATCTCCATCAGTAGTTTCTTGTCCGACTGGCAGGAAGGTTGAGCAAGGAGGTTTATGTGGAATGTCTTCTTGCGGAGGAGGATCAATAGGAATGGGAGGAAGTTTAGAAGGATACATAATTATCTCTGACCCTAAGTTGCTTTTCTTTTTCTTTACAGCTCTTTCCTCACTACTCTCATTGTGCTTCTTTTGATCCTTCCTTGTAGTTTGAAGTGGATAATCCAATCCGCCAGCTTCCTTGATTGTAACTTCAACTGCCTCTAGCAAAGCGGCATTGATTCCTCATTGGTTTTCCGAACTGACCCCTTCAGTGACTTGTTGAGATATGTCAACTTTGGTTTTCTTCTTCTTCTTGTTTTTAATCTTGTCCAGGTGGCTAGGGGCTTTGTTCCGGGAAGGCAAGTGAAGTTTTCCATCCTTAGCCACAGTCCTCTTCAAAATGACATCTGCAGAAGAAGGAGTGGTCAGTTGCTCCCAATAAGATCTCTATTCCCCGTGGTATTCCAGAGGTGAGACCTTACATAGTTTCCAGAAGTAAAGCAATTGTGGAAACCGTTTCCCCATCTCTCCGATGCCCACTCATTTAACTTAGTGCATGTAGCCTCGCCTGTTTATAGGTGCTCTGGAAACCTTTTTTCTAATATTACAACAAAACACAATAATCAGTTCGGAATATTAACGTAGCATTCAAAAAATCAATAAAAATACGACCAGGTATTACTTAAAATTTCCCAGCGGTTGGTCAGTTGGCTTGGGTTGGTGGTGGATTTTTTTTTTCATTCTCCCACCCCCCATTGATAAAAATAAATTAAGTCCTCCATGGCTTCTCGGAATCCAATGGATCGTTTACCACCTTGAAGTCATTGCTCATGTTGTAGTGGTAAAAAGGAATATGATGGTTTCTGCATAGACCAGCCATGACAGCAAATTGCTCCATGGGTAGAGGAATGTTTGACAATCTAGATGCCATAATACCATCCAGCAATATATACCATGCATTTGGGCTCAGTTGACTTGGACATAACTTAACCAGGTGGAAATACCGGATGATTTCTGGATCCAATGGGAACCAAAGGCCCAGTTGATCACTTCAATGTATACCACAAACTCGTGGGATTTATAGTCCATTGGGGTCTCCGGAGTGACTGGAATTCTCACTTTAACAGATTCATGGAAGCCCCATTTTGTTCGGATCTGACCCAACTCAACAGTATCAGTGTATACGTAAGCAATATTTTGAAAGGTTATCAAATACTTCACACTAACCTTTTGAACGTTTGGCCCAAATTCCCCTTCCAGACACTCCCGGAAGTGACTCAGTGTTGGGCAGACCTACTTTTAATTTTTTCTTCCAATCTGCTGCAGTGTCTCCTCTCTGTCCGGATGTCTCGAAGGGAATGCCATCAAGGTGTCCTCCATTGTTTCCTCCATTACGCGTGACTGTTGTTCGGAGGGTTTAGTATCTGATGGGGGCTTTATTGTCTCCGAACTAGTATATTTTGAAGAAGAGGGAGTACTTTTAGCTTTAGACAGACGAGTTACCCTGCGAGGGGTAGATTTCTCAGCATCTGAACCCATGGCCAAGAAAGGTGAAGGTTTTTATTCAGGTAGAGGTTTTTGAGACTCTTGAACTGAAGACTCTGATTGTAAGAGAGATAAGATTGGGACAAAAGGTAATTTTATAACTTTTGATGTCTTTGATGATGATCAGCTCTGGTTTGTGCTTGTTTTTTGCGGACTAATTTCTCCACCAAGAGAGGCAGGGAGTCCAAATCCAAATCTTGCATCTCTTTTTTCTCTTTCCAAATCAGATAAATTTAGCCAACTTCATTTAACCAATGGTTTTATGGCTGTGAACATAAATCTACCCAGACACAATTTAAGAAAATTATCAAGCTTTCTATCTCTAGAAATTTTTGTGTTCTTAGATACAATAAAACAGTAAAACCAATATATAGAGGTAAAGATGTAGGAGTTTACCTAGGGGAAGATAAATAGATCACAGTGATGATTAGAGGCTAGGAAGTATGGGGTTACAATCTAAGTTACTTTTTAGCCAAGTAGGTACATTAATCTAGGAGAATAAACAGGTGATAAGTCAAAACAAAACTCGACACGTGTCCCACTTCAAAAAACTGACTTTTAGAATTCTTAACTGTAAAGTTAATCTCTTCGAATCCGATCAGCTCTCAGTTCAGATACGAACGTGAGATCAGACGATCACCTTCAATATATACTGAATTTTATTTTTTCGAATTAGCTCTTCCAAAGATTCTTTGCAAGACCTAAAGAGGAAACTGATGAGGTCAGATTTTTTTGAAACTGACCATTGTATATATACGGAGGGCAGTTCAGACAAATCTTGTGCCACGCCCTACAAAATAGTATAACTTAGTGGAACATGACTCAGCTAGTTAATAGTCATTTAATCTTTTTTACTAATGGGTTTTTAAACTTGACCCAAGCCCATAATCTAACTCGGAAGGCCCATGGATCCTTAAACGAGTATAAATACCCCAACTACTTTCATTAATGAGGGTGAATTTTTTTTACTACTAGCAGACACCTCCTTTATCTCTCTACTACTCACTTAAAATATTAAATTCCCAAAACTTTTTCCCAAACTACCCTTTGATGAGATTTAAACCACACTAAATTTTATGATCTTATCAGTGGTAGTATATTTGAAACAGGAACGAAATTTTTTCTAGATGATGTTGAGTTTAGAAGGAAGAATAAGGGAAGAAATATTTATTTTGAGGACGAATTTATAGAGATTAATGAAAATTTTAAAAGAGATACTCAGGTATCATAATATTGAGACTTTATGCCCATCATCTCGGTCCCGTTTGGAATAAGATAATACTCAGAATAACATTGATGTTCCACTTGAGATTTTAACTAGCACACATATATGGTCTAGAACAAGAGGAATCTCAAGGTAATAGTTTTCAAGAAGATTAAAATAATATTGTTGATGAAGATCAAACCGTACCTCTTCAAGAAGTGTAATAAGAGGTAAATGTGACCTTTAGAAGGTTCATGAGAGAAAAATAAGAATGTTATACATCCATATTGTATAATATATCTTCAAGAACATAGTAAATTATATGTCGGAACTATAGATGATCTTTCATCCTACAAACAATCCATTGAAAGCTCTAACTCTTAGAATTGGATTGATTTTATCAAGGAATAATATATATCAATGCAAAACAATACGATATGAGAACTTATCCCATTACCTGAAGGGAAAAGCAATTGGTTGTAAGTAGGTTTACAAAACCTAATGTAATTTTCTTGGTAATATGGAAATACATAAAGTACGCCTTGTAACGAAGTTATTCTTAGCATGAAAGGATTAGTATTAAAGAGAACTTATCTCCGGTATCGATGAAGGATTCCTTTAAAACAATCATGATACTAGTTGCACACTTTGATATTGAGCTTCACCAAATGGACGTAAAGACCGTGTTTCTCAATGTTAATATTGAAAAAATGATGTATATGGTGTAACCATAATACTTTATAGTGGGTTACTCAAATAATATGGTTTGTAATCTTAAGAAATCTATTATGGGCTCAAACATGCTTCTCGTTAGTAGTACGATAAATTCATTGATATGGTAGTCTCTTTCAATTTTGAAGTTAAGTTAGTTGAGGATTGTGTGTATCAGAAGTTTGGTGGGAGTAATTTTATATTTTTGGTATTATATATCGATGACATAGTGTCTTCCTCGAATAATAAAGAATTGTTAGACATTACAAAGATATTTATATCAGACAAGTTTGATATAAAGGATCTCGCTGATTCCAGTTTTGTGTTAGGAATCCAAATACATCGGGATCACTCTCTTGGTATTCTTGGATCATCATAATATATATATATATATATATATATATATATATATATATATAAAGTATTTTAAAAGTTAAGGACTTAGAAACTGCAAAACCTTTAGTACCCCTATAGCAAAGAATGACAGAATAAGTCTAGGTGAATGTCTAATAACAAAACAAACATGAGACTGAAGAAATGAAAAAAATCATTATGCTTTGATAGTTACGAGTTTAATATAAGCTCAAGTTTATACTAGTTCGAACATTGGCTTTTGTTGTTAGTGTGTTGGAGAGGTATTTAAGTAACCCATTTATGGATCATTGAAAGGCAGTTAAAATGACATTTTGATATCTGCAAGGAACAAAGGTTCATATGTCAGTATACATGAAGTTAGAAATGCTAGAGATCATTGGATATTCTGACTTGGATTTTGGTGGATGCATATACACACTAAAAAAATGAGCAACATATTCTTATTAGTTGATTATGCAATATCCTAGAAAAATGTTAAGCAAACACTTATTGCATCATCCACCATGGCAGAAGAAATTGTTGTGTGCTTTGAGGCATCGAACCAGACGTTATGGCTGCAAAATTTTGTCATTGGGTTGCGTATTTTATAATGGATATAAGATCCTAAGAGGTTTTATTATGATAACAATTCTGCGGTGCAGTAATCTAATAACAAAATGAGCTCGTTTAAATCCAACCACATAAATTTATTATCTGTTAAAGAGAGAGTCTGATGGGTCAGATACGTTTAGAGCACGTTAGTACAAACTCCATGATAGCAGATCCTCTTATAAATTAATTTTTTCCAAAGGTTTTGCAGTGACACACCATTAGTATGAGTGTAATTGATGTATATGATTGTTATTTTGAGTGAGAGTATTTTTATAGGATCTGATTATATTTGTATTATTGTATACACAAAGGTTTATTGCAATATATATGATTGGTTATATTTATTGATATCTATTATTTATTGGATCTCCAAAGATAAGATTATTTAAGAGTAGACATGTACAATTACAATTCATCTTACTTATAATTTACACATCATACTTGACCCAAGTAATTGATCGATAGCAATAACGCGATTAATGTTGCATCATATTGTTCACATTACGAGAATGATATATTTAGTTCTTTATTGTTTATTTATCATGTATAGGGTTGTATCGTTCAGCTAGTGACAATTGATTCAGGATCTCCATTGAAATTAAATGTATTCTTGAGTAGCATATGACGGTCCAACTGAGAAATGGTTGGAATATTTACGAATCGGTATGCTAAATATATATTTAGTCATTATGATATAGTAGCCTAATAATGAAATTAATTGGATTAATTATATTATATAATTAATTGAGTATTGACCTTATAGGTAAACAAGAAGTTATGGACTTATAAGTGCGGTAACTAGGTTGAATTTAGGCAGTGTGAGGGATTGAATCCAGATTTCATCACTTGAGCCTGAACTTATAATTTGAAAAATAAATTGATAAATTCAATTTAATGGATTGTGGTCCCCGATCAAAACACATTATATGATAGTAGATTTTTACAACTTAGGGTTACAAGTTGTAATCGTCCATATAAGAATGACTAAGACTTCAGTATTCCTTTAACCGAAACCTAAACCTAAATAAGACAGTAGTCGTCTTTGTAGTTTGAAACACTAACAACCTTTTGCAGGTGTATGTAGAATATGTATCAAAATCCAACAAAGAATAGTAAAAAACTGAAGATTGGATTAATGGATAACAATAAGTTCATTTGAGTTTATTTTATCGTTGAATACATAAAAAAGTTACTTATTTTTTCGTATTTGATGAACTGTTTTGGATGTGGTTCATTCCATATAAAGTATTCATCATCGAGTTTATATTTTTATTTATTTGTATTTATTTTATTTTATAAAAAATAATATTAGATAGATACTAAAAATAAATAAGAATAATAATATTATCTCATTATTTGTGATACAATATATTATATATTTTTATCTAATAAATAAGTAAAATCGAATTTTTTTAAATAATATTTTGATTATATTAGAGCAATATATTATATATTTTTTAAATTATTAAGTTTCTATATCTTTTGATTATGTAAATAATATTTTTTTAAAAATTTGGATTTATTAAAAAAGAAAGAAAATCATATTAAGTAATACAAAAGATAGTAGCATGCAATACCCGATTTCCCCTCTAAATATAGAATAGTAGAGCTGTATATGAATGAATATGAAATGGTTACATGAAAACGACCGAAAGCTGCGTAGATTCATGGAAACCAAGGCGACGAGACGAGTGACATCGGAGGTCAAACCCATGAAAATAAATTTCCACGTTCAATTTTTGTGGTTATGGTTAAGAAACTTTTACACACATATGACACGCGTAATCCATAATATAAACCCTCTCCTCCATTTTCATATACTATTATATAATATATTATATATACATACATACACCACCAAATTTATCATATCATAATTCATAACTAACTTTAATTACTCTCGTCGCCTAACAGAAACAATGAAGATGGCAGAAGAAAACCAGAAAACCCCACTAGCACCATCTCCGCTTTTCCCGAGAAGCACCCACGCCCTCCCCAACAACAATCCAAAACCTCCACGGCGGCCGTCTAAGTTCCTCGTCTACTGCCTCTGCCTCGTCGTCTTCTTTTTCATCGTCTTCCTCATCTTCACCACCGTATTCCTCCGCGCCAAAGATCCTAAGCTCAGATTAACCTCTGTTGCTGCCGCCAACCTCGGTCGGACTAACTCATCCTCTTCTTTATCCAGCCTCGCCATAACCGGCCAAGTCGAGATCCAAAACACGAATTTCGGATCGTTTGAGTACGTTAACAGCTCAGTAAGCTTCACCGCCCACGGTGGAGTGATCGGTGATGGCAGCATCCTGAAAGGTACTGTTTACGGTAAGCGGAGTAATAAGATCGCGATTGAAGTTGAAGTTGGATCGAATCGGTGGAATTTGACGGAGGAGTTGAAGGTAGGATATGTTAATCTGACTAGTTTCGCGGAGGTGAGAGGTGTGGTGGTTTTGTGGCGGTTCATCAATAAGCAACGAACTGGAAAGATGAATTGCCAGATGAGGTTGGATGTTACGAGTATGTTGTTCAGTAACTTGGTGTGTGATTAGTTCTTTGATTTTGCAGATACATATTGATTTTAGGGTTGCTTGCTCTGTTTTCTCTGTCGAGAACTTCAATTTTAGAGTAGAATCATCGTAGAGATGTTAGAATTTTTAGGATTTTTTGTATAATCTCCTTTGATTCGGTAATGATCACAAAAACAGGAATCATACATTCATTGTAAATTTGGTAGTATAATTCTTGATTTAGTAGTTTCTACTGTTTTGTTTTGGTATATAAATGTCATGCGTTGATTCTATGCCGACACGATAAGAAAGCAAATTCCGATACGAGTATGCTAGGATTACGTGCAAATTCCGATACTCCAACTTTGGGTCTAGATAAACTTTGGGATGCCTTTTACTCAGATGGTTAAATTGCCAACCGGTGCTACCTCAATGAGTTGGCGATCCAAGGTTCGAATTTAGGAAATCAATTCAGTTTCTCATCATATTCACTTCTGATCCAGCTGTTGTAAAAATGTTTTCTATGTTCTTTTTTTTTTTATCTTAGCCAAAAAAAAAGATAAAATTTACAGGAGTCTCAGATTTTTTTTTATTAATATTCTTTTGATTGAACGGCAAATATCACAATTTGATTATATCATCTTTTATGATTGGATTATGCGTATAATTATTGATAAAATCGTTTTACTAAATGACATTTTTTTTATACTTATACAAATACTTGGTAGAAACTACAATAGTAAGTTTGGAGTACTTTTATTTACGAACTGAACCATTAACCACGATGATCTCTTTCTTTTTAATTAAATCATTAATTATTAAATATAGTATTTAAGTGAATTTTTTAAAACATTTAAAACTTAAAACTATTATATATTACTATTGTTTTATCTACTCACTCTAAATTTATCAAATCAATTTGAAATCATTATACTTTTAAATAAAATGTGTCCGTGTTTGTTTTCATTTGTTCATAATGTTGTTGTTTTTCATTTTTTATAGTTAAAATAAATCAAAAAAACTCGGTTTCCGTCATTTTTAGATGAAGTTTTTAGCCAATTCCAACGTAAAATACTGCAAAAATTGTTCGTGATTGGCTAGTACCATGTTATAGTTCCTAACGGTCGAAGAAATTAGATACGAAATCTGTAGTCGTTAGTAAATTTCAATATGAAATTCATCAATCGTTGGCGAATTTACCTTTTCCAGACATCGAATCTGACTTTTTATTTGTATTTTTGTATTGTAAAACATATATGTCGGTGAAATATTATGTATTGAGGATTACGATAATCATTGTGTTACGTACGACTATTATAGTCTAGGCTCGATAATTGCGTGAGTGAAAGAAATCTGCAAATAACTGGTGTACGAAATTATTGTCGGATCAAACAATATGGTCCGTAAGGAAACAACTCGTAGAGTTCTTTACCAACGCAAGAGACACGATCACTATAAAGAAATATTAAACGAAAAAGATAAAAAAAAAATAGAGCTCAATGGGTACAAAAGATAATATGTTGTTTTTTAAGTTGGTAGGTCGACCGATTCGAGGTGATTGTAAATGGTTGTTAAATGTGGTTCTGGGCGAACATAATCACGTAGTGGTCGCATATTTTTAAAAACGTGCGCAAACGAAGAAGTTGAAAAAAAGTAAACAAGTATAAGTAGAAACTCTAATGACAACTAGCGTACATCATCATGATATATTTAATAGCCTAAATAAGGTCGTCAAAAATAATACATTCATCTATAACGTATATAATTACCATAAAGAAAATCAATTGGTTAAAAAGATACGGTTGGTCGCAAATGCGATGATTTTTTATCTAAATTAAAATCATACAATAGAATATGGACACAAATGAAAAATCCAATTTTATATCAAACTTGTTTCTTGAAACACTTGATTAACATAGATTTATTACGTACATTTCACACACGGTTGTTTAAATAAAATAAAACACGACTTACCATGTAATCATGAATTTGTGGTAATCCAACAAAAGGTTGGTGGTTTATTTTGTGTATTACCGAAGATCATTAGAAAACAATATCCATTATATCTTGCGTTAAACTTATTGGAGAAGAAAAGCTTTCGGTGGACTATACATTTTTAAATGAAAAGATAGAAGAGTTCAGTTGTAGCAAAAAATGTAATTTTCTCGGATATTAAATTCGTCAAAAGTAACTACTTTTGTATGTGAGCCCAAAAACATAGTGAAAATACAAGGGTGGTTGTCAATTTTGTTTGATAAAGTTTTTATTTTTCGAAAACCTTTACCTCGAATGGTCAATTATTTGCAGAATATTCATTATTTAATAAAAAATGGATATAATTGGATAAAACATATATTGGATTTTCTTATTATATTTTTTGTTGTTGAATTTCTATAATGAATTCTATTTCATTTTAAGATAGGTAGTATTGATGGTCATTTATTACGACGACAAACTTACACAAAAAAATATAAAATCCTAAAAACATTATAAAAAATTAAATAAAATTGAACTAATAATTTGATGATTAATTATAATCTTCATCTTTATCTTTAATAGAGACTTCATATGCCACAACCTCACATATAATTTTTTTATTTGTTTTATAGTACCATATTTCAAATTGGGTTTCATTCGAGTATAAGAAAATTTATACTCATACAGACTCAAACATACGATTATCAAATCGTTGAGGAGTAACACATACCTAATGTTAACATATATGTTATTTTTATTAGCACGTATAATACATATGAACAACTACAAAAAAACATAATGCATGTTTAACCTGTTCGTTTATGAGGATTTTCTTATTGCTGTGAAATACATGATTGCTAAACTTATTGCATAGAAAATTGAAAATGATCTCACACATTTGTACATTTTAATCTCCACACATAACTCATTGTAATCTAGGCCTAAGTGGTCATTAGCCTCAACACGCATCACATCTATATCATCAAAATGCAAAAATTATACAATCATATATGTGATCTTCAAACTTATAATCGTGTGTACATCGTTTTAAAATGACGACCATCTTGCCAAATTTAGAATAAAAACTATTAGTTTATGGATGAAATTACTCGATGAACTTCTATATAATTAGTGTGTTTGGGTTCAAATTCATCAATAGATCGATAAGACTCTCAAACAATGTGTCATTCAAAATGACTCACACTCGATCTTGAAGTCTGAACATCATGCTTTAAGGCTTGTACAATACGCGTATAAATGTATAACACTCCGTTACAATATAAAAACGTTTTTTATTATAAAAATATAACAATTGTTTAGTTAACTAAAATAATATTATGTTATAGTTTAAAAATTATTTGTAATATTACCTCATATTTTCATTATTAGTAGATATTATGGTTTTAAAAATCTCAAGGAAACAACGGTGATAGTTGATCAGTAGATGGAGTCTGAATTGGTTGACATTATACATGAAGAAAGTTTAAAATTGGAAAACTGTCCTCTTTAAAGGTCCATATATACAACAGAAGAACCATTTTTTCATATGTCAATATCCGTGTGTTTCTTCTCTTAACGCATCAAGTACGACCATTTTTATTCTTTCATAATCTAAAGAAAAAAAATATTGAAACAACAATGTTAATATCACAACATATATAACATGTTTTGTTTTTGAAAAAAATAGTCAAAATCACAACAAAAACACTCAAATAACAAACAATCATGTAACATGTAAATGAGTTTCTATATTTATACTATTTATATTATTTGGTAACAGAGTTAATGTCGAATTCTTCTAGTCGATGAAAAGTTGGCAAATTCCATGTCGAATTCCATCGACATGGAATTTGATATATAATTTACCTTACGTATGAAAAATTAAAACGGGAAATTTGATCGTATGTGGAAAATTTTATAATGTTAACACTGTCCTGGTTCTCATACTCATGCCTTCTTGTTATGTATCAATTCGTTTTTACGATTGAATATCTAGAAGTGGATTCTAAAGCCTATTTCCAATATTAGACAACATGAAAGACTCCTAAAATAATCATATGATTTGAGATTTTGAAATAAATATAATTGTTTTGACGTTGAACCACAAAAATGGAAACAACAGTTTACTTTACCTTGGATTTGTGTGTTTGAGTTAATTTGTGGAAAGAAATGGGTTTTAAACACGTATTTGAACTCAATTTAGAGATAGAAGGTAGAGGTATTGTATTTTTGGCTTAAAATTGAAACTCTAATTAGTAATTTATTTGATGTGTTAAATTTTAATACCAATGACATTTTGGCAAAATAATTATGGGATTTGCTTTTAGCCATACCCTTTAATTATGGGAACAACTATATAAATATCTATTTTTACTAAATGTAGTTACAAATTTGTTTTTTAATATTTACAAAAATGTTACTAAATAAAAAAATCTATAAAATCTCTTGTTCTTTTATTTTTTATAAACAAATCCCACTAATTACTAAACATACTTACATACTAGAAAAAACTCACCGAACTCTAAAAGTCATACAACTCAAAAAATAATATAAATCATTCATACTAAATCATGAAATTCATTAAGCTTTAAAACTCAAAGCTTGAAAAAGCAATATTGAAATAAATTTTAAAAATATTTCATCCCTAAAATTAAATATATGACCGAAATAATTAAAGAAATGATTTCTATTCAGACTGCGACACCCTTGGAAAATCTATACTTACTTTCATCTTTCTTTTATTCATAAAAAATAGATCTGAAAAAATTGTACCATAAAAGCACATCTTTTATCCAAATGGCTAACGAAGAAGATGATACTATTTGCTAGAGCATAACAAATTCCTTCTTTAAAATTATTTGGTTATATTTCAAAACATATTGTTGTAAATTGTGAAACATAATATATACATGTTGTGAAACATAATATCAATATGTTGTAAGATATAGTCAGCAAGGTCTTACATATGGTATTATACATATTTTGTATATAATTTTTTCTATCAAAGTTTTTCATTTTATAAATACGTTACGAAATATTATGTACCTGACTTGCAAAAATTTACAAACCTATCTAAGTTATGTTTTGTAATTTATTAATCCTACATCTTGCACAACCCAATAAATTCAATATGGGACAAAAAACATGCAAATAATACGACCAATCGGCACACTAGAAAACTTGTTGGTACATTTAGAAACACCACTAGAATTACAGTAAAAAATATTTACAAATTGTTTTGAGAAACCACTTAAAATGAAACGACCGTGAGTTGCATCTAAAGGTTCAGTATCACCTAAAGTAATATTGGTGATAGCGAATAACGGTTGCGTGGATCTTATTGGTTGCATAAAGCCAAAAATTTATACAAATCACACATGCCATTGTATATGTATCCTCATACTATTAAGGTGGCCGGCATTGATTATGATGTACATTGCGGATTTAAAATCGTGTTATGAGTGTGTTTGGAAATAATAATAGATGATGTGGTACTATAGAGAAACTTAGCTTCAAAATTAAAAATAATATAGAGTTGTATTTATAAATTCATGGTAGTAAATTTACAGTTGATAATGAATTAACACGTATGACACACGATAATGAATTAACACTTATGACACACTCTCGAGTAACTACTCAATGAGTTCACATCTTGCAGGCTATCTACTGCCACCATTTTTCAATGCATATTTATTAACTTGCATAAAAAATGTGTACTACATATTTACTGTTCAAAAGGGCATACCCTAAGGTTGGACAAATACAAATTACTTTCGTGAATAAACGTCATTTTGTTCATATAAATATTTATATCAGTTATTTAATATATATTTCATTATTTGATTTAATATTTTATATGTATTTTCTAACCATTAACAGTTTTATAGTTCAAACTATATTGTAGTGAATTTTTACCAACTATATACCATATGTTATAATTGGAAAATAGCTGAAACATTTGGTAGGTTGTTACCGTTGTTCGAAAAGATTACAATATTTCGACAACTTTTACCTTCAACAATCTATTATTTGCGGAAAAAATTGAAATTTTAACTTACTATGGATATAGTATGCATTGTTAGCAAGTTTATGAATGTAATTTATTTTAATACTATTTTTCATATATATATATATATATATATATAACAATTTTAATGTTGTAACTAAATACGAACCATTATTCAAGTTAAATTTTGTGAAATATGTTTGCTTTATTTACAATGTGTATTTACTTTTTAATATATTGTGAAACCAATTTTTTTGTTGAATTTATGAAATATGGATTATTGAGTATTTGTGAAATTTAAAAACATAACTCATTTTTAAATAAAAAGCCTCATATTGCAACTTTTTGGAGAAAACAGTCTTTAAATATAAATCATATATTCAGTAGAGTCTGGTGAAATCGTACAGTCACCTGCACTGCATGTGTATTTCTTCTCTATATGTAAAGGTTCTTTACTAGTAATTTTCTTCGTAATTGGGGTTTTCTCTCTTTAACAATCGTACAGTCACCTGCACTGCATGTGTATTTCTTCTCTTGAAGTTGTAAAAGTAGTATTACTCGTTAATTTTCTAACTATCTCTCTTAAATGAATATATTACTTCAAACATAATTACGTCAAATACATCTATTTGAAAAAGACAATGTCGTTGGTACTAAAGAAGTAATAATTTTCTAAAGGAAAAAAAACGTGTAGCAATATTTTGCCAAACTTTGGCATGATTTTGCATAACCTTAATCTGTAGTCTTTTAGGGGGGAATATTTAATGGTGCAATATGCACATGAATTTCATTTTCAAGTTGTTGTAGTTCAATTTTTATACGTACAATATTTAGCGCGTGCTCTGCTTGTTCAATTTGTTTATATTTGTAATTTTAATAACGATATTGTTTTACAAAATTAATTAACATATTGTAGTTCTACTAACATGTTTTGAAATTTAATGTTTATCATTTTTATAAAGATCTTAAACTAGGATATGAAATCTAATAAAATTATGAAAAACTACAAAACTTGATCATTCGTATTCCTATGATTAAGATTAAAAATAATATAGACAACATGAACTAGTTAGATCAATTATGATTGATACAATTAATAAACACAATATAAATTAATATATATAATAATTTTTAAATGTATTGATTATAATGGATATATTAAATTTATCATAAAACTAAATAAAAAGTTTAATATGTTTTGAATTATTGTTCGCAACTTAAATTATTAATTTTTATTCTTTACCTTTTTTATTTCACAAATAAAATTTTGATTAATTAAATATTATTTATAATATTATGATTTGAATACTTTGTAAAAATTTGATGTCTATGATCTCAATATGAAGTATTTTATATATTTATTACCTGATAATAAATTTAAATTCTAGTAGCTAACTCACCAATTTTACAGTTTATCTCACTAATTATTATGTGTAGGAGGTTATTTTCACTTTTATATGTATTAACTATGATTTGTTTTAGTACTAATTTAATTATTATTTTATTTTATTTTAGAATTTAATAGACGGTGAAGGAGTTAAGACACTCCAACTTTATAGGTATCTTAATTTAATTAACTTTTTGTTCAAACTTTCACAAGTTATTAATTTCTGCAATTTATTTTAATATTCATTTGAGTATCATCAACATGTTTTTGCAATCCATTCAATATTGAGGAGAATCCACTGAAGATCTAAAATATAAATCATAAATACTTTTGAATTTTAGGATTTTTTAAAATTTGATAGTCTTTCAAGATGCAATCAAACTACAATCTTTTAAAAAAAAATGGGATAAAGCTAAATATTAGTTGATTTCACTATAATTCGGAGTAAACCACTTGGAATGGTCGTTCTTTTATCATGAAGTATTATTCATTAATAAAGATAAATAAGTTACAAAATGGCATCTTCAAGTTTTATCAATACAATATGATGAGTATCGGTTCGGCTAATTGGCCCGGTTCACAAAATTGTTAGAATAAATAGTATATAGAGAGAGAAAATGACTAAAGATAGAATAAAAAATACTCTATAATAGAATAATGATTGTTCGTCCAACCCAAGTTGTGTGACGAGTTATATTTATAGTGATTAATGTGTCTTTGGGTATTATATTTATAGTGATCAATGTGTCTTGGGGTATTATTGAATCATTCATACATTGAACCTATATTGGACTTATTCTTGATGGTCAATTAATGCAACTATACCATACCTAAAACGTGACTTAAGATACTTACCTTATTAGTAGCCCTAAATTCCTAGGGATCTAATCAAAGAAGAAACACGATAAGCCTCTTAACATGGCTTCATAGCATTCGTTCGAGCATGTTCGAGATGCTAACTCGAAGCAATAATCGATGCAAGTTCCACTTTGGATATATTCTCGCCGCCATGTTGGAGGTCGATAGGTCATTTCTTAAAAAATAAGATATAATCACGATCATAGCAAGTGATATTGAGGAAGTGAGACCATCATTTTATTCTTTAGAGAAATTGCATCATGGTGAAGCTCCATTTTACTCAGAAATGACTTTAAAACTGAATCAGATTCTTCAAGATTTGGAGAGTCTCCAGCATTGGTGTCGTTTCTCTCAAAACTAGGCATGCACCTGATAACACATATTGGAGTAGGTGTGATTATTGCTTACACCCGCACTCGCATGCCATTGCATCTCCCTGAAGAACCTATTATTATTACTCGTATGGAAAATAAAAAAGAAGAGAAGGTTCGCTTCCCTATAAATAATCTAAGTCCCGAACTATATACCATGAGTAATCTTAAAGAGAGCCATATGCTTATAGATATAGAAAAAAATCAGTATTTTTCATCATAACCACAATGAAATCCACTTTAGTCATCGCTAAATCCTTTCAGACCGCTTTTCAATGCCAATTTCTTCATCTAGACCTACACAAAAAATATTTGAAGATGTGCTCTCTCTTCGAAATGTTACTAAGGTTCGGTTCAACCATCGACCCTTATTTAAGATTTGTTTTTATTTTTCTCTTATTTTTTTAGTTATGGTATGGAAATATATAAATGTAATAAAGAGAGTTCAAGATGAATATCTAATTTTTCCGCTCGAGGTTAAGAGGAACAGCTCCAGAGGGGAACCCTCATCCTCATCCCAAACCATAGCTCGGACCGCCCAATCGGTATCCAATCCCTCTGAAGTGAAGAGGGCTACATATGGCCCCACCATGATTAGGGTTACCTCAAAAATTCATACACCCTAGATGACTCATTTTAGTTAGTTCTCGAGTAAACATGTCAATTCAAACCCAATCTTCCTTTAATATGGATATGAGCCTCGGTAAAATAAAAAACAAACATCATGAAAAAGAGTTGTCACACTCGAAACCTCCACGGAATTGGCCCATGAAGAATGATTTCAAAATCTCCCTCAAAAGCGATGAGGTAAGTGAAGGGTCAAAAAAATCTTGCCGCATAAAAAGAAGGGTTAACTACAAAGCTTCAAACTCACTCAAAAGTGTCCCTCGCTCGGAGCTACCTTCCATCACCATGAACATTAATCCTTCGTACTTTAATGTTCTTTAAAAAAATTATAAGTACCAGGGGCCCGAAAAACTTCAAACATCCTAATCAAATAGAATATAACAGATAGTGTCATAGTGAGGCTACACATTAAAGGCAAGACACCTGCTTCGGTCCGATCTAATGAACTTGTTTTTTTAAAGACATATATCAATTGGAGTGTTAGGTTTTCCTTTCACCTGAGCGTGAAGAATGTTTTTACTCTGATCGAGCGCTGCCCCACTCAATTTAGCCCTAATTTATAAAGGTTGTGATGTCCTATATAATCACTTTGGGCTGTCAAAGATTAACCTCACAATAGAAGATTTAATCACATATTGCAACATTTCGAGTAAAAATGATTATTCTGACTATTACCCCTCGTTGGGAACGATTGGAAAGTGGTGGTGGACTTAGTTGTGTATGATAATAAATGGAAAAAGGTTTATTTTTCGTGTGGGAGGTTTAGAATTATCACGACCAAACGAAAAAAACGTGCATTTATATTGGGTTCCTTCTCGGATTTATTAATACTAATCTTTGGTTCTTTTTATTTTATTTTTTAGAATACAAGAAGATGCATTATTAGGAAAGAGGAAAGATAAATAATAAATTGAGAAACTGAGCCAATGGGCTGAAGATAAATTAGAGCGCATATTTCATAAGTGCTTCACGGCTGAAAATATCATCAATTCCAAACTCTTGGACATGGATAAGTGGATGAACCTTGAGGATGATAAGGAAGTTCCACCAAACGAAGTTCACAAGCTAGGGGTTGTTGTCGGTAAGTGTCTCAACTTTTTGAACTGGGGCCAAGCTCTGAACAAGCACGTTATCAAACTTGATAAAACCGACGCCTCTTGAAAGAAGACTAAACAGAGCGATGGTGCAAAAACCTTGAACTATGTCGATATTGGCGCTAATGCATCCAAGTTGGCCGAACAGTCAAGGGTACCGAGGTGCTAGTGGTGGCACACTAACATGCTTATCCAAAAGAGAAGAAATTTGAAGAGATAAGGAGAAATAAATGAGTTCATAACGAATCTTTGGTAAGTCGGGAAAGGTACCATGATTATTTCGAAGTCTCAAATCTGCCAAGGGTTGTGGCTTGGTACCCCCACGTCGGGATGTCTATCAATGCTGTCACGAGCAGGTCTGTATCCAACGTCATTTATTAGCACATCACTTTGCATAATGAGGTATCTTTCTGAATCTATTCCTTGGATTATTAGATTCCATATTTCTCATATTCTTATTCATATTTCTCACATTCTTATTCATATTTACTCTGCAAACTTTGAAGAATACATGGATCATGTTATAAAGATTTATCGATGATAATGGAGCCAAATACTCGACCTTTTTGGTTTAATGAAAAAACTGATCAAGCACGTAACTGGTGGAGAAGAAAATTTTGCCGAGTTCCGAAACTTAAAAGCTCATTTGAAAACCATTGATGGCCCTCAAGAGACTATACAAACCCAGAAGAACACTGCCAATAATCTTAAAATAGAGCTCACGATAACATAAACGACTTTTGAGAGTATAAAGAAGAAGCATACCCATAATCAGGTTGAATTTTTCAAGGTTGCCAACGAGGAACGAGATGACATTCCAGCATCGATGGTACTTAGATTCCATAAATATTTACTAAAGCTTAACATTGACCCACTCTAGAAAAGTCTTTGAAAATGGCCGACCAAGTAGGGTATCTCTTGATTTTGACAAAGATTCCAAAGAAGAGGATCTTAAAGTGAAGCTCGCAATGACATAAATGAATCTTAAGAGTGCGAAAAAGAAGTATACCTAGAGTTTGGAGATATTCCTTCAAGAGACTATAATAACCCACAAGAATCTCAAAGTGAAATTCACAACAACAAACACGACTAGAGCTGACGAAATTTTTCAAGTTAACCAACGAGGAAGATAATAAAATTTGAGCATGGATAGTACTTATCTTCCATAATTTGTTAACCAACGAGGGGAAGGCAACCAGGGTCCGACTCCAAAAGATTTCATAGACCTGGACTCCCTTGCAGACGTTACCACTCGAACCAATACTCGTGCTAATCAAACCACTCCCCTGCTGCTCAAAATGACCCTCATATGCCAAAAGATCAGTGAGAATTTTTTATTTACTTCTCTTTACTTTTTTGAACCAAAAGATTCCATGGACTTGGACTCCCTGGCTAGTTCATTTGTTGTGCATTTTGTTTATCCTTAAAGTCCCTGGATGGTAGACCATTTTTTCATTTTTCAAACTCAAATAACTTGGATGGCCATGAGATTTTTTAACACTTCACTTCGGACCTTTTAAGTTATCACAACCTTTGATTATTTTATATATGTAGTAATGTTTTCTTGTCTTATTGTGACTCAAGCTGATCAAAATTTTAGTAATGTTTTATATATGTAGTAATACCTCTAAAGGTGAGATATATCGTATGTTTTATCCCTTCATCTTTCTTATATTGAGAGTAGTTAGATACCCTAAAATATGGCAACATTGTTTCTATTGGGACCACTCGATCCATGTTGTATACCACAAAAAATGGGATCTTGGTTGTGGCGGTTGGAGGAATAGTTCTATAAGCCCACAAATATTCTTGAAGGTGATGTTTCAGTTGGTAACCTCTACTTGACTATTTTTCTGGGGGTGAAAATGGGTTGAGAAATGTTGTTATATATTTATGGTTCGACAAAAAAACATTATCTCAGCATTTTGGAACTAAAAATCGTTATGTGTTGTGATCGACTTTAGAAGTTCAACATATTAGTCAAAATAAAATTAATCATATTCTTGAAAGTTATCTTGGAAATCGGTTCGACCTCTATCTATTTTAAAAAATACTCCATAACAAAAATAATGTCGGCAGCCTTCTGAAGTGTTGGGTAAATGTCTGACTAAGTCAATGACCCATCTTTTAAAATATAAACCTTTGGAAATTGATTCAAGTGGTAGGATCGACAGTGAATAGTATTGGAAAACCGTTGACAAGAATCATATTTGTTTACAAATTTTTTGAACTCCCTAATATTCTCGGCCAGTAAAATCCCACTAACAGAATTATGCGGTTTAATGTGTTAAATCACAATATGTCAAATCAGTCCCACAACAGAGCTCATTCAAAACCTTAAGAGAGTTTCTAAATTCAAGGTATCATAATAACAGTCGACTTAAACCTTGGTTGTCCAAATTCCTCCATAACAATAGGAATCTCTTCATTCTGAATTTTAACCTTCAGGTTGTAGCCTTGTCTTCGAGGATTAAAAATGCAATTTTATCGAAACATGAGGGATTATTTGGTGATATTGGAAAAACACGAGGGACTAGTTGGTGATATTGGAAAAACACGAGGGACTAGTTGGTGATATTTTCTAAACATGGGGGCTAAAATACTATATTGTTGAAACATGAGGGGTGATTTAATACAAAAGTGAACATGGCGGACTATTTCGTGACAATTGGTATACTTGAGGGACCTGTAGTGAATTTTTACCCAATTTTCAATAAAATCTAGGATTTCTGACCTCAAATAACCAATCTTTTTAACACGCACCTCTAAGGTTTCGTATGCACCTGGCTTGTGTTGTTTGTAATTTAAGGGATGCTCCTGCAGAGTGACCTATGGTTTGGTCTCCGAACAAGTAATCAAAGAAAAGGAATCCGCCAAAGAGTTTCCCGCCATAGATACTTTCTCATAGTGAAATATTTCAAAGAGTTGAGCTTGACTTTTAAGTTCCTTAAAATATTTAATCAAGTGTTTATTGCACGCCTTCGCTTATCTAAGAGCGTGATTTACCAAGAAGTTGGGAGACATTTATCAATTGTACTCTCTTTGTCCCGCGAGTATGGGCCAATACAATCTTTGTAATTGCAATTTGTATTAAGCCTCATTATTTGACACTTGGAAACCAAAGTGTATGACATAATTCATCTTCTCCAGAATGATCCACAAATTTTACTCCAAGTCTACAACCTAAAATATTCAACCCTCCGTCAGTTCAGACCAACCACTCTTAATCTAATCTTTTGATCCATAGTTCTGGTCTTTTTGAATGAAACTCTACTAGGTAGTCATCTAGATCTTGAGGTTTGATAGTTGTATTTGGCTCAAACGTTGTATAGAAATCCCCCCAGCACTCTACCGACCATCCAGTTAGCATTCCTAAGTTATCATATTTTTGTGAAATGTTTCAAAAAAGAATGAAAGTTTGAACCACGATCGAATGCCCATGGAAAAAGGTCTTATCTTTCTTTCTATGACAATCAATGTCAAATCCAACTTATCCAACTGTATGTATCGCATTTCTGCTGGTAATAAGCTTTTACTCACATAGTTAACGGGCTTCTAATAATTTCCCTATTCCCCGAACATGACCATGCTTACGACATGTTCAGATATAACCAAGTACACATATAACTTCTCATAAGACAGGTTTGGATAAAATCTCTAGAGAACTAAGATGTTGCTTTATCTTACTAATGTTTCGTTACATTCGTTAGACTATTAGAAAATTTTAACTTTTCACAAAACCTAAAAGATAGGAGTGTATTTTTCCGAGAATGGGAAATGAATATGTTGAGTGCAACGAACTTCATTAAGAATATGGGTTGGTTTCCTGTAATCCAAAGCCTCTACATGTGATGCATCAGCCTCAATGCTCTTTTCATTAACCAAATAGCCAATAAATTTCCCATAGCGTGCCCCAAACGTGCACTTTTCCGTATTGAGTTTTAGGTTGACAACCCTTAGATTCTGAAAGGTTTCAAGAAGATCGGAGATGGGCCTCGAACCCTTTTTTTTCACCAGCATGCCATCAATTTATACCTAAACTTTATTTCCGACTGAGAATAAAAGACATTGGTGACCAAACTTTTATAAGTTTCCTTGACATTTTTTCAGGCCAAAAGACATAACTTGTAACAATACAGGCCCCGCTTTATGGAAAAGGTTGTGTCCTCTTGGTCTCAATGATGCATTTGGATTTGAGTATATATGGAGTATGCATCCATGAACGGTATGAGTTCATTTCGTGAAGCGAGTCTACCAACTTGTCCACCCTTAGGACTAGGAATTGATCTTTTGGACAAGCTCTCAAAGTTATGAAATCAACACACATTCTCTAACTCTCATTTTTTTCACTAAGACCAAGTTGGTCCTCCATTTAGAATATTAGGACTATTTGATATGATCCACACTTGACAACATATCCACCTTGATAATTATAATTCTATACTTTTCAACTGAAAAGCATATCATTTTTGTGATATAGCCTTCTGTTCGAGTTGAATGATAACAGTAGATAATATCATTTAGAACCTTGGTAACGTATTTATTAGACTAAACAAATGCATCCAAATTTTATGAAACAAATCAAACTAATTCCTTTCTTAGAGATCTTGATAACATAGTACCTATCTTTAGATTCTTTCAGTCCTTAAAATAACGTGCTTCAGCAACTTCCTTTGGAATAAAAATCACGGGGCCTCTCAAGGGTCATCAACCGCTTCGACCCCCTTGTCAGGCTCTGAAAACTGTTATTATTTTTTCTCTTGTTCCTTATTTGTTTTTTTTTCTTTAGTGCTAATGATATTTTGTAACACTTCATAACTACTTTCTTATTACTCTAGATTACTCCAAATTCCAACCCCACTATATACCAAAGGCATCGATGGTTAGTTGGAGTGATGATGTGCATTCAGTCAAGACAATACCTACCAAAGATTACATTATAAGAAGTATGATGATCCACCACCATGAAAATCACTCGAACTGTTTTCTTATATTATGATGGTCCAAGTATCACATCTATTTTAAATTCTCCAATAATAGTAGCACATGACAAGGTAAATCCAACCAATGTTCTATCTGAACGATATATAATATAAGGATTCGTCATCCTATCATGGGTCCTTTTAAATAGTATGTTTGTCGAACTCCCCATATCTATCAAGACCCTTTAGATTTCATCTTCTCTTACAACTACGGTTATTAGGCCAACATCCTCGTGAGGACCTGAAATGCCTCATAGGTCGTCATCCTCAAAAATAATAACGGGGGTACGAATCCTGACTGATTTGTTTTAATAAGACTCCTGACATGCCTCTTATTAGATGAATTAGTGATCCCAAAACATAATTCCCCTAATAATAATAAGAATTCCCCTCTTGAAATGGAAGCCATTATGTGGCGGTTCAGTTATGGGTCAATTAATTCACTCGTTAAATCAAACATTGCAACCTTATGGCCGATGTTTACCATATTAATATTCTCTTGCTTTGGGAAAATCACTTGGGTCCCTGATCCACTTACTTCAGCGGGCCCCGAACTATTCCCAATGCTTATTTAAGCTCCACCATTATTGTTTCTCACAAGCTTTGATAATATATCCTTATCAATCAAATTCTGAATTCCCTCCTTTAAAGCTATATAATCCTTAGTCAATGACTGATATCATTGTCATACTTGCAAAATGTTGAGAGAAACCTTTATCGTTTGTTGAAGACAAAAACTGATATATGATTAGACGAACCTAATTATCATATAGAATACGATCAACAAATAAATGAAAATATAATAAAAGAAAGCACACGATTGAATATTTAACATGGTTTGGATTATGAAGAAATCTTACATCCATAGGGAAAACACTCTTTTAAATATAAATAGGTTACAAAAAGAATATTCAAACACAAAAGACTAAATCACTCTTAATAATAAAAAATGACGTATTTGCTTATTGCTGCTCTCCATTGTATGTCTTCGAGAATATATTGCTTTCAGGATCAGTTGTTGCTTGTCAATCGATCTCCAAGATCTAGCAACTAAGATTCTACTACTTTGAGTGTTTGAGTTTTAGCTATAGGAATGATAAACCTTAGTCATTCCTCTTTATAGGCTACAACTTGAAACCTTAAGTTGTAATCCAATGAATTTTTATCGTCTTGTCGTCGGGGAGCACAAATAGTAAATCGATTAAATCGATTTACTCACTGAGTTATTCATTCAGGCTTATGTGTTGAGATTTGGACTCTCTCCTTCATAGTATCCAAAATCAATCCAACTATTACACTTGGACTGATATAGATAAAATGGATATGAAGGGTTTTTTTGGTAAATTTAGCAAGAAATGATTAATGTTTGTTAGAGGTTAGAGAGATAAAATAGTGGTTTAAGTAAATATTAAGAAAAATAATGTATGATTTAATAGTTAATGTCTTCATTAAATCGGTCTAAAATCCTTTTATAGGCTAAAACAATCCAATGAGCATAATGGACCAAACCAATATTATGGGCTAAGCCCAATAATCCAAAAGCCCATAAGCCTAATAAAAACATATATAATATAAAATAGAGTTAAATTAATAATAAATAAAACTAATTAATAATAAATAGAACCGTATGTGTTAATAAGCCATTCAAATCTAATATTTTGAATTCTTTCTTTAAATTACTCGGAAATGATACATATGTATCCGATGGGTTAGTTAATAAATTTTGCGACTGTTAACTGGTTGAATTGTTTGAACCGTATCAAAAAGTCATTAGACCCATGTCCTCATACTAGGATAGACTATACATGTCAATAGGTGGAGGCGATTTCACTTCTCTAGGGATTATAGTCGTATCCCATTTTTTAGACTCATAAACTGTTGGACTTCTATAGTTCCTTATATGAAGATCTCCCTTTATTTTTTTTACCATCTTAGGTTTCTAGAGAGATACAATTAAATTATAGAGAGAGAAGTTGAATTTTCAGATAATCTACAAGTAATCTTCGACGATAATTTTTTCATTCCACCACCAACACCACCACAGATTAACAATATTTCTTTGTTTATGTGTTCACTGCAAGAAATATTTTAACCAAAATGGGTTGGCTAAATTTTTCTAAGCTTGATAGAGAGAAAAAATAGCTAGGGTTGCTGCTGGATTACCCGACTCTGAAGGCACGGTTACTATCACTCTGATAATTAACTACAGATGACTTTTTCCATACAACAGACGCAATATCCCACCAAATCCTTCTTCTACTGTTCAATCCTTTATTTGAAGATCTATTCAACTAGACCATCATAGTCATAAGGAGCTACTAGTCGTAGAAGCCCATTCACTTTCAAAGCCATGGGTTTTGACTCAAAAGAAATTCTCCACCAAGCTTGGTTAAACCAGCTAGAACTCGTACCTATCCACCTTCCAGGGACCGAGCATCCAGTCAACAGGTTCAACCTTATTCTAATTATCCCTTGCATAAATTCAATAGGAAGAGACGTGATGCTTCCCGCCAAACTGAGTCGTCTGAGTCCAATCCGATGGGGTTAGATGATGAAGATGAAAGCCTAAATGAGGAGGAATTGACTACTCTTTCTCGGGCTTCAGTTCTCCTTAAAATAATCGAGGCTGCTAATGGCAATGTGTTTCTTCCTACAAGGACTAGAACCTCCAGTCATCGAGAAAAAAAGGGCAAGGCTTCTAAACATGGCTCTAAGAATGACAATGTCAATGTTGAGATTGTAGAGTAGTTGCATGAACCTTTGCATCTACACTCATTACTAATTTTGAAAAAGGTGATGCATCCGCGGAGCAATCTGCTTTGAAGAATAAAAAGACGCATAAGATGAGCAAACATAGCATCAAGAAGAAAGAGAAGAAAAAACAACATCCCTCACTTCGAAGATTATTTCTTTGGACACCATACCTCCAGAGTTTGCCTCTACTGACATTGTCCCTGCATCAGTTCCAACTATCATTCTACCATTAACTTTTAGCCCTCTGGTAGACAACCCAGTTTTTCCTTTATTCTGAACATCTGAGAAGGCATATGGTCAAGACATTTCACCTATGGGATGAGGCATTCGAAGCAACTCTTGCTAATAAAGCTGGTAATATTGTCAATCATGTTTATGACGATGTGGTTTTCCCGCTGGTTGACGAACAAGATACATTGGCATATGGGTTGTTGGGATCGTTGAGTTAGAGAGGGAATTCAAACGACAGGAGAGACCACTGCTTCCCTTGAGGGAGAAAATACAAATTATAAAGAGTCTTTCGAAGTGGAAAGAATTCGAGCCAATGGTTTATCCACTGAGGTTACCACAACCAAGAAAGAGTTTACTGAGTTAAAATATTATTTCGAAGAGTTATAGTCACCCAGTTTCGAAGAGATATAGAAACTGAAAGACAAACATGCTAGTGAAAAGGCAGCTAAAGAGAAGTTATCAAAAATATGGAAGATCAGCGTGCTCTTGTTAACAAATATAAGGATGCGTTGGATACTGCCAAAGCTCAATTTGATCAAGATAAAAAAGGCAATGAATGAATATGTTGATGGGGTTTTGAAGTCCTTGGACAAATATGATATTTTGATAAATTTTGACATTGTGTTGGATTTTCACAAGGCATTCCCCACTATGAACCTTGAAGTTTTTTTTAGATTTGGTCCTAGAAAATTTATGGCCCAATGATATGTATGTGACCAACCAGCTAGGAATACTTTTGTATTCATCCATCGATAATTTAGAATAAAATATTGAAGAACACTCCGAATATGCAAGTCTTTAATATATTTAATGCATTTTTGAAATGTTTAATTCAGATTCTCTTAAGTCTTTGGGTCACCCAAGGAATTTTGTATTTGTCATTTTTATTAATCCGTGGATTTCACACTGTTTCCTCACAACTTTTTGTTTCTATATCAATCCAACTTTTGAAGGTTATCCATTCGAATATATATAAATCAAATATTTTAACCGTTTGAAGATAATCCACTCAAATACACACAAATTGAATATACAAAATATTCGAAGGTAATCCATTCGAAGGAACACAAATAGAATATACAAACCATTCGAATGTAATCCATTCAAAGTCACACATATTGTATATACAAACCATTAGAATATAATCTATTCGAGGCCATACAAATTGAATATACATATCCTTCAAGCGTAATCCATTCAAATGCACACAAATAGAGTATACAAATATACTATGAGAAAATTTTGAAGGTAAAAATAATAGATTAATAATGATTTGGACACCTCGATAAAACCTCTCTGAGTCACCAAGGTAGGAAAGAGTATGCTTCCAAATATATACATGAAATAGAAACAAATTAAATATTTTACACCATCACTCAAAGTAAAGCCTTAAGTGTTTGATGTTTCATAAGTGTATCAAAATGTTATATTTTTTATATGTCACTCGATAGGTCACTGGCTTGATTCTTTCATTTAATATGCATGGCCCTTTCCAATTTGGTGCTAGTTTTCCTAAAATCTTGTCCTTAGCATGCAAGAAAACTTTTCTTATCACTTTGTCTCCCACTTCAAACTTTATTCTTCATATTCTAAATGTATATTTGCTTCTCATCAAACTTTAATGTTGAGCAACCCTTAGGTGTGCTCTAATTCTTCTTTCCTCAATTAAATCTACCTTAACCCTTACAATTGTATCATTATCTTCTCGTAAAAATTTCAATTTGGAAAAATGGGAGAATAAATTCAATTGATGTCACTGCATCCATCCGATAAACCATTACAAACAATTATTTTTTAGTAGCAGTTTAGGGGGTAGTGCGATAACTCTATAATACTTCTTATAAATAATTTTGCCATTTACCAGCTACCCTCTCTAAATTTTTATTTAGAAATATTAAAATGGTTATATTTACAACTTTGATTCGCCCATTAACTTGAGGATAAAAAACTGAAGACAAACAACGTCGTATTCATTTGGTATTGCAAAAAACTTCCATATATTTATTCTCAAATGGGGGCCATTATCTTCAGTAATGCTTCCAGAAATTCCAAATTTACAATATAGATTAGCGAGGATGAATTTGATCAATTCCTTAGAAGAGGTTCCGGAGAGAGGTGTTACTTCCACCCACCTGGATAAATAATTAACTGTTAATATAATAGCTCTACAACCTTCGAATTTTCATCATAACGGGTCCTACTAGATCAAGCCCCACATGTTAAAAAGTATTGCTTCAGATATTAATTCTAGTGGAACTCATGGAACATGTATTGCATTCACTAATATTTAGCATGGAACGCATCGTTTAACCAATTCTTTCGCATCTGTCATGATAGAAGTCCAATAATACCCTTACAACAGAACCCTTCAGGTCAAATTTTTGAAACTATAATAGGCAAAGTCTTCCTCGTTATGTAATTCAGATAAAATTACCAGAGATTCATCATACCCAAAGCATTATAACAAGTGCCTACTAAAATATTTCTTATAAATGACATCCATTAAGATCATATAGCAATGTGCTCTAAACTGTAACTTTCTGGCCAATTCTTTATCAACAGGAAAACTTCTCTTAGTAATGAATTCTTTGATATCATATATCGAATCATGTTTGTTATTATTGTTACTTGAAAAAAACTCTTTAGTACTTGTCCCATCTTTTAAGTCATTTAATATCAAAGAACATTTTTTGTATCATCAACTAGGGATACACTTTAGAGTAAGCAATAATGGCTAAATAATCAACCATCGAATTTCCAACCGTGGAAAATGCTCATATTATACACATTTGAAGAAAATTGATGTCGTCATCAATACTTGTAAATATTTTATCAGTTGTTCTTTTATGGCTTCAGGTTAACCCTGAGCCTAATATATAAGTAGTTGTGAATAATTTATTAATCTAAACTTTTTCAGACCACAAATTTAGGCAAGTCTTAAACCTGTTATTTTTGCCTCATACTCAGCTCATTATTTGATGCCTTGAAACCAAAACGTATTTCCTGGTACATTGAATATTCGAATGGGGATAATAAATAAATTTATTCCCCACACCCTAACATACTTGATCCACCATTAGTTCGAACTACCCATTGTTTCATAGGATTTTCTATACAGGTTTTAATATATGGATGCTTCGAATGAAACTCAGCCAAGAAATCTACTACAACTTGTGTTTTTATTGTAGTTCGAGGAGTAAAGTCAATGTCATAATCTCTCAATTCAACATACCGCTTGGTTATCCGACCTGATAAATCCGATTTTTGTAGGATATTCTTAAGTGAGAAAGAAGTTCGAACAGTAATTGAGTGGTCTTGAGAATAGGCTTTCATTTTTATGGATGCCACTACAAGGGCGAAGGCCAATTTTTCTAACTTTAAGTATTTTTTTTTCAGCATCCAACAAACATTTGCTGACATGGTAAACAGGGCGAGGGTAATCATCAACTTCTCGGACCAAAACTGCACTCATATCATAATCAGATACTGCTAGGTATATATATCATTTCACCTATGATGGGCTTGGTAAGTGTTTCTAGTGAGGAAAAATGTTTTTTATTTTGACAAATGTCTCATCGCAATTTGGAGTCCAATTAAACTCTTTGGAATTTCTTAAGACTTGAAAGAAAGGTGCACACTTATATGAAAATCTTGGTATAAAATTGTTAAAGGCAGCCAACCTTCCAGTTAGTATTTGAACTTCTTTTGCAAACTGGGGAGTGTCCATAATAAGCAAATCACTTAGTTGCATCAGTGAGCTTGAATTTATTTTTCACTTATTATGTGCTTTAAAATATATTTATGGACCTCACTATGAAGATGCAGTTCTCAAGGTTTAACGTGAAATTGATAGATTTCAAGTTGGAGAAGGTTTTCTTGAGACCATAAAAGTGATCCTCATCTCTCAAACTCTTTATTAACATATCATCTATGTATACTTTCACATTTCTCCCAATCTGGCTAGCAAAAGCCTTATTCAAAAGATGATAATTGGTGTGGATAATTTATAGTCAGATGATATTTTTGGGTAGTTTGTCACTATAGTATTAAATTTTAAGTAGTGAGTATAGAGATACGAGAGGTGTATACTTGTATTTAATATCTCTAGAAAAAGTCCAACATATTAAATGAGGTTGGTTGGGGTATTTATATTGGTTTTGTAACCCATGGGTCATCCAGGTTGGGCTTTGGATCAAGGTCAAGTTTTAAAGTCCAACACCAAAGACGGTTCAGCATTCAACACACAGTTGAGTCATGATCCACTTATGTTTACTGTTCACAAAAAATTCTAATGTAGATGTTGCCCGAACTACCCCTTCGGAGATGGAAGAAAGACACTTCCAAAAATATCCCACCTTATCAATATCCCCTTTTAGCTCTTTCAAAGATTATTTTGGAAAAGCTAAATTATGGAAAGAAAAATAACCCGGATCACCTCCGAATTGGTCTTTATCGGATCCGAAACGTTTTATTTTCACAGATGGATTAACCAAAGGTCAGATTTTTTAAAAAGACATGTGTCTTATACTGATTCGACCTCTTAGCCGTTTTTCCCCTTGGTACTTGCACCTATTTTTTCGAAAATTAATTAGGGTGTACTTAATAGCCCTTAATCATTACTCAAACGATTTATCTCCCCTAGGTAAACCACTCAAGTGTTTTTTTACATCTATTTAACCCTGTTTCACTATTTCATTTCCTTAGAACAAGCAAACTTTCTGAGGGAAAGAAAGCTTTGAAGCTGCAATTTTGTTCTAAGTTTTGAGAGTTTTATATGTTCATAGCTAGAACCGTTTTGATCAAAGGAGGTTGGTTAAATCTATATGATTTGGAGAAAACAAGAAAGAAAGCAAAAGACACTACTGGATTTCTTGCCTCTTCTGGTGGAGTAATCAGTCAGACAACACCAGAGCCGGACAAGAGTTCTTCTTCATCTAGAACCTCAAGAATTCTAAAATCTTCCTTCTAGTGTGGATTATTTTTTACTGAGGGTAATTTTGTCAGGTGTTTTATGGTATTTCAAAGGTATTTAATGTTTGGGTGTTTTGTAGTGAGAGAATTGAGCTGCATGGTTATATTAAATGTTCATTACCCTCATTAATAAAAGTGGTTGGGTATTTATACCCTTAATTATGGGCCACATGGGCTTTCGGGTCAAATTTATGAAACCGGGTCGAGTTCAAAAACCCATTAGTTTATTAAGAAGATTAGCATTTAGCTTAGTCAAAAGGTGATTAGCTTTTAATACTTTTGTCCAGTTCCGATAGTTTAGTGGGTGGTTTTTGTCCGAATTACCCCTGTCCGGTTTCTACAGTGACTGGTGAAAATATACGGACTCATCAGTAGCCCCTATTTTAGGTTTTGTTCGAAGGCCTTTAGCAAGACCTAAAAAATCGTCTTTGGGCACTTGTGACAGTTTCCTGACGGATTTATTATTTAGTAAAGGACTTATCCGGACTGAGAAAACTCTTCAGAAGTTCAAAGGTTTCGTCATGGATTGTGGGACACGTGTCACCTTCTGATTTACCTCACCAACCGTTTTTCTCCTAGAACGGCGCTCCCGCTAATCCCAAAAAGTTACCTCTTCATTTAATGCATGTGACATCAGCGGCGTCTTCAATCATTACTTTCATCTTTTCGTATTCTCCTAGGTTTCTAGGTATCTTTTTGTCTCTCTAGTATAAATTACATCATTTTTCACTGTTTTACCATCTTCATCACTCTTTCATTCCTTTACTTCAAAGCTTTCATCTCTCTTTTCAAAATCTTTTTGGTGTAAGTTTATGTTAACAGCAAGAAACACAATTGTTAAAGGTGGGTGGCTTAATCTTTCGGAGTTAGAGAAAGCACAAAGAGTTGAGCGAGAAAGGCGCATTGCTGCAGGTCTTCCAGTTTCTCCAATCGACAAATCTGAAACACCAAGCTCGGAGCCTGATCGAGGTTCATCTTCTGCTAGAAGCTCCAAACCTATAAGGTTATTTCAACCAAGTCTTTCACCAATCGTCTCAGGCTCATCGGTTCAGGAGCCACAACCTATTGTCGAACGGGAAAAAGCTGTTACAAGCACAAAGAGACCCTCTCCGTTCATAGCTATGGGATCAGATGCTGATAATTCCCCAGATAAGCTGACACTTAAACGAAGAGGTCGCTTAGTAAAAGGCTAGGCTGTTGCTCCACAGTCTAAGTCTCCAAAATCAGGCCCCCCTAAGTCTGGGGCTAAGGATAAAGCTATAGGGTCAGAGGCACCCATCAAAGTTCCCAAGGATAAATTGTCTGGTCCGGAGGCCATCAGACCAAGTCTTCGAATTGAACGGTCTGAGCCCCAGCCGGACACCAGACCACAAAGGGAAAGTGATGCTCATCCATCCAGACAGCTTACTGAACCAACCACCAGCACTCCTCCACCAAAGACAACTGACAATCCTTCCATAGTGATGGAAGATGTGATGGAGGACAATGTTGAAGAAGCCTCTTTTGAGACTGATGTCTCCGGGCAGACGAGAGAAGCTGTCACTGCCAAGAAATGCAAGGGTAAAGAGAAGCTGTGTTTAAAGCATCTGGACCTGCCGGAGTCCCTTGTAGGTAGAGTGGGACCTTGCTTCTACAAAGTCAGCGTAAAGTATCTGCTAACCATGCAGAACATTAACTACGCCTTCATTCACACTGCTGAATTAGGCCGGATCTGGACGAAGTAGGGGATCCTAGAATCTGTCAAAGTGAGGATACCGGTTAATCCGGAGACGCCAATGGACTGCAAATTGAGTGAGATAGTCTTCTACACAGAGTTGTTCAACTTGGGGATCAGATTTCTCTTGGGCCCAGAGACCGTCAGATATTTTCATCTGATAAAGCTCTGTCCAAGCCAACTGAGCCCCAATGCTTGGTTTACCCTCATGGCCTGTATCATGGCCTCTAAGCTCTCCGGAATCCCGTTTCCGATGGAGCAATTTGCTTCTGTGGCCATCTTTTGCAAGAATCACATCATCCCCTTCTATCATTTCAATATGGGTGACAACTATAAAGTGGTGAATGATCTGCTTGAATCAGAGAAGAACTGGAAGACCCAATTCTGATTCATCAGTGGAGCTTGGGAAAATGGGAGAAAGATTAAAGCTGGTGTCAACCCAAGCATGCTTACAAGTAGATGGAAAAGCACAGGTAAATATTTCATTATGTTTGTTTTTCTTTCCTTATAAAAATTTTGTTTACTTAAATACTCTTCTTATTCTTTGGGTAGTGCTGCCGAAGGAGTTTTCGGACTACATAGAGGAGGGGCAGACAATTTATGCCAAGCTGAATGCTTGGGCTGCTGACAAATGGGACAATCGATTCCATAATTGTTTTACTACTGACAACCTAGTGAGATCCCACCTCTGGAACACAACCGGCCGGAGAGCCTTGTCTTGGGAAGAACTGACCACAACACCTCCTCCGGGTGTCATCCTTCAGAGGACGGATGAGAAAGATAGAAAGCTGGCTTTGCCGGGCAGAGCTAAGGACCCAAGTAAGATGAAGGGCAAGAAAGGCAAGAAAAAACCAGAGGTAGCTGAGGCCAATCAAGGTGGTGTTGAGGAGATCAACCCAACAAACCAGGAGGTGCAAGACCAAGGAGGAATTAATGCTGCTCTGCTTCAAGTGGTGGAAAATGAGAGTACCAAAGAGGCAGTTGGACTTCCAAAACCCTCAAAGGCTCCCAAAAAAGACCGAAAACGGGGAGCAGATGGTGGAGATAGGGAAGCAAAGAAGAAGAAAATCTCAAAGGGAGATGAAGTAGCTGTCCGGCCTTCGGAGTCTCTTCCTCCGGTCGACCCAACGGACCCAACACAGGCAGAGAAAATCCCAAGTGACTTTCACACCGGAGAGGGTGACGGAGGGGATATTAACAAACGGAGTAGACATCAGTGGCCTTCAAGGGATTGGCCTTTACTTCGGAAACATCGAGAAGGATGACTTTGCTGGTCCTTACCTCCCTCCAAGATCTTCAAACATTGTTACTTTTAACGGTAAGTCTTTTTCTGTTTCAGGGGAGAAGGACATGGTAACCAATTCCTTGTTGAGCAATATTCAACCGGTACTCAACTTGGAGAAACAAGTGCGAAATCAATCCTCCCTCATCAACACACTCAATGCAGACAAAGAGGGCTTGTCTAATGATCTCCTTAACGCCAACCAGAATGCTGAGGCATTAAGAAGAGAGATCGAGGAGTTAAAGAGGGAGAAAGAGGACTTGGCCACCAGGCTGGCCACTTCGGAGGGGGTTAACAAAGAACTTCAATCTAAGTGTTCTGGCTTGGAGAAAGATCTCTCCACTTTAAGAGAGGAGGTGAAGGCCAATGACAATGTCATCCACACACTAACCAAAGATAAGATTTCGCTCGAAGATGCTGTGTCTAGAGTTAACCAAGATAAAGATGATTTGATAAAGTAGCAGGAGAAGACAATCTAAGCCAAGATCGATGCATACAACAACAAGGTGATCGATTCCCAAGAAGAGAGGTATGCCGAAGTCAAATCCGATATGGTCTTGCTTTTCCACCGAACATTCCCGAAGAGGACGCTCGGTAATTTGTGGCAATACGTTGAATACGATAATATCCCATTCCACACAATGGTGGATAGTGATAAGAAAAACTACTCCAGTGGTTATGATGATACCACTAATGAAGAAGAGGGGACTCGAGAGAGTCCTAATGTGGATCCCAAAGACCCCAAGAAGAAACCAGGTGAGGTTGGAACATCTAAGGAAGCCCAGCCTTAAATTTTGTGTTAAACTAAAGTCCTTGGATGGCCAACGTATTTTTGTAATTGTGTCTGGTTTCTGTCCGGATTTCTCTACTAAAACTCCAAAGTGATTGGATGGCCAAGGCACTTTTCATATTTTAATATCGTTCCCCGGTGTTAGCCGGGCAACTTTACCTTACATAACTCTTGCATTGTTTTATAGTTACCCAATTTCGATGGCTAATGTTTAAATATCCCTTAGTTATTTAGCAAGCATTTTAAAGTGGGAGTGTTTAAATTCTCCGATGAAAAATGTTTAAATAGTCATCACTCCACCAAATCAATCCGTTCTGTCAAAGATATTTCAAAAAATCTATCAATCAAACCACTCCGAATTTTGTAAGAAGGCATCGAATTTCATTAAAAAAACCCGGACACCTCATTAAAACCTCCCCACGCCACGAGGGTAGGAAAGAGTATGACCCCTAATATTTACATGGACTTTAAACAAGTAAATATTTACATAATTTTCATTCTAGATACAACCGGAGGTGTTCAATATTCCAAGGGTGATTCAAGATCCTTCCATCTTTATCTCGAAGCCTGTATGTCCCAGGTTTAAGCTTTTCACTTACCACATAAGGTCTTTCCCGAGTTGGATCTAGCTTGCCGAACTGCTTCTCCTTAGTATGTAGGAAGACTTTTCTCAGCACTTTGTCCCCTGGTTGAAAATCCCTTCTTCTGACTCTGGAAGCAAAATTGCTTCTCATCAAACCCTGATAGTGTGTGGCCCTGAGATGAGCCTTAACTATTTTTTCTTCTATTAAGTCAAGTTGACTTCCGATTGCCACTTCATTAGCTTGTTCGGAAAAATTGTGGATTCTGAATGAAGGAAGAGTTGCTTCTATAGGAGCTATTGCATACCATATACCAAGGCAAATGGGGATTCCTGTGTAGCAACCCAGGAGTAGTCCGGTAGGCCCATAACACTTCTTGTAGATAACTTGGCCACTTTCCAGCACCCCCTTCTAAATTATTTTTAAGACCGGACAGAATGGTCATGTTTTCCACTTCAACTTGACCATTTTCCTGTAGGTGGAAAGGAGAAGAAAAGAAATGTTGAATGCCTCTAGAGGCACAAAAGCTCTCCATATCTTTATTATCGAATTGTGGCCCATTGTTTGTGGTTATCTTTTGTGGAACCCCAAATCTGCAGCAAATATTAGATAAGACAAATTTTATAACAACTTTTGAAGTAGTTCCTGCAAATGGAGCTGCTTCTATCCACTTTGAGAAATAATCAATGACAACTATAATAGCTTTGCACCCCCGGGATGCCATATGTAGAGGTCCCACCAGATCCAGCCCCCAACGAGCAAAATGTATTGGCTCAGAAATTGACTCTAATGGGACAGTTGGGATATGAATTTCATTACCGTATCTTTGACATGGATCACACTTCTTCACCAATTCATTGGCATCTTCCATTATAGAGGGCCAGTAGTATTCGGCCAACAAGACTCTTCTTGTTAAAGCTCTATAACCACAGTGTGCTGACCCCTCACCATCATATAGCTCGGACAGCACTACTTGGGACTCTTCAATCCCCAAACATCGCAATAGAGGTTTACTAAAAGACTTCTTGTAAAGAACGTCTCTTAGGATTACAAATCCACGAGCCTTATACCCTCCTTTCCTTACCACTGCTTTCTCCGGAGGCAAGATACCATCTGAGATATATTGAAAAAGAGGATACCTCCAGTCTTGAGGTTGACTTACTTGTATGTTTAAACTTTCCTCCCCTTCATTGCTCTGATTGAGGTGAATAGATGGGCATTCCTGCACGTGAATCCATGGGTAGGACTCAGAATATGCTATGGTTTCCAAGGAGTCTGCTATAATATTTTCCGTTCGGGGTATGTGCTCATAGGTGATGTCTTTGAAGTTAAGTGACACTTCTTTAAGAATGAATAAATATTTAACCAGCTGCTCTTTTTTTGCCTCAGATTGACCTTGTGCATGATGGATAAGAAGCTGAGAATCACTCATTAACCTGACCCTTTTGGCTCCACAATTAGGGCCAACTTTAAACCGGCTATGCCAGCTTCATATTTAGACTCATTATTGGAAGCCCTGAAAGCAAAACATATAGCCTGGTACATTTTTTCGCCGTACTGAGAGGTTAAACATATGCCAGCACCACAACCCATGGTACTTGATCCACCATCGGTCCGGACAACCCATACTTTCTTAGTCTTTTCACCTGATTCTTGCTTAGTATCTCTGTCCGAATAGAATTCAACTAGGAAATCAGGAACAGACTGAGCCTTGACTGCAGTTCGAGGGGAAAAATCAATGTCATAGTCTCCCAACTCCACTGACCATTTGGTCATTCTGCTTGATATGTCCGCCTTTTGAAGAACATTTTTCAAAGGAAAAGATGTCCGGACAACAATAGAATGAGACTGAAAGTAAGGCCTTATCTTTCTAGCAGCAATTATTAATGGCAGTGCTAGATTTTCAAGCTTTAAATATCTATTTTCAGCATCCATCAGGCTTTTGCTAATGTAGTATACCGGACGAGTAAAATTGTCCACTTCTCTAACTAGCACCGCACTTATGGCACAATCAGAGACTGCACTCCGAAAACACACTTCTCTCGATTCAACTTCAAATTTACTTTCTCCAAGTTGATAAATGTTTCTTGCAGATCTGCCAAGTGTAGTTCTTCTTCCACACTCTTTACCATCATGTCATCAATGTAGACTTCCATGTTTCTTCCAATCTGATTAGCGAAAGTTTTGTTCACCAACCTCTGATAAGTAGCCCCAACATTCTTTAACCCAAAAGACATCACCTTATAACAATGAAGGCCCCTATCGGTAACAAAAGTAGTGTGTTCTTGATCCTTTGGATCTACTTGAATCTGATTATATCCGGAGAAAGCATCCATAAAGGACAAAAACTTGTTCCCAGATGTGGAGTCCACTAACTGATCGATCCGAGGGACCGGATATAGGTCTTTTGGGCAAGCCCTATTAAGGTCTGTAAAGTCAATGCACATTCGCCACTTCCCATTTTTCTTTTTTACTAACACAGGATTGGCTGTCCATAAAGGATACTGGGATTCCTTTATATGCTCCATCTTAGTAAGCCGGTCAACCTCTTAAACTATGACATCAGCTTTCTCCTTAGAAAAAGCTCTCCTCTTTTGTACAACAGGTGCTACATCTCTTCGGATGGATAGCTGGTGTGATATAATACTTGCAGGCACTCCGGTCACATCATTGTACCAAGCAAAAAATGTTGATGGTCTGTTAAAAAAGACAGCATTTTACTCTTCAGTTCTGACGTCATCTTAGATCCGATCTTGACGTTTCTTCCTTCAGCCAGAGAGTGAGTTTCAACCTCTTCAATTGGTATTAAAACACCACGGGTCTCTCTGGGGTCATCAATTTCACCCTCTCCCCAGAGGTCCCCTCCAACTACTAATCCTCATTGATCAGAACTACCCCCAAAGTTCGAGGGGCCAGTGCCGTTGCATAACACTCCCTTGCTATTTTTTGACTACTTCGGACAACTCCAACTTGTCCTTGCACGGTGTATTTTAAACATTGGTGGACTGTCGAAGCCACAACATGCATCCTGGAAAGCCAAGATCTTTCCAAACTGGCATTGTAACATGTGGGACAATCCACCACAATAAGAAGTATTATGACCATCTTCTCAAAAGGGCCCTTGCCCAACAAAACCTCCTCCTCAAACTCCCAGATCACGTCCGCTGAGCTTCCAGTGAAACCCACAATTGACATGTTCGAATGCTGAATCACTGCTGGATTCTTTATTTGTTTGTAAGAAGTCAAAAAGAGGATATTGGTTGAACTACCAGTGTCCACCAGAATTTGTCTAATGTCATTGCCCCCAATGGATGCTCCTATCACCACAGCATCTTCATGGGGACCAGCTATGTTCCTCAAATCATCTTCATCAAAAACAATGAAGGGAAAATAGATTTGCGATTGATAGGAAGTCATGCCTCCTTCCAGTTGAGTAGCCATGGTATGAACATGCCTCTTCCTCGAAGAAGCATTCAGTGCAGTCATGGTGTCTTCCCCAAATATTGTAAGTGACTCAAAAAAGCTGATGAGTCCGGACACCGTCTTGTTGTGTTCTGTAATAACGCCCACCTTATTTCGGGTTGGATCAGGATCCAAATACTCTGATTCCACATCAAACCTTTCAATTATCACCATAGCCTCATCCGGAGCCGATGTCCCTGCGTTGTTTGTTGGGCAGGTCCGATGAGCATTATCAGGCCTATTCCCACTTCTTCTTTTAACATAAGCACCCAATTTTCCTCTTTCTATCAAATTTTGCACCTCTTGTTTCAAAGCGATGCAATTTTCTGTGTTATGACCAATATCATGATGATATTGGCAGAAACAATTATTACGACTTTCCCTGGGAGATTGAAGCGCAGTTGGCTTCCTAAAGTGTACTTCGTCTTTTGTTTTGTCATAGATGGTTGCCACATTCTCTTTTAACTCAGCAAACCACTCCGGTTGAACCCAAGGCCCTCGCTTATTTCTGGATTGTTGAATCTAAGCTGGTGCTGGGTGGGATTGAGCCTTGGCCCTGCTCGAACCCTGTCTGGCTTCTTTAGCCTTATACCCGGACTGATTCTGGTTCTGGTTTGGTGTAGTTGGGGCCGATCTCACCTGCCTATGTACCATGGTCTTCTTTGTTTCATCTACATTGATTTGTTTCCCAACCTGATTCAGTAAACCGCCCCACGTCATGGCCTTCTTTCTAGTTACTGAATCAGTCAAATTACCAGGGTTCAAACCCTGCCTTAGAGAAGTTATTGCTACTTGTTCAAAAAAATCAGCTAATCCATTCTTGGTGTTTACAAAGCGACTTATATATTATTTCAAGGATTTATTTGGTTCTTGGGAACAATGGATAATAGTGTCTCCATTTCCCTTCACTTCCTTACTTCCAACGAATTGCCTCCGGAAGGCCACCCAAAAAGTATCAAAATTTCGATGCAGCCCTGTGGCAGACTATTGTACCACTTTTCAGAGCACTCCCCGTAAAAGATTGGGAGACCGCTCGATAAAGCAACTTATGATCATCGTCAAAATTCATCATAATTTTTTTTGAATTGCTCCAGATGATTATCTGGATCCTTACTCCCATCGTATTTTTCCATCTTTGTGTTGTCAAACCTCTTAGGAAGGTTTCCGGACAGTATCTTGGAAGACAATGGAGATTGTCTCCAATTCCGGCCACGACTAAACACAATATCTTCATTGGGAGTTGTAAAGATACCTAGTTCATCATGAAAGGCGAAAGGATCCATCAACAATCGGTCTACATGTCTCCGGCCATGGTTGTAACCATGAGACGACCCTTTTCCTAGATGCCATTTCAACCTTCCATGTCTGTCCCACTTTCTTGAATACTTTTTAACCAGCCTCTGCTTCTTTTTAGAACGGCCTTCATCACTTCTGGATAACATGGACTCCTCAACTCCATTTTCGTTCGAGGAGCTACTAGAGGATTCTGAATCTGAATCTGAGCTCTCCACCGGTTTAGAGCGGTGAGACTTCTTTGAGCTAGCATGAGTCTTTTTAGTACTTACATGGGTTTTTGCCGATGGGTCATGCTCCCTTGGATTGTCAGTGTGGTGAACTGCTGACACTTTTGATTTTTCCTTTAATCCCATCTTCATTATTTTAACAGCCCTCAAGGCTTCTATCTCATCTTTTAATCTATATCGCTCTTCAATTGTGTATTCATCATTTTCTCCCACCACTTCTGCCAAAGTTGGTGGCATTGTCTGCTCGTCCGGATTCATCCGAACTGACTTTTCTTGCTGGTTTCGAATGCTAGATTCAGGAACCTTCTCCTCCCACTGTGGTCACCAATTTGGTGTGGATTATTTTTTACTGAGGGTAATTTTTTTCAGGTGTTTTATGGTGTTTCAAAGGTATTTAATGTTTTGGTATTTTGTAGTGAGAGATTTGAGCTGCCTGGTTGTATTAAATGTTCATTACCCTCATTAATGAAAGTGGTTTGATATTTATACCCTTAATTATGGGCCACATGGGCTTTCGGGTCAAATTTATGAAACGGGTCGAGTTCAAAAACCCATTAGTTTATTAAGAAGATTAGCAATTAGCTTAGTCAAAAGGTGATTAGCTTTTAATACGTTTGTCCAGTTCGGATGGTTCAGTGGGTGGTTTTTGTTCGAAATGCCCCTGTCCGGTTTCTATAGTGACCGGTGAAAATATCCGGACTCATCACCTTCAACCTAACTTTACCCACATTAGACTCTGAGTCTTCCTTTCAATTTCCCATAAAGCCCTTATCTAAGGACTAGAAAAATCCAATCGTAATGAAACCCCCACCTTTCATCACTATGGGTTCTGAAACTAAGAACACTACACCCTGAAGAGTCACTCGGCTCTCCAAGCTAGGAGTACCCCTCCCACCTCAGAAGGCACGAGTTCAGGAGAAATAAGAACTCATGCCCAACTTCCAGTGGACCTGAGTCCATCACTTCCCCTCAATGAGGCTGCTCAGATTGGGAGAAAAACTAGTGGTGCTAAACTGCCGGAACAGCCGCCCACCATAATGAAAGACCGTATGGAGGATAATATGGAAGACACTCCATTAGAAACATTTGGGCAGACAGGGACTACCACATCGGATCATGCTGGTAGAGGGAAAGCGGGACTGCAAAATAGTGAGTCACTTCCGCAGTGCTTGGAATGAAAAGTTGGGCCCAACTTTTGCAAGGTTGGTGTGAAATATTTACTGGCCCTTCGAAGAATTTATTACGTATATACTCACACTGTCGGATTAGGTTAGATAATAACTAAACGGTGTTTTCCGAAGTATGTTAAGGTGAGAATTCCTATCACTCCGGAAACCCATATGGATTGTAAAGCTAATGAGATGGTGGTATACACCAAGGTGTTGAATTGGGGTATTCATTTCCCTCTAGACCCTGAAATAGTTAGATATTTTCACCTAATCAAACTCTGTCCAAGCCAATTGAGCCTGAATATCTGGTATACCCTGATGGCCAACATCACCGCTTCCAAACTGTCAAAAATCCCAATGCCTATGGAGCAGTTTGCTGCTGTGGCTAGTTTGTGTAGAAACCATCAAATCATTTTTTATCACTAGAACATGGGAAACGACTAAAAAGTAGTGAATGATCTATTGGAGGCTGAGAAAACATAGAGGACTCAGTTCCTTTTTATAAGTGGAGCTTGGGAGAATGGGAATAAGATAAAATATGAGTCAAATCCAAGCCAACTGACTTGATATTGGAAGAGTTCAGGTAACTCTTGTCCGGATATTTATTAGTATTTAGAATTCCATGTTGATATATCGAACTGATCATTGTGTCTCTTTGTAGATTTTTCAAAAATGTTTTAAGAGCATTTGGAGGCTGCAAAGGCTACTTTTGCAAAGTTAAATCAATGGGCATCGGATAATTGGGGGCTGGGTTTTCACAACTGTTTCACTTCTGGAAACATGTTGAGGGCTCACTTGTGCAATACCACTGGAAGCATAGATATCTCTTGGGAACAACTAACCACTCCCCCTTCATTGGATGTCATCCTAAAAAGAACTGAGGCGAAGGATGACAAACTCTACTTACCATCCCGAACTAAAGCTCCCAGCCACGTGGACAAGTTGAAGAAAAATAAGAGGAAGAAGAAAGCTGAAGTCAACCCACCTCAACAGTTTCCCGAATTGGCCAGTTTGGAGAATCCTGAAGGAATCCATATTGTGTTGTTAGAGATAGTTGCTGCAACAGTTGGTGAGGCTGTGGGATCAGATCCATCACTCCAACTCAAGAAGAAGGGTTATAAAAGGCTCACTAAAGGGGTGAGCGAAAGGCTAGAAAAAAGAAAAAAATATATCATAGGGTCAGAAATCATACTACGTCCTACAGAAGTTCCCCCCCCCCCCCACGGTCTCAACTGATATTCATTCTCAAGAAAAAGTACATGCTGACCCTCCCTCTCCGGCGTTTCCTACGGTCGATCCACATCCTACCGAGGGCGATGTTAACCTTGATGACTTGGGCAATATGTATTTTAACGAGTTTGACAAGGAGAATTTTGAACGAACTTTCCTCCACATAACCATCATGACTAATGTTGTGATTTATGAAGGAGATTCTTTCGCAGTACCAAGCGAGCAGGATACTTTGGGCCACACAATCCTGGGCTATATCAGGTCGATCGTTGATCTGGAAACACAAGTCATGACTCAATCTAATGACATAGTTTCTCTTCGCACAGAAAATCAAAGCTTAAAGAGTTCTCTTTCATCCGAACAGCAGAAGGTGAAGACTTTAGGTAAAGAGAAAGAAGAAATGAAATCTGGTGTGGATAATAATCACCTGAGGGTAGGCTGGTAATTTCAGTTGGTGTTTTAAGGAAGTATGTGGGTGTTTAAGTGTTTAGAGTAGAGAGTAGAGAGATAATTAAGCAGCTTGGTAGCAGTTAATTTTCATTATCCATAGTTAATGCAGGTGGTTGGGTATTTATACTTTGATGTTTGGGCCCTTATGGGCTTTCGGGTCATGTTTAATAGACCCGGGTCATGTTCAAAGACCCATGAGCTCTAAGTAGGAGAGCAAGTAGCTTAGTCAAGAAGCGTTTAGGTTTTTTAGTACTTTTGTCATAGTTCGAACAGTCCTATGGTCATAGTGATCAAAGTGATCTGTCTGGTCCATGCGATCTGTCCGATCGGGAGGCCTTTAACTGATCTGTCCGTGTCCGGGGAGCATGCTGAATTCGGACTCATCAAAATCCAAGTTGCAAAAAGCTAAGGGTTCCTAAGAAGATCTCCAAACCAAATATTATGAACTGGAAACTACCACCTCTACTGAGATCAAGTCTTTGAAGGAACAACAAACCACCAATACTAGCACTATCAGCACCTTATCCAGAGAAAAAGAGTATTTAGCAAAACTTATTAAGGAGAACGAAGAATAAAATATTCTTCTAAAGAAGAATCAAGCTCAAGAGATACCTGCGGCAATAGAGAAGTATGCTGCTGGTGTTGTGGATTCATTAGAAAAAAGGATGAAGGTATCAAATCAGATATGGTTCCGCTATTTCATGAGACCTTTCTAAAGAGAAACCTTGGGCCTTTGTGGAAGTACGTACCGTATAAGGAGATACATTTTCATACCATTCCAGATGATGATAAACACGATTATTCTTCACCAGGTGAGAGTGATTCTGATGAAGGAACCGATGAAAGCTCAAGCACTGATGCTAAGAGTCCCAAGAAATATGTAGGGAAGGAAAAAACTGAAGGGAACGAGCCCTAAGGTTACTGTGTTTACTTTTTATGTTTAAGACTAAAGTTCTTGGATGACTAAGGCATTCTGTTATTTTCTTTCAAATTTTGCTTTGTGAACCAAAGTCCTTGGATGACCAAGCCATTTTGTTTTATGGTGGATCGGATATATCCCTATCAATGTTTGATGTTTACTTTCCTTTCGTATGTATTTATTTTTCTTCTTATGTTTAGTATTTAGCTAGTATTTAATTCTTCCGACATGTTTAATGAGTGTTTAACTCGTTGAACTACTTGAAATAAAAGTGTTTAATAAAACTGATCATTTCAAAGATACTTCATTTGAAGGATGAAGGTGTTTAATAGATCCAATCACTCCAAAGATATTTTATTTGAATGATGGAGGTGTTTAATAGATCAAGTCACTTCAAATATATTTCATTTGAAGGATGAAGGTGTTTAATATATTTGATCACTTCAAAGATATTTCACTTGAAGGATGTAGGTGTTGAATAGATCTGATCTCCTCGTACTTACCAATAACTTAGAAAAATGCATAAGGTAACATTTATTTAAAGCCGGACACCTCATTAAAATCTCCCTGCGCCACCAGTGTAGGAAAGAGTATGCCCCCAAATATTTACAATAAAGCATGACAAAGTAAATATTTACAAGTTAATTTTATTCTAAATACAACCTGAGATGCTCAACGTTTCATGGGTGCTTCAACATGTTGTCTTCTTTGTCTTGAAGTTTGTACGTTCCTTGCTTGATCCTTTCACACACCACGTAAGGGCCTTCCCAATTCGGAGCCAATTTTCTTGAACTGTTTTCCTTTGGTATGTAAAAAGACTTTTCTCAATACTTTTCTCCTAATTGGAAATCTCTTCTTTTCACTCTGGATGCAAATCTAATTCTCTTTAAACCTTAATAGTGTGTTGTACTCAAATTTTCCTTCACTCTTCTTTCTTCAATCAGATCCAACTGATTCCTTACAATCATTTCATTAGCCTGCTTAGAGTAATTTTGTATCCGGAAATATGGAAAAGCAGCTTATATAGGTGTAATTGCATCCATCTCATAAATAAGGGCAAATGAAGACTCTTAGGTGGTTGTTCGTGGAGTAGTTCGGTAGGCCCACAATATTTCTTGCAAGTAACTCGGTCATTTTCCAGCAGCTCCTTCTAGATTCTTTTTCAACCGTGTTAAAATTGTCTGATTAGCAACTTCAACTTGCCCATTAGCTTGAGGGTGAAAATGAAAAGAGAAACAATGTTGAATTCCTCTGGAAGTACAAAATGCCTCCATGTCTTTATTGTCAAATTGTGGCCCATTATCTGTGGTAATTCGTCGGGAAATTCCAAATCGGCAACATATGTTGGATAAAATAAATTTTATGACCACCTTAGAAGTTATTCCAACTAGTGAGGCAGCTTCTATCCATTTGGAGAGATAGTCTATTACCACTATTGTCGTTCGATAACCTCTGGATGTCATGGGGAGAGGTCCAACTAAGTCCGAACCGCATCTATCAAACGGTATGGGCTTGAATATTTGGGGGCATACTTTTTCCTACCATGGTGGCGTATGGAGGTTTTAATGAGGTGTCCGGCTTTAAATAAATGTTACCTTATGCCTTTTTCAAAGTTTTTGGTAAGTACGGCGAGATCAGATATGTGTTCTTCATCTTCGAGGCTCCTCACCATCATATCATCTATATATACTTCTATGTTTATGCCAATCTGGCTAGCAAATGTTTTATTTACTAATCACTGATAAGTAGCTCCAACGTTCTTCAACCCAAATGGAATCACCTTATAGCAATGAAGCCCTTTGTCCGTGATAAAGGTGGTGTTATCTTGATCGTTCAGATATACTTGTATCTGATTGTAACCTAAAAAGACATCCATGAAGGACAAAAACTTGTTCCCTTATGTGGAATCTACCAATTGATCTATCTGAGGCACCAGAAAAAAGATCTTTAGAACATGCTCTATTAAGATCACTGAAGTCAATACACATGCGCCATTTGCCATTCTTTTTTTTAATAAAACGGGGTAAGTAGTCCACAATGGGTATTGAGATTCTTTTATATGACCCATCTTGGTCAACCAATCCGCTTCTTATACTATCACACCAGCTTTTTATTTGGAAAAGGACCTTCTTCTTTGAACTACCGGTCCAACATTAGATCGGACTGACAATTTGTGGCAAATTAATTCAGTGGGTACCCCGATTACATCATCATTGCACCATGAAAATACATGTAAGTTGTCTGACAAGAAAGACAATAACTTTTGTTTTAAACTTATTGGCAATTTACTGCTAATCTTAACATTTTTGCCTTCTGCTAGGCAATGGACTTCAAATTATTCTATATGTATTATAACACTAGGATCCTCCCTTGGATCTTAATTTCATTCTCATTGATGGAAGGCTCCAGTAGCTGCTATTCATTGTTAACTTTAACTCCCTAGAATGACTTTGAGGCAAGACTGTTACATAGCATTCTCTAGCTACCTTCTGACTGCTTTGGACAACACCCACATGTGCACCCACAACATATTTTAAACATTGATGGACAGTAGAAGCCACAACATGTAACTTGGAAAACCAATATCTTCTACATATAAAATTATAAGATGTTGGGCAGTCAACCACAACAAACAATACATTCATTGTCTTCTTAAAATGTCATCTTCCCAACAACACTTCTTCTTCAAACTCACCAACGACATCGGCCGAACTCCCTGTGAATCCAAAAATATTTATGTTTGATCTTTAAATAACCGATGGGTTTTTCATCTGGCTATAAGTATTAAGAAATAACATATTTGCCGCACTATCAGTGTCAATCAAGATTCAACATATGTCATTACCCCCAATTGATTCCCTTATCACCACATCATCTTCATGTGGCCTTGGAATATCTCTTAAGTCATCTTTATTAAAGACTATGAAAGGAGTTGAGATTTGGTACAAATGTGTGGACATTTGTATCTATTTATATCTGATTGTACCCAGAAAATGCATCCATAAAGGATAATAACTTGTTACTAGAAGATGAGTCTATCAGCTGATATATTTGGGGGATGAGCAATGGGTTATTTATTTTATGCCGTATTCAAATACGTGAAGTCTATACACATACGCCATTTCCCATTATTTTTCTTTACAAGTACCAGATTAGCAGTCCACAAAGGATATTTAGCCTCCCGAATATGCCTAACTTTGGTAAATCGATCTACCTCTTTAACAATTGCTTCTATTTTTCTACAAATATGCCCTTTGTTTTTTTTATGGCAGGGCCCATATCGGATCTAATATATATTTTATGACATATGATGCTTCCACGTACACCAAGAAAACATATGTAAATTCTCAGATACAAAATATAACAATTTTTCTTTTAATTCAGATGGTAATTTGGCCCAAGACTACCACACTTTCCAAATAGAAAAGTGTGTAACTCAACACATTCACAAAATTGCACTAGGAGTCTCTATTGGATCACCCACTTTATTAAAATCCGAAAAGGACTCTTGTTATTGTGATTTTCTCATCTTTATCTGCAAGAATTTCCTTACCTTCCTAAGTAGTTTCTTCTTCAAATACCCAAGATCCATAATCTAATATATATTTGTCACTTTCATATATAGGTTCATTATCATCAAGACTAAAAAATACACGTTTTTAGTCAGCTCATGAATACCAATGGGTGGCATATCAACCTTTTTATCTGCTCTATTAATACGGCTTGGTTTGTTTCATCTATAAATGCAAAGCTTATATCAGAAGGAAGAGATATTGAACCATTACCAATGTTTCCATGAATTTGGATGGGTTGTGACTCTCTTCATCAACTAGTATTTATTCTAAATTAGAATATATAAGTATAATGAGAATATATAAATCACATATTCTAACTTACATGATAAGACGTTAGGGACATGTTATTAGCTTGTACCAAATCAAAATACATATAAAATTTATAATGAAAAAGTAGACAAAAATACATTTAAACACTAATAAATAATATAGCTACTACTTATTTTTCAAACTCACATGTTACAACTATAAGCATTGAGTTTTTCAGATTATAAATAGAAGCGTGAAACATATTTTGTTTTTCTAAACATAACAAAAATCTACATAAAATAAGAAAAAAATGGTAATGTTATGGTTCCAATTTGTAGGTGGTGGCGAGTGACATTACAATCAATCTCGATATTCTTGGTTCATTCATGAAAAATTGAATTTTGTGCAATTTGAAAAACACTATGGTTATCACAATATGGAGGAGTATGAAGATAAATAAAAATACCTATATTAGCAAGAAATCAGCGTAACCAAACAATTTCACAAGTAGTTGAGGTCATTGCACGATGATCAGCTTTTATAAAAGATCAATAAATGATAACTTTTCTTCCTATAATTCTTCAGTAGTTTAATCATTTAAATCTTTTGCATTTACTTTAAAAAGACTTTACCTTATTATGTTTTTAGCACCGTCTATGGGAAACCTTTACATATTATCAACTTGTACCAATAGTACTGACACGCTCAGTGATTAATAAAATATTTACGTGGACTATATATTCATAGTTCTCCATTTATTATTCTAGGAAATTTTAACATTTCTTCGCCATATGGTAGGAACATTTGCATACGAGGTAATTTACATGTAACAATAATCATTAAGATTATTTCACCAGCTTGTGGAAGTTATTAAATATGAGGTAGTTCTTTAATAACAATAACATGTTTGTCAGTCATTACATCTCTATTCCAAGGTAAGGTTATTCGATATGGGTTGTCTCGAAAATTATTAGTGATAAATGAATGTAATCTTCCAATTCCCACTAATTTACATACTTTAGGAGTGTAATTGAATGAATTATGATAATGTGAAATTAATTCTAATATGTTGCAAGTTCATATAGACGAGGAAAGAAGTTTAAGAATGGAACAAATATCTAAAGTATTACAATTTCTAACAAAGAAAATAATGTCCAATGATAATGATGATCAAGTGAATTTGTGTGTTAATGATAATATAGTTTAGAATTAGAAATGTAGTAATAATTACGAGCACTTCATTAATGAAGTAATGTCTAAGGAAAAAATCAATAAAAATAAAATAAATGGTTAAGTTATTATGTCAATGACTATTAGGAGGCCAAAGTTAGCTTTGTATACATTAATGCAATTACCAATGTCTCGAATAATTTTAGAAGAATAGTAAATTAAAAACTTATGTGTACATAATAAGTAAGTATGGCGGGATTGGGGATCCAAAACATAGTTTAGAGAAATTTTGTAATACAATCTTATTTGTCGAGATTTTTGTATGACATTTAAAGGTGATACTTTGACACAGTTTAATAATCTATCTTCTAGATCAATTTCTAATTGTAAAGAAATTCAAAGTGCATTTTGAAATCAAGTTACCGGTAACAAATTAAATAAAAATGATATGAATTCTATCATAAATTTGTTAAAAAAACTAAAATATTGAGAAAGTATGTTAAAAGATTTGTTCAATATATGAATAACTTGGAAGTATATTAAGAAGGGATTGTGTTTGCTACTTTTAAAAGAGGTCTTTATTCGGATAGTCAATTGTTATGATGTCTGATTAAGTTCACAATAGATAATATGAGGTTTTTGTTAAGGAGATCGAGGATTATGCCAGTTAAAGTTCAAGAATAAAAAGTATGAATGTTTGATAGAAGAAGAGATGGTGATTTGAGAAATGAAAAAGTTATGAAGATATAACTGAGCTAGATTTTTGTATCATGATAATTCAAATAAAAGGTTTATACTCCATACATAGGTAATTACAATAATTTATGATAAAACAAATGATAAAATTAATTACAAACCTTTTAGGATGATGTTTTCTCAACATAATGAAAAATCCAAAATATATTTATGTGCTTATCATAATGAGCATGATCATACAACATGATATATTTTTCAGCTAAAAAATAAAATCCAAAATATATTTTTGTGTTATTATAAGCGTGATCATATAACATGAGATATTTTTCAACTAAGAAATAAAATCCAAAGGTTAATTAATAATAGAGAGCTATGATTTCGTCAAAATTAAAAGTTTTGAAAAAGGCATAAAAAAGAGATAAATATAATATATCCATAAAATAATAAAATGAATAAACAAATACTTTGTACCATATGTGGAAGATATACTTTGGCTTGAATTTCTTAGAATTCTAGAAAATGTTATAAAAACAATTTAGAGGTACATCTTGTTGATGAATCTCCATCACACGTAAATAAGGCTCCAACGCCATTGTAAATATTTAACGACGACGACTTAAGAGGTTTGGTTACTCATCAAGAAGATGATTTGTTGATCACTTTGGACATTGTTGTGGTAATCATTAGAAGAGTTATGATAGATATGTGAAGTTTCGTTAATATTTTGTACCAAAATAGTTATGAGAAAATAATTGAGGTAGTTACGAACGAAAAAACAATTTGTTTTTGTAAGTTTCAAGAGGAGATCAATTTTTTGCATTGGTGTAGTAAAATTACATGTAACATATGCTTTTGTTCAAATAAAAAATACAATGACTATATTGTTTATGATAATGGATACGCTAAGTTTGTATAATGAAATTTCAGGTCGTGCTTGACTACATAAAATGGAAGCAGTTGCTTCATCTTATCGGTGTGTTAAAGTATTTTTTTGGTAATCAAGTGGGAGTTATCAGTGGAAGTCAAAAGGTCATTAGAGATTGTTATTCAACATCTATTAGTTCAGATACTATTGTTTTATGATAATCACATAATACACTAAAAGGTTAACAATTAATTGAGGAAAATGAAACTTTAGTGGAAATAAGGATAAAATAAATTAACGACACCCGTGATTTTTTATAGTTAACATAACCGTTAGAGGATTCAATTGATATAGGAATTAGTGAAAGGAAAATAATAAAAAATTAAAGTGATGTAAGCTCAAAACTTCAAAACAAACTTGTTAATATTTTGAAGTTGAATATGAATATGTTTGCTTGGAGTATTGATGATATAAGTGGATTCAGTAAGTCAGTGATTTGTCATGAACTAGCTATCGAAAAAAGATTAAGTCTAATTCGTCAAAAAAGAAGTTATTTTCTCCAGATAAAGTTTAAGTTATTGAAAAAAAAAACGTTGAATGATTTCTTAAAGTGAGACATATAAAAGGATCTAAATATCCGACGTGGGTAACAAATCCAATTTTGGTAAAAAAATAAAAATTATCAATGAATGATGTGTGTAGATTTTATAGTTTTTAATAGGGCTTGTACAAATGATGTGTTTCCTCTACCTCATATTGATGAACTAGTGGATATTACAGCATGTCATGATTTGTTATTGTTTATGGATACATATTTAGGGTATAATAAAATTAAGATGCATATTAATAACGAAAACACACAATATTCATGATTGAAAGAGAGTTATATTGTTATCATGTGATATTGTTTGGGTTAAAAATGATGGATCAATGTATCAAAAGCTCGTCAAACATATTTTTGCAAAACAGTTATTAAAGAATACACAAGCTTAGATTGATGATATGATTATACAAAGTAATGACGAGTATAAACATATAATGATATTGTCATAAAATTTTGAAAAACTAAAAAAGTATTTGAAGTTGAATCATTTCAAATGTTCATTTGTTACACGAGCTGGAAATTTTTATAGGCAATGTGATAAGTAAAATATTTATTGAAGTTGATCATGTTCATTTGAAATCATTATTGACCATGTCTTAGCCTAAGTCTATTAAAGATATGCAAAATTTAACAGGTTGGCTATCAGTTTTGCCATGTTTTATATCCAAAGTGTATGTGAAATTTTGAAGAGAACAACACATATGTTAAATATTTTATTGATTTAAAGAAATATTTGACTTTTAAAAAAACTAATTACCCCAGTACAGAGATATTATTTATATTTTTACTTATTGGCTTTGAATTATGTTGTAAGTGTTGTCTTGGTGTGTGAAATTATCAGATTCAGAAACCAATTTATTATGTGAATAAATTTCTAATAGATACAGAAAGAATGTATATTAATCCGAAAAAATAACATTAGGTTTGGTTGTAATGGCAAGAAAAATCCATCCATAAATCCAAAGCCATGCTATCATAGTTCTTATATATTTTTCTCTTAGATTTCAAAGACAAATCTGGATGTGTTAGGTTGTTTAACGCGTTGGTCTACAGAATTTGGAGAATATAAAATTCAGTTTGAGCCACATACAATAATTAAAGTGCAAACAACAATATATTTATTAATGAATTTTTAGGAAGAAATTTTAAATGATGAAGAAGAAAAATAATAAAAGAAAGAATATAATTGGTCTTAAGAGCATATGGGACTTTGAGAGCAAACGATGAAGGAATTGAAATTTTTTTACAAAGTCCATGTGGAGAAGAGATTAAGTAGTCTATTAAATTTGATTTTAAGATAACTGATAAGCTGAACAAAAAGCAATTCATTAAGAAATGAAATTAGTTTTTATTTATGAAGCAAAAAAGTATAAGATTGATTTTGATAAGTCAAACCAGTAAAAGATTGGGCCGGTATTTACTTTATAATATAAACCCTACAAATGTGTGTCATTGAGAGTATCTTATGTAATAAGATCTAAATACATCTTAATTTATTAAGTTAATATGGTGGATTAGCCATATATAGGCTAATGGTGTAGGCCCAAAGGATCACCACATAGTTGTCACGTGGCAGCTATGGCGGTCATGGTGAGGCGAGGGGAGGCCTTATTGCCTCAAGGTGGGGCGTGGCAAGGCCCTTACGGTGGCACTCGTCGTGGTGGCCGTGACGAGGCGCTAGGCCCAATATTTTTTTTGAACTAAAACAATAAAAAACTAAAACTAAGTTTTGGAAAGATGAAGATGTTTTGGAAGGAGTAGATGTTGGAATTGTTGAGGTTGATGAAGTAGACTATAATATTTGGTGTAAGAATCCATCATCTTCAGTGGCTCGTACAAGAGATCAGAGGCTTGTTGGTGAAGACTTTGAAGAAGAACATACTCCACTATGTGATATAAATTGAGAACATGGTAGAGATGAAAAGTGTGAAAATGTTGTCTCAGATGATGATGTCTTTTAGTCTATGTTTGTCATTTAACTCAGATGTTTTAAGAATTATATAATTGGATGTTTAAGTTATTATTGTTAGTTTAAATGTCTAAATTAATCTATTTAAATTACAGTTATGTGCTATAAAAATATTATTTAGGTTAGGATCACCACATGTCATGTGGTCATCGCCTCGCCGTTCGTCTCGCTTCTCGCCTCGCCGTTGTGGATTTTTTAGCCCTCTTCATCGCAGACCACCGCACGCCACTGACAACTATGGATCACCACCATTACTATAAAAGAGGATGTACTTTTCTTAGAAATGGTGATAAATTATTATTTATTACTATTTTTGACACTTTTTCTCTATAGAATTCATGTCTTAAATATCTTTCTAAATTTATGTGTAATTCTTGTCTGAAAGACTCATTTCCCGTTCCAAGAATCGATCCACTTGTGGATTCTACTCCGGATAATAGGATTTTATCTTTTATGGACGCATATTTTGGGTATAATCATATGCAGTGGATCTGAGTGACCAAAACATTACTACATTCATAACTCGCAGAATGTTATATTGTTACAAGGTAATATCTTTTGGTTCGAAAAATATGGGAGGCAAGTTATCAAATACTAGTGAACAAAGATTTTTCTAGCCAGATTGGAAGAAATTTCGAATTTTATATCAATGAGATGTCGGTAAAGAGTACTAAATACAGTTATCATTTTTCCGATCTTAAAGAAATTTTTAGTAACTTGAAAAAAAAAATCAAGTTTAACCCAAAAATATGTAACTTCGGGGTGCGATCCATAAAGTTCATGACGTATGTAGTGAGCCAAAAAAGAATCAAAGCCAACCCATTATAGCGGAATGCTTTAAATAATATGGATTCGAGATCTATCAAGTAAGTATAAATCTTAACTGGAAGGCTGGTTGCTTTAAACAAACTAATATCAAGGTCATCGGACAAGTATGCTATATTTTTTCAAGTTCTGAGGAAAAAAACTTGTTTCAATTGAACATCGAAGTACGTCGACGCTTTTATCAGGATAAAAGAGCATATATCTACTCAGGAAATTTTAACTAAGCCAAGTGTGGGAAAATATCCATCTAAATCGTAGTATCTGACTATGCAGTAAGCGCAGTATTGGGAGGTTGAAAATTATCCTTGTCTGGTATATTATGTAAGTAAGATTTGTTGGATGCATATAATAGATACTTAAAGTTAGAGAAGTTAGTCTTGGCCTTAGTTATCACAACCAAAAAAATGAGACCATACTATCAGGCTTATTCGGTTGTGGTTCAAAATTTCTTTCTTATGAAAAATGTACTATATAAGCCCGACATCTTATGTCAGATGATTAAATGTTTAATGGAACTGGAAGACTTCGATATCGAGTTCGAACCTCGAACAACAATTAAAGTGTAGGTGTTGGCAAATTGTTTAGTCAAATTTCACTATGACCGGTCAGACTCGGAACCATATATTTATACATTTAAAGACAATTGGGTTATCCCAACTGAGGTTTTAAAAAGTAATGCATCCATAGAGTATCGATTATAGTGGCAGATAGTCCATGGACTTTCAAAATCCCTTTGTTAGTCCATGGAATATCTAGTTAGGATAAATTTAGTCCCCCCGCATCTGTTGATTAATGTAAAGCTGCCACATGGTACTATACTTAACATAAACTTGTATCACCAATGGTCCTTCAACTGTAACTTGACTACATTTGAAATTTGACTAAAATTCAATGGACCATTGGTGATACAAGTTTATGTTGAGTATGGTGCCAATTGGAAGCTTTACATTAATCAACAAATCTGGGGGTTTAACTTTATCCAAACTGGATAGTCCATGGACTACCAACGGACTTTTGAAAGTTCATAGACTTTTGTCAATAAAATAGATCCTTACTTAAGTCCTATAGGTTTGATCCTATAGAATCTGACCTATTTTCTCTTTGAGTGAAGAGTACGAAATAAATTCAAATTAAATTATATTTCTTTTTTTATAAGAAAATCACTATGTGAAATCTTCGGTTTTTTCCACTTTCTCTATCTATATCCCGTACGTACAACACTTGAATCAATAGAGAACCTTTTCTTCTGTATCTATATGAATACATTCTGAATCGATATTATTACATTTCAATTCCTTACTGATACCCAATCTTGAATTGGATCCAAAATTGACGGGTTAGTGTGAGCTTATCCATGCGGTTATGCACTCTTCGAATAGGAATACATTTTCAGAAAGATCTATAATTTCGTGCTTTGGTGGGAATAAAAAAACTCACATTGATTGGATTTAGGGATACTCAGGCTCGAACTGATGTAGCGGTGGGAACAATGATGTTATCGCCGACTCTTATTATCTAATAGTTCAAGTACATTTGATATAGTTGAGGCACAGTCAAAATATGGTTTTTGGGGTTGGAATTTATGGCGTCAACCTAAAGGATTTATCACTTTTTTAATTTCCTCTCTTGCAGAATGTGAAAGATTACCGTTTAATTTACCAGAAGTGGAAGAAGAATTAGTTGCGGGTTATTAAACTGAATATTCATGTCTCAAATTTGGTTTATTTTATGTTGCTTCCTATTTAAAGTTATTAGTTTCTTCGTTATTTGTAATAGTTCTATACTTAGGCGGTTGGAATTTTTCTATTCCATATATATATGCGTTCCCGGGCTATTTGAAATAAATAAAGGGGATGAACTATTTGGGAACAACAATTAAGATCTTTATTACATTAGCTAGAAATTATTTGTTCTTGTTTATTTCTATCACAACAAGATGGACTTTACCTCGGCTACGAATGGACCAACTTGGTTAGACATTTCTTTTACCAATTTCTCTAGGGAATCTATTATTAATAACTTCTTCTCAACCACGGCTGCTGGCATGGAGTTAGCCGGGGCTTCTTCCTCAAGTCTTGTCATGATCGCGCACTTTCGTTAAAGCTATAATAGATAGCTATATTGTTGTTTACGAAACGAAAGTCGACTCCGGATGTAGTCTGACATTTCTCTTACAACCAACACAGTCTTCCGTTCTTAAAGCGAAAGCTATTTGCTTAGCTTTACATCCATCCCAAGGTATCATTTCTAAGATATTATATATGGATGAATTATTGTTCAAAACCTTCGAATTGACAAGGGTTCAAGCATCTCAAGTTGTACAGCAATGGTTTATTTGGTAGCTCTGACTGGAAAAGCAATGTATCAAGCGATATGGGTTGACTTCAAGGAATATAATAACGAAGCAGAGTATGAAGCACCATTATCAGGGTTGTGACTTGCACATATTTGTGGTGCCAAAACATTTCGCTTGATAAATGATTCATAACATGCATCAAGGCACACCAAAGTGAATAAATAGCATTTGGTAAAGTATATAAATGCTTAAAAAAATTAACAACCTTGTTTGAGAGCATTTATATGAAGACATTCATAGAGCTGAAAACTACATTCATGATTCTTTGGAAACTATAGCATACTATGAAGAGAATTGTGGATACTCGAACATGAACATCCCTCAATAACAACATATTTTGAACTACATACGGAAGAAGCCTTACATATTTTAATAAGTACCAAAAAATATTAGAGGCATGAATACATAATTTATTGTTAAGAGGACCTTGTCGGATGATAAAGCGTTGGCTAAGAAGTTGAGATTTAAGGCACATGGCTTTGCGGTCTTCAAATATGTTCTTTACAAGAGTAATATTAAGAAGACCTTTGTTGCGGTGTCTCAAAACAAATGAATCACAAATTACTATCCGAACTATATGAGGTATCAGCTCATTGTGAGTTTAAAACATTGATAAGAATGGTCTTATTCGCTGGATATTATTGGCCCTCTATCATGGCCAATTCCAAAGATATAGTAAATGATGAGTCCGAATTTAGGATACTTCCCGGAAGGGCAATTCAGTCTAAAACTCTCCGAATACCGGACAGGCACTAAGGACTCAAACCGGACAGATGATTTGGACCGGACAGATCACTTCGAACACTGTGAACTTAAGGCTGTTCGAACTATGACTAAAGTACTAAAAAACCTAAACACTTCCTGACTAAGCTGCCTGTCCTCCTGCTTAGACATCATGGGTCTTTAAACATGACTTGGGTCCATTAAACTTGAACCGAAAGCCCAGAAGGGCCCAAACATCACACTATAAATACCCAACCACCAGCATTAACTATGGGTAATGAAAATTAACTGCTACCAAGCTGCTTAATTATCTCTCCACCATTAAACACCCACACACCACCGTTAAACACCCATATACCACCTTGAAACTCCACTTAAAATTACTAGCCTACCCTCATGCGATTATTATCCACACCAAATTGGCGACCACAGTGGGAGCAGAGAGGTGCCTGAATCAAACATTCAAAACCTGCCAAGAAATTCTGTCCGAATGAATCCGGATAATCCAGAGCTTCCACCAGCTTTTCTCGAAGTGGTGGAAGAAAACGATGAGTATACTGTCCAAGAGCGTGACAGGTTAAAGCTTGAGATAGAAGCTCTGAGGGCTGAAAAGGCCAAAACGAGCGTGAAAGAAAAATCCAAGGCATCGGTTGTTCATCACATCGACAACCCTAGAGAGCCCGAGGCTTCTAAAACTCATGTGAGTACCAAAAAGACACATGCTAGTTCTAAAAAGTCTCACCGGTCCAAGCCTGTGGAGAGCTCTGACTCAAGTTCAGAATCTTCGGACAGCTCTTCGGACAGTGAGGGAAATGAAAAATCCTTGTCCTCTAGCAGTGATGAGGGTCGAACCAAGAAGAAGCAAAAGCAGATCAAAAAATATTCAAGAAAAAGGGATAGACATGGAAAGATAAAGAAGCATATTGGTAAAGGATCATCTCATAGCCGGAGGCATGTGGACCGGATGCTGATGGATCCTTTCGCTTTTCACGATGAACCAGGTATCTTTGCAACTCCCAATGAGGATACGGTGTTCAGTCGTGGAAGAAACTGGAGGCAATCTCTATTATCTTCTAAGATTCTGTCCGGGAACCTCCCTAAGAGGTTTGACAGCACCAAGATGGAGAAGTACGATGGCAGTACTGATCCGGACAATCATCTGGAGCAATTCAAGAACTTCATGATGAACTTCGATGATGATGATAAACTACTTTGTAGGGCATTCTCCCAATCCTTTACGGGGAGTGCTCTGAAATGGTACAACAGCCTGCCTCAGGGTTGTATTAAAGATTTTGATACGTTTTGGGTAGCCTTTCGAAGGCAGTTTGTGGGGAGTAAGGAGCTAAAGGGCAATGGAGACACAATAATCCATTGTGCCCATGAGCCAAATGAGTCATTGAAGGAGTACATAAGTCGTTTTGTGAACACAAAGAATGGGTTGGCTGATTGCTTCGAACAGGTGGCAATAGCGTCCCTAAGACAAGGCTTGAACCCAGGCAACCTGGCTGATTCGGTGACCAGAAAGAAGGCCATGACCTGTGGAGGGTTGCTAAATCAAGTTGGCAAGCAAATAAACGTTGATGAAACAAAGAAGACCAGGGTACACAGACAGGTGAGATCCACCCCGGTGGCACCAACTCCAAATCAAAACCAGTCCAGGAACAAAGCAAGAGAAACCGGACATGGGCATGGTAGGGAAAAAGCTCAGTCTCAGCCAGCTGCTCCTGCTCAAAGTCAACAATCTAGAAACAAAAGAGGGCCATGGTTCCAACCGGAGTGGTTCGCAGAACTCAAAGAAAGCGTGGCCACCATTTTTGATAAAACAAAAGATGAGGTACACTACCGGAGACCAGCAACCTTGCAGTCTCCCAGAGAGCATCGTAACAACTCCTTTTGCCAATACCACAATGATATTGGCCATACCACTGATGATTGCATAGCGTTGAAACAAGAGGTGCAAAATTTGATTGAAAGGGGAAAGTTGGGTGCATACGTTAAAAGAAGAGGAGGCAACAGGCCTGACAACACTCACCGGGTTGGTCCAAGTAATGCTGCCCCGGAGGGGGCCATGGTAATAGTGGAAAGGTTTGATGTGGAATCTGAGTACTTGGATCCTGATCCAACACAAAACAGGGTGGGTGCTATAGAGGAATGTTCTAGGTCTGTCCCCGGGCTCATTAAATTCTTCGAGTCACTTACAATATTCGGAGGGGACACGATGACTGCTCCTACTGCTTCTTCAAGAAAGAGGCATGTTCATAATTTAGCCTCCTAGCTAGAAGGAGGCATGACATCTTATCAATCACCAAACTCATTCCCATTCATAGTCTTCGATGAGGATCATTTGAGAGATATTGTTGGCCCTCATGGGGATGCTGTTGTCATAGGAGCATCTATAGGGGGCAATGAGATAAGGTGAACTCTGCTGGATACTGGAAGCTCTGCCAATATCCTTTTCCTAGACACTTATAAGAAAATGAAAAATCCAGTTGCGATTCAGAAGTCAGACAGATCGATCGTAGGTTTCACGGGTAGCTCAGCCGATGTGATCAGGGAGTTTGAAGAAGAAGTGTTATTGGGCAGGGGCCCTTTCAAGAAAATGGTTAGAATACTCTTCATCGTGGTGGATTGTCCCACTTGCTATAATGCTATTCTGGGGAGATCTTGGCTCTCTAGGATGCATGCAGTGGCTTCGACAGTCCATCAGTGTTTAAAATATGCTGTTCAGGGACAGGTTGGGGTTGTCCGGAGTAGCCAAAAGGTTGCAAGAGAATGCTATGCCACTGCCTTGGCTCCACGAACGCTGGGGGCAGTCCGAATAAATGATCAATTGCAGTTTGAGGGCCTTTCTGGGGGTGAGGGTGAGATTGATGACCCCAGGGAGACCCCCGGAGTGTTGATCCCAATTGAAGAGGTTGAAACACACTGTTTGGAAGAAGGTAAAAGTGTCAAGATATGGTCCAAGATGCCACCAATATTGAAACAAGAGATGTTGAAATTTTTGAAAGACCATCAACACGTTTTTGCTTGGTGCAATGCTGATGTTACTGGAGTTCCATCAGAGGTGATATCGCATCACCTATCTGTCCGAAACGATGTGGCACCAGTGGTTCAAAAGAGAAGAGCTTTCTCGAAATAAAAGGTTGATGTCATAGTACAAGAGGTTGACAGACTCACAAAGATGGGGCATATTAAAGAATCTCAATACCCTTTGTGGACTGCCAATCCTGTTCTAGTAAAGAAGAAAAATGGCAAATGGCGCATGTGCATCGACTTCACAGATCTTAATAGAGCTTGCCCGAAGGATTTGTATCCGGTTCCCCGGATAGATCAGTTGGTAGACTCTACTTCTGGGAACAAACTGCTCTCCTTCATGGATGCCTTCTCCGGGTACAATCAGATCCAAGTAGATCCAAAAGATCAAGAGCATACCACGTTTGTCGCTGATAGGGGTCTACATTGCTACAAGGTGATGCCTTTTGGCTTGAAAAATGCTGGGGCTATTTATCAAAGGTTAGTCAACAAGGCATTTGCTGATCAAATTGGAAGAAATATGGAGGTTTACATTGACGATATGATGGTGAAAAGCGTGGATGAGCAGTTGCACTTGTCCGATCTCCAAGAAACTTTTGCCAACTTGGCAAAAGTGAATTTAAAACTAAACCCTGAAAAGTGTGTATTCGGAGTGCAGTCCGGGAAGTTCTTAGGGTATATCATAAGTGAGCATGAAATACAGCCCGACCCGGATCAACTCAATGCCTTATTCCAGATGGAGCCCCTCGAAACATTAAAGAAGTAAAACAATTGACGGGAAGATTAGCTGCCTTGAACAGATTCATCTCCAGGTCTTCGGACAGGTGTGCTCCATTCTTTCAAACTTTGAAGGGTGCAAAAGGGTTCGAATGGACCCCGCAGTGTGGTGAGGCATTCAATGAAATCAAGAAACATCTCTCCTCTCCCAAAACTTTATTCAAACCAGTTGATGGGGAGACTCTTATTGTGTATCTGGCCGTTTCAAGTTGTACCATCAGCGCTGTGTTGGTAAGGGAGGTTGATGGTTGTCCATACCCAGTGTACTACATCAGCAAAAGCTTGATTGATGCTGAGAGGCGTTACTTGAAACTTGAAAAATTGGCATTAGCTCTGGTGATAGCTGCAAGAAAAATGAGGCCTTACTTTCAGGCTCATCCTATCATCGTCCGGACATCTTTCCCTTTAAAGAATGCCCTTCAAAAAGCAGACATTTCAAGCAGAATGACGAAGTGGTCAGTAGAGTTGGGGGACTTCGACATAGACTTCACTCCCCGAACGGCAGTAAAAGCCCAAGCTGTGGCTGATTTTCTGGTTGAATTCCACTCCGATAGGGATTCAGAGCAACCTACTGATTTAAAAGACAAGAAAGTGTGGATTGTCCGAACAGACGGAGGGTCTAGCACCATGGGATGTGGGGCAGGAATATGTCTTACTTCCCCATACGGGGACAGCATGTACCAAGCTATTTGTTTTGCTTTCAGGGCGTCTAATAACGAGTCCGAATATGAAGCAGCTATAGCTGGGTTAAAGTTGGCCCACATCTGTGGGGCTAAAAGGGTCAAGCTTCTAAGTGACTCCCAGTTACTTGTCCACCATGCCTTAGGCCAATCTGAGGCTAGAAAGGAGCAGTTGGTAAAATATTTACTCCTCCTCAAAAATGAAGCGTTAAAGTTTAAAGTTGTTGTCTATGAGCACATCCCCCGGGCAGAAAATGAACTAGCAGACTCATTGGCAACAATAGCATATACGGAGTCCTACCCATGGATCCATGTGCTTGAAAGCCCTTCTATTCAACTTGGTGAGGGTGGAAAAGAGGAAGTTTTTGAAATACAAGTGAATCGGCCTCAAGACTGGAGGTCTCCTCTCATACAATATCTGTCCGATGGTATTATACCTTCAAATAAGTCACAAGCCAGAACGTTGAAACACAAGGCTCGTGGTTTCATTATGTTGAGAGAAGTGTTGTACAAAAAAATCCTATAGTAAACCCCTCCTACGTTTTTAGGGGATCATGAGTCACAAGTGGTCCTCTCCGAATTGCATGATGGTGAGGGATCAGCCCATTGTGGGTTCAGAGCTTTAACAAGAAGAGTGTTACTCTCCGGATATTATTGGCCATCAATCATGAAAGATGCTAAGGAGCTGGTAAGAAGGTGTGACCCATGCCAGAGGTACAGCAATGAAATTCATGTACCAGCCATTCCTTTGGAGTCAATTTCTGAGCCCATCCCTTTTGCTCGATGAGGATTGGACTTGGTTGGGCCTCTCCCTGTGGCGTCCGGAGGGCGTAAAACTATAATTGTGGCCATTGACTACTTCTCAAAGTGGATAGAAGCAGCCCCCTGGCAGGGACAACGTCAAAAGCTGTCATAAAATTTATTTTGTCCAACATATGTTGCAGATTCGGTGTCCCACAGAAGATAACAACAGACAATAGGCCACAGTTTGACAACAGAGAGATGGAAAGCTTCTGTGCCTCAAGGGGTATACAACACTGCTTTTCTTCACCTTTTCACCCACAAGCCAATGGGCAGGTTGAAGTGGCTAATAGAACTATACTGTCTGGGTTAAAGAAAAATTTGGAAGGGGCTGCTGGGAAGTGGCCTAGTTATCTACAAGACGTCTTGTGGGCCTACCGGACAACACCTGGGGCTGCAACACAAGAATCTCCCTTTGCCTTGGTCTATGGGATGGATGCAGTAGCTCCCATAGAGAAGACACTTCCTTCCTTTCGTGTTCAATGAAATGGCAATTATAAATCAGCTTGATTTGATAGAAGAAAGAAGGGTTAAAGCCCACCTTAGAATTGCACACTATCAGAGCCTGATGAGAAGCAGGTTTGTTTCTAAAGTTAAAAGAAGAGATTTCCAACCCGGGGACAAAGTATTGAGAAAGGTCTTCTTGCATACTAAGGAAAAGCTCTTCGGAAAGCTGGCCCCAACTTGGGAGGGTCCCTATACTGTGGTTGAAAGAATCAAGCCTGGGACTTATTGGTTGGAAGACAAAGATGGCAGGGTTTTAACTCACCCTTGGAATATTGAACACCTTCGAATGTACTTGGAATAACACTTGTGTAAATATTTACTTGTTTAAACATCCATGTAAATATTTGGGGGCATACCTTCCCTTCTTCGGTGGCACGAAGAGCTTTCAATGAAATTTGGTGCCTTCTTCAAAATTCTCTAAGTGTTTTCAAAATTTTATCTCTTATCATACTACCCGGACTGAAAGATCTAGGGGCTATTTAAATTCTAGCCGAAGAGTCTTAGTACTCTCACAATGCAACAAAGCTATTTAAACTCCAGCTATTTAAAACAAAAGCAAATAATGAAAGAAGATAATGGTTGAACAAAATAGAAACATTCATTTAACAAACTTAAAATTGCCTTGGCCTTCCAAGGACTTTTGAACAAGTTAGGATACAGCACAAAAAATCTGTCCGAATAATACGGACACCATCACAAAAAAAGTGTCTTGGCCTTCCAAGGACTTTAGTTTGAATGAAAGATAAAAATAATAAATTATAAGTTAAGGTTGAGCCTTTGAAGATGGCTCGCCCTCATATGCTTTCTTGCCCTTGATGTCACTCCTCTCTTCGACTATCTTCTTGCCCTTGGGATCAATCTCTTCTTCACCTGGGCTCTCTCCGGTTTCCTCTTCATTATCAGATGAGGACTCACCAGAATATCCCTCGTCAACCATAGTATAATATGGAAGGTCATCATCATCCACATAGCGCCATAAGTCCCCCAATCTCCTCTTCGGGAACTTTTTGTGAAACAGGAGAACCATATCAGACTTTACCCTTTGAATCATTAGCTCCTCGCTTTGTATCATCTCCCTGGCATAGGCGTTGATCTTGGCCTTGATTGTGGCCTCTTGGTCCCTCACCAAAGCAGCCTTCTCTTCAGTAGCCTGAGTCACTGCATTTTCTAAAGCGATCTTGTCAGTGGTCAGGTTGGTGATGAGCTTCTCATTTGCTGCAGTTTCTCCCCTTGAGGTTTTCAGGTCCTTCTCCATTCCGGACAGCTTATCCTGAAGATCTTTTATGGTTTCTTCAAGGGTGGAAACTTTTGTGTTGCTTTCATTTTGCTTCTTCTTCAGCTCTTCATTTGCTTCCTTAAGCAAGTCAGCATTGGTGGTGGCAGTGCGGAGGTCTTCGGACAGCTTTTCCTTATCAGACTTAAGATCTTTGATAGTGTCTGCTTGACTCCGGACTTGCCTCTCCAATGTGAGAACTGACTGCACATTACTAAGCAGAGAGTGGGCTATAGTGTCCTTCTCACTAGAAACCATGAAAGTCTTACCATTAAAATTGACCGTATTGGAGCTGCTCGGAGGGACGTAGGGCCCTGCAAATTCGTCTCTAGGCAGACCAAGGAAATATTCACCAAGTCCACCCAGACCGGTGATGTCCACTTCATCCAAATTAAGCTCTCCCCCCTCAACCTCATCAGTATGGAATTCCCTTGGAATCTCTTCTTGAAAGTCCCTTGGGATCTCTTCGGCCAGTGTCGGGTTAGTAGGGAAAGAGGGCTCCGGATCCCGGAGAGCAAGCTCATCTCCTTGGGAAGTCTTTTTCTTCTTGGCTTCCCTATCAGCACTTTCACTTGCTTGCTTGCGAGTCCTCTTGGATGCCCTTGGAGGTTTTGGGAGTTTCACTTCCTGTTTTTCGCTCTCCTGCTCCACCACTTGTAAAAGGGTTGCATCAATTTGAACTTGTGTTGGCCCCTCTGGATCTGTTGGGGCCTCTTTTTCAGTATCACCTGCCACCTTCTTGTCTTTTCTTCTGCCCTTCATTTTGTTTGGGGCTTTGGCCCGGGCAGGCAGGTAGAGTGTCCCATCTAGCTCGTGGGACCTTCTCAGCACAATGTCTTCATCAGGCTGGGTGGTGAGCTCCTCCCAAGTTAGGTCTCTCCGACCTGTTGTGTTCCACAGGTGGGACCTTACTAGGTTTCCAGTGGTAAAGGCCTTGTGGAATCGGTTTTCCCAGTTCTCTGCAGCCCATGCATTGATTTTGCCACAGGTAGTCTGTCCGGCCTTCAGGTAGTCCCCGAACTCCTTTGGCAGCTCTATTAAAACAAAAGAGAAATTGGCTAGTACAAACTTAACTTAAAGAAAAAAAAAGAAAGGAGAGATTCGAACATAAACTTAAAGTAAAAAAACTTACGGTCACTCCTCCATCTACTCCTGAGAAGGCTTGGATTCTCTCCGGTCTTGGTTTTCTTGCCGTTTTCTCATGAGCCACTGACAAACAAGAATTGGCTCCTCCATTTTCTCTCCGACTCCAGGAGATCATCAACAGCTTTGAGATCGTTCCCCATGTTGAAATGGTAGAAGGGGAACTGATGATGCTTGCACAGGTTGGCCACTGCAGCGAACTCTTCCATAGGAAGAGGGATCCCTGATAGCCTAGATGCCATAATGCATGACATCAAGGTGAACCAACCATTGGGGTTTAGCTATGATGGGCAGAGTTTGACCAGGTGGAAGTAGCGCACGATCTCCGGGTCTAGTGGGAACCTGAGTCCCCAGTTAAATAGCTTCGTAAAGAAGACTATTTCATTCCTTTTACAGTCCATCGGGGTCTCCCGATCGATGGGAATCCTTATTTTTACGTTCTCAGAGATCCCCCACTTTGTGCGCATTCTACCCAGATCAGAGGTATGGATAAATGCATACTTGGTCTTCTGCAAGGCCAAGAGGTACTTGAGCTCAACTTTATGAAAGTATGGCCCCACTCTCCCTTCAAGGCTCTCCGGCAGGTCTGGATGCCTCATATATAAGTTTTCCTTGCCCTTCTTGGCAACAACAATAGCGGTATCAACCTGTCCGGAGGACTCGGACTCAAATCGGACCTCCTCAGTAGAGTCCTCCATTCTCTCCTCCATAATTGTTGGGGGAGCTTTTGTAGAAGTAGTCCGGGGAGGATTGAAGCTTGACATAGCTGGCCCTCCGGATTGTTGACTGCCCGTATTCATTTGACTTCTCACCTCAAGTTGAGTTTCTGAGGCAGGAGATTCTTTGGGGGGTACTGGGCTGCTGGCCTCCGGACCGGACGACCTCTCCCGGGGAGTTCTAATGGGTGCCCAGACCCAGATTCACTGTTCTTTGCCCCCGATTTCGAGGGGGTATTTTTAGAGGTTAGCCCCTTGACTAACCGGCTTGGCCTTTTGATGACTAACTTCTCCGGGGAATGGTCAGAGTCAGACCCCATAACAATAAAAGATGATTTTTTCCTGACGCTTGTAGCGGTGACTCCTGGTTCAACAGCAGGGATTTACTCCTGAACTGAGGAGCCAGATACTATGGGAGAAAGGGTGGATTGAAAGAGCTTTTTAGGCTTGGTACCTTTGGAAGATGATGAGCCTCTATCAGATTCTGCAACAGAGGAGGCTGGTTTCTCAACAGGCGACGATGGTAGCCCTGCTGCTAGTCGTTTCTCCTTCTCGACCCTTTGTGCTTTCTCCAACTCCGAAAGGTTGAGCCAACCGCCTTTAATCAATGCTGTTCTTGCTGTAAACATAAAACAGCCAAAGAAGTTTTTGTTCTAGAGAGATAAAGCTCTGGGTGAAATTGCAGAGTAAAATTTGAGAGAGATAGTGAAACAATGAAAAATGAATGAGAATTTATAGTAAATGTGAAAAAAGAGTTGATTCCTAGGAGAAACCAAAAAGTTGGGTAATGATTAGAAGACGGCGCTGATGTCATTATTGGCAATTAAAGAGGTTACTTGTAAAAGAAGATGGTGCGAAATTCAAGGTGAAAAAACGGCTGGAATGGCCAATCAGAATACGACACGTGTCCCATTAACTCTGACAAAAACCGTTTGGAATTCGTAAAGTTTGATCTGTCCGGATATACCCACAACTCTCTCCGAATTAAGAACCACTTCGTACAATCGGACTGTTTTTCAGTTCTTTGACAAGGACACTTGCTCAAACACCTAAAAAATGGGCTCCTGATGAGTCCGAATTCAGGATACTCCCCGGAAGGGCAATTCAGTCTAAAACTCTCCGAATACCGGACAGGCACTAAGGACTCAAACCGGACAGATGATTTGGACCGGACAGATCACTTCGAACACTGTGAACTTAAGGCTGTTCGAACTATGACTAAAGTACTAAAAAACCTAAACACTTCCTGACTAAGCTGCCTGTCCTCCTGCTTAGAACTCATGGGTCTTTAAACATGACCCGGGTCCATTAAACTTGAACCGAAAGCCCATAAGGGCCCAAACATCACACTATAAATACCCAACCACCAGCATTAACTATGGGTAATGAAAATTAACTGCTACCAAGCTGCTTAATTATCTCTCCACCATTAAACACCCACACACCACCGTTAAACACCCATATACCACCTTGAAACTCCACTTAAAATTACTAGCCTACCCTCAGGCGATTATTATCCACACCAATAAAAACAATTGATACTTGCCAATGATTTGTTAACACCATACATATGCCAGCAGTAACACTTCTCATTATCTAAATTATTACCATTTGATCCAAATGGGTATCTTACATCCTTGAACTGATAACCATCTTTAGGATAACCTAACCTCCTCCGTCCCTCGGGACCAACAAGGGATAGTACAAGAATATTCACCTGTTGTCCATTGACTATGCCTATCGGCCTGATCTTAGGCCCTGACTCACTTTTTGTGTACGAACCTTACGGAAGGACCCTTGGGTTTTCGAGGCATTGGATTCTCACCAATTTTTGCATTACTCAAAACAATATTATCACTTCCGCTTTGTCCATCATTTCTCAAACAAGTCCTTCCCTCTAAGTCGTAATGTTCCCATACCGATATATTTTTACATCTCACACCTTTGATGCAAAAGCGCTCGATCAGTGAGCTATTTACGCACTTTTTCAAGGGTGGTTGCTTCCAGGAAAACCTCCTAGTTGTCTATGCACCCACACCTCATTTATAACTGAGCGGTCGTTTAGGGGCCTTAGCTGGTGATCTGGGTTATTTCCCTCTCGAAGATGAAGCTTATCCTCCATCGTCTCACTGGCCGACCTTGAACCTTGTATATTGAGGCCACAATGACTCAATTTAGTAGCTCTGTTACCTATGGCTTTTGGAGGACGTCAAACTATCATAACAACCATTGATTATTTTTCTAAGTGGGTGGAGGGAAAATATATGGTTGGAACTAAAACGAAGGATATTATCAAATTTAGTCTATTTAATTTATGTTGTAGGGTTGGAGTACCAAGAACAATCATCATAGATAACGTCTCTCAGTTTGATAATAAGAACATACAAGATTTCTACTTTTTTAGAGACATTCGCTATTGTTTTTTTCAACATCTTTCCAGCCTCAAGCCAATAGATAAGTGGAAGTCATGAACAAAATTATCATGGATGGTTTAAGAAAGAACCTCGAGAAGATTGTTGGAAATTACCAAATTATCTTTAAGAAGTATTATGGACTTACCGCACGACCCCTCAGACAGCGACTAAAGAGTCACATTTTACTTTAGTTTATGCGGTGGATGATGTGATCCCTGTCGAAGCTACACTTCATCCTTCAGTGTTACAAACTATTTTGAAACTAACAATGATGAAGGCAAAATATCTGAACTTGATCTGATCGAAGCGAAAAGAACAAAGTCACATTTATTACTCATTCATTATCAAACTATAATGAGAAGTAGATTCGCATATAGAGTTCGCCAAAAAAAATTTAACGTGGAGGGAATATATTCTTGCATACTAAAGATAAGAGGCTGAGAAATAAGTGTGCAAATTATGAGGGACCTTATTCGGTGAATACGAGGGTAAACAGCCGATTGACCAAAAAAAAAGAACCACTTCGACACCTCTAGAACATAAAATTATATTTCGAATGAATATGTAAAATTGAAAAAATTTCAATTGAATATGTAATGACTGGTGGCATGTTTTTTCCTTATCCCGGTGGCGCAAGAAGGTTTTAAGGAGGTGCCTACATAACCAACTAGTATATACAAGTTATTCGTTTTTTTTACATTTTCCAACTTTATTTCCGACAGGTCTAGGAATTTCCAATCCCAAATCTTACTTTAAAAGGCTTTAACACTAGTTCATTATATTTAAAAGGCCCAAACACTAATTGGTCATGTTTAAAAGGATGCAACTCTAGTTAGTTATGTTTAAAATATTATAATCCTAGTTGTTTATGTTAGCTTAACACTAGCTGGTCATGATTAAAAGTTACTAACACTAGTTGGTTAGTATTGAGAACTCATAACAAATAAAGGCATAAATATTTAAAAGGAGAATGAGACAAAGGCTAATATTTATTTTATCATTAATTTTATGTAAATAAGATTTTATTATTTATTTATTTATTTATTGGTTAATGGGCTTAATGGGATTTAGAGCATGGCTTGGGTTAACAAAGATTAGCACATGAACTTTATTTGTCCCGTTAGGCCCATTGAAGTAATTTAGTCTATAAAAAGGCTTTTGGAGACATTTATTAGGGGATGCAACATTTACTTCTAAAACTCGACATTATCTCTTTAAATATTTACTTAAGAAACTCTTTTATCTCTCTACTCACTACAAAAACTTATTTACTCATTATTACCATTACCAAATAACTATTCGAACAGAATTCATCTCCACTACGTACTATCAAAATCATAACGATCTTCGGTCACCAGTTGGTGACTGATCACCTTTGACTAAGTAAAATCCAAAAATATAACTTTATTTAAAAATTTATTCGATGAACAAAGATATTGTCATTTATAAAATTTGACATAAGAACATAAAATGTCATGGCCTTACAAATACTTGCAATTAAATAAAACATACAAAAGAGAGATAACATCGGAAAAATAAAATGAAGTTATTCAACATTCACTGGATATTCTTCAGATTGATTCTCTTGTGAGTCCTTGCTAGTTATAACACTTCTATCATGATCCTCCTCTGAATCTTCACCTTATTTGGATCCATCTTCAGATGATTCTTTACCATCTTCAAATAAAATATCGTTGGGACATTTATTTTTCGGGACCATATCCTAGTAAGAGTCCAAGTCCTAATCCAAAAATGTTTGGTGAAAAGCAAGGATAATAACAGATATGATATCAACGTTGTATCAAATCAGGATTTCATCTATTTATTAGCATAAGAGTAAACACAAATGCCTCATCTTTTTTACCATAGACCTTAAAGGCATCTAGATCCGCATCAACATTTTGCTTTTCTTTTTAATCATTTCAGATTCCCTCTTTTAACTCTTCGAATTCTTTAATAACAAATCGATCATTATATTATTTTCCCTCGTGGTTGCATTATGCTTCGATCCCATTTCCAGCATGGCAGTTATATGCTTAGTCACATCAGTTTGGAACGCGGAATTTTTCTCATTTGCGTTGTTTTTGACAAAGCACGCCTAGTCTTCATTCTTGACTATTTTGTATTTTTTTATCTGAAGCACTCTGCTACAGATCGTGAAATTTGTTTCCTAGAAACTTAACGTCGTCTACCAGTTCTGAAGTGTCATTTTCAAGACGTGCAACTGACCTTCATCTTAATATAACTCTATTTTTACTTTGTTTCCCTTCTCTTAAACTTGGCAATGAGGATAACAAGATCATGCAACGCTACAATAAATCAGTCTATTTCAAGAAGTTCAAAAGACCCAGAATTGGTAGAATCTGACCCTTGTTGATTCTTCGTCAAAAGAACTGGTAAGTGAGTTCTTAGGGACTAAGTGTCCGGATTTTCAACCTGCACGGTAAGTCTCAGATCAACAACTTCAAATTTTTGGTCCAAGGACAATGTAACCTTCTTTATAGTATGTGCGTTCTTTTGAACTAAATACTTATCTTTCCATTTTCCTTTTGTTGACACTTTTGTTACCTTTCAAATTGTGTTTCAATTTTTTTTTCTTTTTTGGAGGAAGGGTCTTTTTTTTCCAACTATTATCGGATCAGTACTGTCAATTTATCGTTCATTGACCTTTAGGAAGAAACCAAACAATTTCTCTCATTCGTCTGTTAAAATTGGCCAAAGTAGTTGGCTTTTTCTTATCTTTGGCCTTTTTTGGGGCTTCTTTTTCTTTGGATCACCCCCGATGTTCTTCCTAACATTTTCACTAGGATCCATCTGTATAGTCGAAATATATACTTGAGTATCAAGGGCAGCCTATCCATTTATAAGCTTGTCCAGATTTGGAGGAATCATCAACTGTTCTGGCAAGATGATGACTTCTTTGTTCATTCTCCAGAGGTGGCTCTAGATCAAGTTAACAGGGGTGAAGCAATTATGGAAACCGCTCGACCAATTTTCTTTGGCCCACTTACTTAACTTGCTGAAAGTATTCTCAACAGCTGCTATGTGCTATTGTTATGACTTAGAGATTACTACAAAAGAAGATTATATGAGACAACAATTAACAAAAAAACTGAAGGATGATAATCGTTTTGATACTTTTTGCGGAATATCGAACTTACTATACTCTTCAATTTCCTTCGAAGTAGGCAAAGTTTAAAATTCTTTGAAATTTATTATCATTCTCCTAACATCCACTAACAAATAAGAATTATTATTTCCAAATCATTTTTGTTTCGAGGAGATCATCCACCATTTTTACTCATTCCTTAAGATGGTGAAACATAATGGTATAACATGGTTCCTCAAGAGGAAGGTGATGGCCACAAACTACTCTATGGGTAGTTTGATTTTAAAGAGCCTCGAAGAGATGATACATGGCATGAGGGTAAACCACGCATTCGGATTGGCCTGACTAGCGCAAAGGTTCACCAGTTCAAAGTATCAAATGATGGTAGCATCTAAAAGAAACCTAATCCCCAAATTTAAGACATCCATATAAAGTACGAGTTCGCGACTCTTGGCAGACAATGATGTCTCTCCAGTCTCAGACAAATGGATATAAAGTGACTACGCGATTCCTTGTTTTCTTTGAAACTCTAAATCTTCGGTCCCAATGTAGTTATTATATTCGACATTATAAAGAGCTATAAGGTATCCATTTTTTACGTTGTGAACCTCCAAATGCAGTTTAACTTCCACTTATATTGTTTTATTTTTCCTCGGATTTAAATTCTTCTTTTTATACAATCTCAGGGCCACAACATCGTCACCAACACTCTCACAAACTATTGATCTAGTGGCCATAATTATTCGAGTTTTAGATAACATTTATTTTCGTTTTCCACCGCCTCTCTGTCACAACCTCGAAGTCTGGATAACTCTCATCAACTAATCACATCAAAATTTTAGGAACTTTCTCTGAGGGTGTCGCTTGACTTTTAAAAATACCTTGGGTCTTATATGAAGTTTTTCTCCAGACCCCGTTGATTCCTCCAGAGGTATACCATGATTGAGAGGAACCACCATATGTCTCTTGGATTTTTTTTCTCAAAAGTGGGGAGAGAATCTTCTTTTCTCTGAAGACATCGCTGGGTTTTTGGCAGGGGACGGTTTGTCGGTATTAGATTTGTCTACCAAATAAATCAGGATAAATATTTGTTTCCCTAGGTACAGGCTATCCTAGAAGGATAAGTGATCGTTGTCGAGGTAAGGTGGGTAGAAGGGGTTGAAGAAAGTGAAGGTCGAACCAGTTCGGTTGTTCTTTCCCTGATGGGCCAAAACCAAATACCTCGTTGAGCTAATTTTTTCATCTACAATCTCAGTGTCTATTCTCTGCTCAACTTTCTCAGCTATCGACAACCAGTCTGAAAGGGTGTTGTCAAGACGAAACATACAAAAAATAAGTAGTCGGGATAATTCCAAGGGGTAAGTGAGTGACCACGAAGAATTTCTAAATTAATAAAGAGAGAGAAACAAGGTTTTTTGTCAGAAATTTATGCGGCAACGATCTCCCGAAAATTGGAGTTTACAGTTGTCGAGGCAAAATGAATCCTCTCTCTATCTCTAGAATTTAGAAAAGTTAGAAAATGAAAGAGCAACAAAACATTTATAGAATGAATTTCAAAATCCCGACCGGAACTTGCAGTGGGAGCGAAAATGTTTTTTTTCACCATCTTTCTGCGCTTCATTATGACACGTGTGCGCAAGCATACCACGCATTAGATGGTTTGCAAGACGTTTAATCACCCTGAAAAAAATAATCGAATGCAAAATGGTCTGACCTAGTGTGACCTATGTTATTTTGGACCATAAAGCCAACTATGGTGAGTTGAAGGGGTACATGTACAACCAAAGCAACATCAAAATTAGTACTCTGTCAGTGTTTTTCACAATAAATAAGAATATGATTTATTTGACCCATAAATCGAACTAGTAAACATCGGGCCGATATTTAATTGGTATTATAAACCCAACAAATGTGTAACATTATGGGTGTTTTATATAATATAGTCTAAATATGTGTTAATTAGTAAGTTAATGTGATGGATTAGTAAAAAATGGGCTAATAGTGTAGGTCCAAAGGTCCACCACCATTACTATAACATTTTTTTCTTGAAAATGGTGAACAATTATTACTTTGTTATAAATCACGTATCTCATACGTGATTATCCATTTACTATATCGATTCAATAAGTTGAGATTTAGTGTAATACACGTACTTTGTAAATATGTGCGATGTGCGAAAGATCTTCAAAAACTTTTAGTTTCGTAATAATTACCCTCCTACAAAATGTAAACAACGAAAACAAAAATAATATAACAGTGATGAAATCATCAACATAAGTCGATTGCATGAATGCATGAAGTCCACAATTATTATCATAACTTATAGCAAAAATCGACAATTTACGACAACATCGAATTTCCATATCATTAAATAGGTAATGATCTTGTTTGTCTTTTTTTACGGCTTTTTAAGATTTATAATGTCGATAAAGTGATTTGATTTGTAGAAATCATATTAATCCTTTAGTGGACAAGAGTGTTTAGCCCAAAATTCGGTTTATTTAGAGATTTGATTGTTATTATTTCGTTTTAATAATAAACTAAACGTATAAACAAATATAGATTTATTTGTTGTTCATAAATTATTATTATTCAATATTACTATTATTATTTTAATATTATTAATTTGTTTTTATCTCCAATCATTTTTTTTAACTAATAAGTTTATTATACCATTAAATACAAACTAACTTCTTTTAGTTTGGAGAAAGAAATTTCCAAAAGAGAAACATTATATAAAAATTATGAGACAACATTTAGCTTTTACCATTGAAAAATCAATCTTATCGATTTTTCTTCTCTAATATATTTCATCACCTCGGTCACTCAATATCTGATCGGTCCGCTCATTTCATCCTTCCCACCCCGTACAAACGACACTTAACATGTCGCCACGTTTAAACTAACAGATGTACGCCGTGGCATCAGACGGCTGTTACTCCTCGGTTTTATAAACCCAGCCCAACGTGGAAACCCACCAACTCCTCTATCCCATACCTGCAGCTTCGTTACTCGAACCTCTCAACGGCTGAAATCAAATCCACAAATTCAACGGTCTGGATGGTGTCTAGTATATTCTGTGTCTATTAGAGATTCACCAACAGAAACCTCTAGTGCTGTCTTGTGAGTTGTGATTCTCTCTCGTTTCTACCCAAAAAGAAGAAGAAAAAATCTTGAGGGTTACATAGCTTAACAATGGCGGAAGAGCATAAACACGAAGAATTGGCCCGCGAGTCTTTGCTCGAAAAGATAACTGACAAGATCCACCACGATTCATCTTCGTCGGACTCCGATGACGATAGGAAGGCTTCATCTCCATCTTCGGTCAAAACTAAGATGTTTCGCCTCTTCGGAAGAGAAAAGCCTGTTCACAAGGTTTTTGGTGGTGGAAAACGTAAGCTCGATCTGAACATCTTTGTATTGCTTGTTCATTTCTGTTTTACTCTTTAATTTTTTAAAGCTTATCGGACGATGTATTTGATTAATGAGATAGTCAAATTGAAAATCTGAAATCTAATAATGCTTTTGTTTGAATTTGAATCCGTTTGTCGGTGATTAAATCGAAGTAATCTATGCCATATACTATCTGGATTTGTAGATCTAGATCTAGCTCTGTTGCTTAGATCGAGCTATTAAGTATCTTCAATTAAGGCTAATTATAGTTTATGGATTTCTTTGTAGATCATTGCTGGTTATCTATCAAGATCGTTTCGTTTGATATAGCTTATAATTTTGTTAGATTTTCAAAGGAAACTGATATTAATTTGTAGGAATTGGTTGATAGAAGTTTATGCTTGAACTATTTATACTTATCTTATGACATTTGATATTGTTTATAGCTGCTGATATATTCTTATGGAGGAACAAAAAGACATCTGGCACTGTTCTTGGTGGTGCTACTGCAGCTTGGGTCCTGTTTGAATTGCTCGAATACCATCTCCTTACTCTCGTCTGCCATTTGTCTATTGTTGCTCTTGCTGTATTATTCCTGTGGTCTAATGCTAGCACTTTCATTAATAAGTAAGCTATACTTAGTTATTCATTTGTCAGACATATATATTTCTAAAGTGCTTGATCTGAAGTGCTTGTTTTGGTGTTTAACAGGACTCCCACACACATTCCTGAAGTTCATATCCCGGAGGATATAGTTGTGCAAATTGCTTCTGGACTTAGGATTGAGATCAATCGCGCATTTACAATGCTACGTGATATTGCATCTGGAAGAGAGCTGAAGAAGTTTCTTGTTGTATGTGAAACTTCTTCGTATTACTTATCTATACTATGATCTTATGAGCAATTTTGACACAAAACCAAGCTTCAGCATTTATACTCATTGAATGATATTCTGTGATTGTTGCTTGCATGTGTAACCACAGGCACGCAGGATGGTAAATGTGCGGTTGATCTCAATCGTAGTATCAAGATTCATACTCATCAGATCAACCGGGCATTTACTATCCTGCTTGATATTGCATCCTATAGTGCTGAAGTTGAAGACTTCCCTTGTTGTATTGAAAGTTCTTTGTATTACGTTTATACCCGATTTTTATGAGCATTCTCGGCATAAATCTATGCTTTGACATTTATACTTATTAGATGATGCTTTGTAGTTATCACTGGCTTGTGGGTTTGCCTCTTTTTGGAAGCTCTACACTCAGATTTGATATGATGCTTAATTTATATAAATAGACTATATGTTTCTCATATATCGTTGGACTATTATGCTGGGAATCTCATTGCAGAATGTGTGATGGTTAATCAGGTCATTTTCAGCTTGTGGATTTTGTCAATCGTTGGGGGCGGCTACAACTTCTTAACACTCACTTACATAGGTGAAGGATAATGCTCTTGTAGAGTTTTAAATAATATACTTTCTATAATTTTTATGGGATTTTGATCACTCTTATTTTCGAAAATGCAGCCACGTTGATGCTCTTCTCCGTACCCGTGCTCTACGAGAAGTATGATGACAAGGTCGATGCATATGCGGAAAAGGCGTTTGTTGAGATCAAGAAGCAATATGTAGTCTTTGATGAAAAGGTTTTGAGTAAGATCCCCAAGGGACCCTTGAAGGACAAGAAGAAGGACTAGGTCGGTTTCCAAAGGAGTGATAGCTCTGTTTTTTGAAGGTGTCTTCAACTTTTATCCATGTTTGGCTGGAACCCATGTTTTGTTTTCATTGATTCTCAGGTCAATGGGTTCTCAGTATGTATTTTTCATACTTGTGGTTTTTTTTGCTAGATGCTTTGGTAGCATTCTCTTGGATTCTTATTGTGGATCAAACTTATGATGTGTTATAATATTTCTATAAGTTTAGTGCACAATTCTCCAGTCCGTACATGAGCAGAGCTGCTCATATTATAATTAAATATAGTTGGGCTCGATTTATTAGGTATTTAAATATTAGTTTGGTTCGTTCAGTTTTTAAAGTTAATTTTGAGTAATCTATTTTAAAGATGTTTTAGCTTATGACTTGTTCTTATATGACATGTTGTTGTACGGTTGGCGTCTTCTATTGTTGGGGCAATGTGTGAAAAAAATTATTTTTTGTTGATATAAGTTAAAATCTGTGAGAGTAAGAAGGACTCGCGTTCTTAGTCTTATGTGTAGCTTTTTGTTCGAATCACCCCTTTTGTATTGCAATCAACTCAGAGTTAAAGTCATTGTAGCAGGTGACTTGGTCGGCTTTGAGCGCTGTTCATTGGTCCGTCACACGGTATAAAGTGTTTTTCACCTAATTAGTTATGATGTGTAGACAGGAATACAATGTTATTATATGATATAATTCACATAATCTGTCACATCTACATTAATTTAGAGCTACAAAAGCTTTTTCCTCAATAATACACATTCCCTGTTAGGAGGAAATGATTGGCTAATAAGGTTTTGAAATAAAAAATTTCTTATTGTTTTACATATAATCATTTTCATTGCTTTAGTTATTAATTTTTTATTTTTAATGTTACCATTTTGACCGGAGATATCCATTTCCTTTGATTTTACGTATCTAAGGTTTCGATTATTAATTGATCGAGAAAGGATTGGGCTATAAAAGTTTTATGATCTTACACGTCTGAATTTTACATACGTTTGATAGAAAAATTATACAATTTTATATATCTTATACGGTTTGATTTTATATCTGTTTGATAGATTTCATCGGATAAATTTGTCCGTTCCTGAATATCTAGGCATAAAAGTATTTTATAAATCTCTCACCATTTTCCCCTTTTTTTCTCTCAATCTCTCACCAAACTTCTCAAGTACAAAAATTTCATCGAAAATCAAAGCGTACTTTTTGAAAAATTTGAAGCCACATCAACATTAAGATAAGTCATACAAGCCTCTCACTATAATATTTTTCAAGATTTCGTTGTGTTTAAGTGGTACAAAATTAAGTTTTCCGATTCTGTTTTTAAAAACATGATTTTAGGTTTTATTTTTATAGATTAATGTTGCAGAGTTGTTTGTTATACGCGGATTCGTCCATTTGGTTTCGATTTTGTTGGAAATGGTGTTGTTTGGATAAATATAAGGTTATTGGTTTTGCAGTAGCACGTCGCGTGCTACCAGATTTGTGTTCGTCGCATGCGTCGTGCGACCGAAGAGGGTTATTGTCGCATGCGACGCAAGCACCTAACTGTCGCATGTGACAAAGTCCAACTTTTTATTTTAATTACACTTTTTATAAAAATCTGATTGGATAATAAATACAAAAAAATAAAAATAAATAATTTTGTTTAATTATTTTAAAATAGAAGAAAATGAGTTTAAAGACTAAATAACGTAGGAGTGAATATTGTATAATAGATAACCAATAATTTTTGTTTACTCTACTAAATACCAAATAATTATGAAATTATAGTCAAGATTATTTATTAAAATACCTAATATTTTTTTCAAAATTATTAGGTATTTATTAGAGTCAAGAAAAATTATTGGTATTTATTATCCAATATTCACTCTTACTATTTTTAGTTTTTAAACTCATTTTCTTCTCTTTTAAAATAATTAAATTGAATTATTTGTTTCTATTTTTTTTGTATTTATTATCCAATCAGATTTTAAAAATAATTAATTAAAATAAAAAGTTGGACTTTGTCGCATGCGACAGTTAGGTGTTTGCGTCGCATGCGACAATAACCCTTCTCGGTCGCACGACGCATGCGACGAACACAAATTTGGTAGCACGCGACGTGCGACTGCAAAACCAACAATCCTAGATATATCCAAACAGCACAATTTCCAACAAAATCGAAGCCAAATCGTCGAATCCGCGTATAACAAACAACTCAGCAACATTAATCTATGAAAAGAAAGCCTAAAATCATGCCAAAATTATGCTAATAAAAACAGAATTGGAAAACCTATTTTTTTCTATTTTTTTTCTTTGTATTTATTATCGAGTCAAATTAAAAAATATAGATATAATTAAAATGAAAAGTTGGGCTTTGTCGCATGCGACCAGTTAGGTGCTAGTGTCGCATGCGACAATAACCCTTCCTGGTCGCACGACGCATGCAGGAAACACAAATCTGGTAGCACGCGACGTGCTACGAGCACCTACAAAACTAACAATCATAGATATATCCAAACAACACCATTTCCAACAAAATCGAAGTCAAATCGACGGATCCCCGTGTAACAAACAACTCCACAACACTATTCTATGAAAATGAAGCCTAAAATCATGCTTTTAAAAACATAGTCGATTTTATAGATTTGGGTTATGGAATGTTTGTTTTAGGATTTTACGGTAGTAAATAGTTAGGGTTTAGGGTAATTTTTGGGGGGTTTCAGATTCTAGGAAATTTTAGGGGGTAAATGGCATGATTGTAATTAGTTAGGGTGAAAAGGATAAATTGGGAAATTCAAGTTTGAGTTTAAAAAAAGGAGGGGTATGGTGGAGATCTATCAAAATGTGGCTTTTTTCTAGTCTAGCCCACTGAAACCAAGTGGGATTAACTGCTGAAATATGTTTCCGATATATGTTAATGAAAGTAGGTTTTATGTATAATTTGGTTCAAACTTATTTTTATATATAGATTACATTTAAGGATTTTGCACAATAAATAAAGAACACGATATGAAATGTAATATCGTAAGATTAGTTTTGCATTTTTTTATTAAATTAAAAATTTATACTACACTAATTAGTAAAAAATGGGTTATTTATTATCCAATATTCACTTTTACGTCTTTTAGTCTTTAAACTCATTTTCTTCTCTTTTAAGACAATTAAATAGAATTATTATTTTTTATATTTATTATCCATTCCTATTTTTTAAAAAGGTAATTAAAATGAAAAGTTGGGCTTTGTCGCATGCGTTAGGTGCTATCGTCGCATGCGACAATAACCCTTCCTAGTCGCACGATGCATGCGATGAGCACAAATCTGGTAGCACGCGACGTGCGACGAGCACCTGCAAAACCATCAACCATAGATCTATCCAAACAACACAATTTCCAACAAAATCAAAGCCAAATTTACAGATCCGCGTGTAACAAATTGAGGAGTCCGGATTCTGTCACCATCTCGGACATGGTCAATTCGAAAAATGTCTACCTAACAGGACAGGGGCAGTTCGGATACCATCATCCATTGGACAGTTCGAACAGAACTAAAGTACTTAAAACCTAATCACTTCTTGACTAAGCTGCATGTTCTCCTACTTAGAACTAATGAGTCCTTAAACTCGGCTCGGGTCCATTAAACACGACCCGAAAACCCATAACGCCCAAATATAAGGGTATAAATACTCAACCACCAACATTAAATGAGGGTAATGAAAATTAAATACAACCAGGCTGCTTAATTCTCCCTCTACACTCTACCCAAACATTAAATACTCACAAAACTCCAAAAAACTCTAAACAGAGATTACAAATTTACCCTCACACGAAAATAAACCACATCACAAATAACTCTACAACATTGATCTATAAAAACAAAGCCTAAAATCATGCCAAATTCGTGCTTTTAAAAACATAATCGATTTTGTGGATTTAAGTTGTTGAATGTTTGTTTAGGATTTTAGGGTAGTAAATTGTTAGGGTTTAGGGTAATTTTTAGGGGGTTTCAGATTCTAGGCATTTTTATGGGGTAAACTGCATGGTTGTAATTAGTCAGGGTGAAAACGATAAATTAGGAAATTCAAGTTTAAGTTTCAAAAAAGAGGGGTAGGGTGAGAGATCTATCAAAATGTGATTTTTTAGCCTGACCCACTGAAAAATAAAGTGAGATTAACTGCTGAAATCTGTTTCCGATGTATTTTAAGGAGAGTAGGTTTTAAGTATAATTTGGTTAAAACTTATCTATATATATAGACTACGTTTGAGGATTTTGCACAATAAATAATGAACACAATATTAAATGTAATATCGTAAGATTAGTTTTGTATTTTTTTATTAAATTAAAAATTTACACTACGCCAATTCATAAAAAATGGGTTAAAGATGAAAAGTCATGGATATTACTTTATTGATTGTCTAGCAAGTCTTTTATTGGGAGATAAATTTTATTGTCTAAAAAGTTATTTATTGTGGGACAAAGAGAGTATTTGTCAAATAAATTCTAACTGTTAAATGATCGAAAGATATTTAAGTAGTAAGTGGCGAAGATATGGAATTGATTAAGTGGAAGTTGTGATTCAGTATGGTTTTAAATTCAAAATAGTGGATTGGATTCAAAATAATGGATTTTGTCTGTTACATGATTGAAACTTAGTATATAATACAGGTTTGGTATAAATTAAACAATACGTTGCTTTGAAAGAGTCTGTAGGCTTCATGTGATATCTATGAGTCATTGATTTGATATATTCGAATAGATTTAAATAAAGAATAGCTTATATGTCAAGGTGATATAAGTTTGTTACAACTGATTAAATGTACTATTTGATTACGATGGTTGATCTGGAATATAGTACAAGTTGTTATAACAACTTGTAATACGAGTTTATCAAAATGATCGATCTGGATGTTGTTACAATTGTATGAGTTGATTAGAACGATTGATCAAGATCTTGTTGTAACAGCCTTGGTTTACTTGGTATGTATATGTCTTAACCTAAAGTTTTTTAAATTCTATTTATATTTTTGTTGTAATACATGTCCATGTAATTCTAAAATGATCAAGAGAAGCGTCCTAGTTGAATACAAAGTTCCTAGAAAGAGAAGTCTTTGTTTGTGAGAGAAAATACTCGGAGAATTAAGTGATTTTAGAAACCAATAAAGTTATTGAAGAGAGTCACTTAAAAGACACTAATAAAATATCAAAGGTTGTAAGACATCATATAATTTGACACTTTGTTCAGAGAAATTTGAACAATGAGTATTTGCTTGTATTTTGCGTGCTTTGTAATTGTTCCATATATAAAATCAGATATGTTTTCCAATAGATGTAAGATTTCTCCATAATCTAAACCACATGATCATGTATTGTTTTATATTGTTCCTTCAATTTTATTTTCCGAAGTTGCATAACATTGTTGCAGAAATCATCGTGCCGAAGCACAAGTATTGAGGTTGAAACAATATCAGTAGCAAATTTTTTTATTTTCAATCCATTGATTTTCCTACTCTATGTGGGCTGAATCAGGTTGTAGATATTATCTTTTTTCCTTAACAAGTGATGTAGTGAGTGTAGACATCTAAAATTGGATATGAAAATCAGGTGATTGTTGGTGATAAACACTAAAGAGGAAGGAAATATATATGTGATTGTAGATATTATCTTTTTTCCTTAACAAGTGATGTAATGAGTGTGGACATCTAAAACTGGATATGAAAATCAAGTGATTGTTGGTGATCAACACTGAAGAGGAAGGAAATATATATGTGAAGATGAGTACAATAACATTGTATCATGATAAATTTACTAAAGAGAGTGATTTTAATCTTTGGAGAATTGAAAATAAAGTTATCCTTGTACAGAAAGGGTTAACTGATGTCATTGATGAGAAAGTTGTAAAGGAGGTTGATACCAAAATTTTGCCTAATAATGCTCTAATATTGAGTTTGAGGATGAGTTGCCGATGAAGGTATTTGAATATCTTATTGCCATGGTGATTTGGAAGAATCTTGAATCTATTTATCTGAATAAATATTTGACATATATAATGTATCTAAAAAATTATATACACGAACTATGGATGGTAACATAGAGATTTAGAAATAATCGGATGATATCAACATGATCATTAGTGGCTTGAATGTATTTAGTGTCAAGGTTAAAGATGAGGATTAAACAATTATCCTTATTAGATATTTTTCAAAGGTGTATGAACACTTTGTTGACATTATGATCTATGAAAAAAAATCTCTTACCATGTCTAAAGAGTGCCATGAAATTTAAAAGTGTATAAAAAACTATTTTGAAAGATTCTCATATGAAAATATTTTGAGTATAAGAGGAAAGTCTGGGAAATAAATTCAATTAAAAAAGAGAAAACTAAATATAAATATTCATAAGACCAATTCTAAAGTGAAATGCCAGTATTGCAAGAAGGAAGATCACATCCGAATGAACTATCTCGAGTAAATAGTGAAGATAATCATGAGAAGTTTGAAGCTAGAGATGCTTCAATGGTTTAGGATGATTATAAAAATACTGATGTACTAATGAATCATACTTTTAGGTATAGTAACAAATGGGCTATGAACACTAGATATTCATACCACGTGCCTTCCAACAAATACTAGTTTAGATCTCTGAAGTAGTTGGTGGCAAGATCATACCAGGGAATGATGAACCCTATACTATAAAAGGAATGAAGAGCGTTCGACAAAAGTTGTCTAAATAACTTGAGATATTGATACCAAATGTGAGATATGTCTTTAATATTGAATGTGACATTCTTGCAATTAAAATGTTAGACGAGGAAAAGTATAACTATAGAGGTGGAGATGAAAGACTTAGGGTTCTGAAAGACTCATTAGTTGCTATGAAAGTTACATCATTACATGGGTTTGGACTTGGCTAATTTTTTTATGTCTTAGATGCTCGGACTGAAGAGCAACATGATGATAATTAAATGATGTAGCCCAGAAAGTCCAAAAAAACATTTTTGTTTTATTTTATTTTATTCAAATATCTTATATTATTTAAATCAAATATAATTCTATTAAGATTTGATGTTATTTTATTTTAAAAAATTTATTTTATTTTCTTGTATTCTAATTTAGGGGTTTGAGCAGCTCTTATATAAAGTCTCGCCTTAAGTTATTTTAAGTTTTTTAGAATAATAATTTTTTTTATCTCTGAACATTTGAGTCTTTGTTATCTTTATATTAGGGTTTCATCATGACTGTTTTGAATTAGGGTTTCATCTATCGGTGCTTATTCTTCTATTTCCGCCGCGTCATCATTATAGTTATCAGTTGGTGAGAGATATGACATGAAGATTTAGTAAGCTTACACATAAGTTGAATATGTTGATATATAGGCTGTGCTTTATTTATTTAAATGCATGAAAATTCTCTTGAATCATAGAGTTATCACAATGCTATGAAAAGAAATGATAAGTTTAAGTGGCGAAATTCCATAATGGAAGAAATAGATTTTATGAAAAAAGAATGATATTTGGCTTATATTGTAAAGTGACTAAAGGGTTAAAAGTTTTTCGTCAATAAATGGATATAAAAAAACAAGTCATACCGGAAGTTGAGTTATCTATATAAAAATATAGACATATCAATTTATGTTTTACCCAATAGAAAAATGTTTATTTTAATGAAATATTATCATAAGTTGCGAAACGTTTCTATAAGGTTTATGTTTTCAATTGTAGCTAGATTTGATATTAGGTTAGATGAAATGGATGTAACTACTACATTCTTGCAATACAAATAGAATGGACTAACTATATAAGTTGGCATCAAGGCTTTGAAGAAATATTGTAAACGATGTGTGTTTATTGAAGGTACTTCGATATGAGATGAAATAGTCGTCAAGAGAGTGAAATAAGATATTTGAATCCTTCATGAATTTAATCGATAATGTGATAAATTGTTATAACAACGGTGTCCATTGTAATGGGGAAACGAAATTGTAAAAGCATACTCAATTTTTATTGTATGTTGATGACATACTTATAGCTGGGAAATGCAGATTGAAACTCCAAAGACTCAGTTTAAAAGAAAAATTTGGAATCAATGATGATGAGTCCGAATTCGAAGAGCTCCCCGGAAGGGTAGTCCAAAGTAAATCACCCCGTAAAACCGGACAGACTCCAAGACTATAATCCGAACAGGACTGATTGAACCGGACAGATGATTTTGAACACTGCAAATATAAGGCAGTTCGAACTATGACTAAAGCACTAAAATACCTAAACACTATCTGACTAAGCTGTCTATTCACTTACTTAAAACTTGTGGGTCTTTAAACATGACCCGGGTCCACTAAACTTGACCCGAAAGCCCATAAGGGCCCAAATTTCACACTATAAATACCCAACCACCAGCATTAACTATGGGTAAGAAAAATTAACTGCTGCCAGGCTGCTTAATTCTCTCTCCACCCTTGAAACACTTTGAAACACCTTGAAATATATCAAAACACCCTTAAACACCACCACACCACCGTGAAACACCCTTACGCCGCCTTAAAACTCCACTTAAAATTACCAGCCTACCCTCATGCTACTTTTATCCACACCAAATGATATTGGTGAAGCTAATTTAATTCCAGAAATACAAATTAAGAGGAACAAAATGAGAGGTTATATATTCTTATCTCAAAGAGAATACATATAGAAGTTTCTCAAAAAGTTTGGAATGTCCAAAACCATATTTGTTGAAACTCTCATTGGTGCTCAATTCAAACTCAACACCACTCAAACACATGTTGGTGTAAAAGATAGAAAGTTCATGCAAGTCATAACTTATAAATACGGAGGTAAATCTTGAGTGAAATGATTATCACAATTAATCCTAGGTAGGAAAATAACTCATATAATTTCTCATATTGACTAGGGGCAAACAAATATTAAAGTTGTTCAACAAAGAGGAGATATCTAGTCATCAGTAATTTTTTAGAGAGATAAATTCATAATATTTTTACCTTTTTGTGTTTGAAAACCAAAAAATATGCACTTAACAGTTTGAAGATCAAGCTTGTCGCGGTGAGTAGTTAGACATGCACAAAACAAGTGCATTAAAAAAATTAAAATGCAACAAGTCAGAAGTTTACCCTATAATACTTGAAGAGGACAATGAAAATAAAGAACTTGGTTGGATAAACTATTTACCAGATTAGTTACAATAAGAAAATCATAAGACAAAAATTGTTTTGAGACACTCATATGAAGCGTTATAAATATGGTTTTCTTAAGCAAATCACAATTTTTACGTTCGACAGTGTCATTTTGTTGAAGTGTATTAACACAACTAGTATGATAGAATATTTCATTAGAAATCAAATGTTATATCATGTCATGAGACATATATTACATGACATTGTTAGAGTGATTTTTTTAATATCAACCGAAAATTGGGTACTAACCAACATATACAGATCTTTAAAAAAAACTCAAATAGTTCATTTTTAATTTCAATGATTACAACCAAATAACTCAAGAGAAATCATTAATAAAGTTATAAAATATTTATATCCATCTTCGGAAGATAAAACAGTTCTCAAACCTTTCGAGTATACAATATCATAGTTCGAGACAAAATAAATTAAAAAGAAATCGAGAAGACTTTGAATAATCATAAATATCATAATCAAGATTTTCTTTTGATATAACCTGATTTATTTTTCTAATAACATAATTTGAAGTATGTACAAGACAACGTTTTGATGAAATATGACCATCAATTGAGAAGAACCATGATGATTTGTGGCACCATAATCAATAGCTCATACATTATATAAACGCTCATAATCTAATATAGTAAAAACTCAATAAAATACCTTAGCTGGTGTTAGAATTTACATCAACTAAAAAATCATTAAAATCACTAAAAGTGAAAATGGTTGATCTTTTACTTGATTAACAACTCGTCCTAAGATTGTCCTCTCACCAACATTGTTTTGTAGATAATTTGAAAAAACTATTAAGTAAAGTAGTAAGATAAAAAGAAAAAGAGCAGTGGAGTATGTAGCCAAATAAGCTTTATAATTAATGATTTTATTTGGTATCATTCGCCCGTTTGATCTTTATAAATTTTGAGCTTCAGTTATGGGTGAAGAAATCAACAAAAATTAATAAAGTTTCCAATATAATGGCAATGTTAGCATTTAAGATCATGCTGTTTTTTTTGTAATTGTTTTAGTGGGTGAGCAAATAATATTGACATGAACATCAGGAGGACTGAGATTAACACTATGTGTCATGAATGTTTTGCGTACTTCATCACACCAAATGAACAGTCGCACAAATATTCTCAAAGGATGGTAAGTCAGTATTCATTTGAATATGACTTATTAGATCCTAAAAAACAGAACTAAAATTGTTCAGTAACTGAAAAATACTATCCAATCTATTCACTTTTGTAAAATAGTCACATCAACAATATGAAGTTGATAAATCATTAACTCACTATAAAAACTCTTCAATTTTCCCACTAAACTTATGAATGATTTATCATATTGATAAAAGCTTTCCATTTTTTTATGATTGGAAAAATCCTAGCATAATTATTTTAGTTTTCAGACATGTCACGAACAAAATTCTATAGATCCAAATAATACTCCAAATAACTCAAAATCTCAGCAATATCACACTCCATCGAGTTAAGAATCCACGATATAACCTACTAGTCTTTTGACAGTCATGCCTCACATTCTAGTGAACTGGATGCAAAAGATTTGACGGTGCCATTAATGAATCTCAACATTGATCTACCACCAAGACTTCCCTTGACCACATATGATAATTGAATTCATTCAACAAATCTGAACTTAATTTTAGAGAGATATCAACATCACTGTCAACTATACTGGATGAAAAAGACACCATCCCTTTCAAACCTCCGACAACAATAGTATTATATGTCAAAATAAATAAAATACGAACATGGTGCAAGGATCACTCTAAAAATCACCCAAATACTCCACAAGAAAAAAATTCGAACCCATCAAGATAATTCAAAAAAAAATATTATCATCCAAATAGTATAAAAAATATTTTCTATAAAGATCATTATTTTAATGATATCTAATATTTGATAAAATCATTATATTATTATATGTGAATAAAATCTAGAAGATTATACATATTTTGATACCATAATTTTTTTTATACTATACTAGTTACAATAATATATATATATAATACTCCGTGACTAAAAAATAAATGGTATTTTTAACTAAATATATATAACATATTTAACTAATGAGATATTTATAGAATTGATCACTATTAAATAATATTTTTAACTTAATATAAAATGATGAGTTACCGATAACAACCTAATCAAGTTTGGAATTATTCATAACCATTCAAGAAATTAAGTTATAAAAACCCTACATTATTTCAACAACATCCCTCAAAACACAATATACACGCGGCACGTACAATATTCAATCAAATACTAAAATTAAACTTTTCATTTGTTATTTTTATCCTTCAAAACTTCATATATTTCGAATTATAACTTAAGAAAATAAAAATAAAAAACACAAATATTTATATTTTTAAAGACAAACAAAACGCAATCCATAAGTAATATGTTTGGAAGTTTTTTTTCCAAAGCCGATTTCGCAACCAAATTGTTCTTCATTTTGCTATTAAATAAAAAAAAATCCACAGCAAACTTAAACATAATTTTGCAACTAAACAAAAGTTGTTTTTTCGGACTAATTTTGTAACAAAATTATACGTAATTTTACAACTCCACTTTGAAAAAGAAACAAAAAATCGCCATAAGGATGCACCTATTTTCGCGCCTACAAAAAGTTAGTTGTTTCATACCTAAATTACACGTATTTTCGCACACAATTAACACTTATTTTCGTAAAACAAGTTTGTATTTTATTTCTTTTACAAGATGAGGCTTATTGAGCAGCTAAAGTCCAATTTCAGCAACAAATTTCTTCTTATTTTCGCAACACGTTGGCATGTATATTTGCAACTCTAATTTTTTTTTTTCACAAACAAAAAACACACATATTCACAACTACAAAAGAGTTAGTTGTCTCACACCCAAATTACACATATTTTCGCACCCGATTAACATTTATTTTCACAAAACAAGTTTGTAATTATTTTTTCATACAATGACACTTATTTAAGCAACTAAAGTTTTATTCCCACAACTAGTTTCTTCTTATTTTTGCAACCCAATTGCACCTATTTTTGTATCACCAATTTTTTTCTACTTTTGTAACCAATTTACATCTAATTTCGCAACTAATTTTTTTTCATGGATCTTGTTTTGTTTGTCTTAAAAAATAAAAAAAAATTATATTTTCGGATATTTTTTGGAGTTATGGTTTGAAAGATATGACAGTTTGTTTTAAAAACACAAAAATAGGAAAGCGAAAACTAGTTGGAGAAATATTAGCATTCGAAAAAAAATCCAAGTGGTTATCTATAAATACTAATTTACACTAGATGGTTATCAGTATTTTATCAAACCTTAAGTTATTATTAGTAGGGCAAAAATCGCTAAAAATCTACTATATATACAAATTATCGCAAAATAGTCCTTAATTCGCTTTTTGTATTAAAATCGTCCTCTTGTTTCAACAATGTTGTATTTTAATTATCCACGTATAATTAACATGGATTAAAAAATCTAACTTCGTTGAAAATAGAGACTATGGATAATATTGGATAAACATAATTCTGATTAAAATAATACATTGTTCAAATGACATATCCCTCCGCTGATATTGAATAAACATAACGAAAATTGATATTGAATAAACATAAGAAGAGAAGAGAAAATTACATGCGCAAATGACTATTGTCATTTTGGATAAACATGAAAGATGAAAATCACATCGCCTAAATATGAGATGTGTTTATTACAAAAATATACATAAAATATATTTCACGACAATTAGTATACATGAAAAAATTATAGCTCAAATGACTACTCGTCATTTTGGATAAACATGAAAGATGAAAATGACGCATCGCCCAAATATGAGATGAGTTTATTACAAAAACATATATAAAAAATATTTGACGACAACAATTAGTATACATGAAAAATTTATAGCGATTTATAACTTTATTGATAAAAAAATTGATGTTTAATAATTATTGATAGAATATAAAAGATAAAAAAACTAAAATGATATAAATGTTGAGTCGATCTTCAATGTTAGACGGTCTCAGCTTTATTTCAACTATATAAATAGTAAGAAAAGCTTGGATGGTCGTAGGAGATTTTAATGTTATTTCGACTTCTGATGAGCAAGTTGGTTGCACCTCTTTGTGTGTCAATAGTATAGAAGACTTTAATGAGTGTATTGCTGATTGTTCTTTAGAGGATGCTGGCTATGGTGGCTTGAGATACACTTGGAATAGGGGCTCGAGATGGAAGTGTTTGGACAGAGCTATGGTTAATACAAAATGGAATGAGGTCTTCAATAACACCAGGGTTCATCATTTGATTAGAACCTGCTCGGATCATTCGCCTTTACTTATTAGTGTTAATAATGCTGTAACTGACTTTCATAAGAAGGGTTTTAGGTACATGAATATGTGGGAGAATGATGAGTCCTTTTTGGGTATTGTTGAGACTAATTGGAGGCTGCATATGGATGCTTACCCTAACCAGTGTTTTTTGCATAAGTTGAAGAGACTGAAAACATGTTTAAAGGAGTGAAATTCAAGCAATTTTGGGAATATCTTCAATAGCCTTAAAGAGGCTGAGGGTTGTGTTAAGAGGTTGGAGGACTCGCTGGCCAATAGCTTTAACTCTAGTGTTAAGGCTGAATTGGATAAAGCAAATAGCTTATACATTAAGAAGCTGAAAATGGAGTCTGATTATTGGAAGCAAAAGTGTTATAATGATTGACTTCATGATGGGGATAGGAATACAAAGTTGTTTCATTCTTTTGTAAATAAGAAAAGGAGGAAAAGGAAGATAAAAAACATTAAGGATGGTGATTGTTGGCTGTATGATGATGAGAGGACTGGTTTGTCTGCTGATAAATATTTTAAGGAGGCTCTTTCTTCTGATTCTTATACTAGTAAGGAGGATGAAACTCTTCTTTTAAATGATGACATTTTTGATGTGATCCCTTCTTTGGTTTCTGATGAAGAGAACATGGCTTTGTTGAAGCCTACTAATGAGGAAGAGATTTGGAATATTATCTCTTCTATGAAGGTTGAAAGTGCTGCGGGTGTCGATGGTTTTAACCTTCAATTCTTTAGATGTTGTTGGAGGATTATCAAGCAGGATCTTTGCAGTTCTTTTAATGCTTTTATTAAGGGTGATTATATGCCAAAGGGCATGTTTGCCACTGACCTTTGTTTGATTCCTAAGACTAAGAATCCTACTACTTGGAGCGAGTACAAACCGATTGGTTTGTGTACCATGTTGAATAGGATTTTTGCTAAGCTTATCTATTCTAGGTTGGCCTTTCTTCTCCCTAAGATTGTTTCTAATTGTCAGGGTGCTTTTGTTAAGGGGCGTTGTATCCATGATAACATTCTGGTTGTCAATGAGATGATCTATGATATTAAGAGGAAGCCTAAGACTGGCAACGTTCTGATTCAGCTCGATATGTCTAAAGCGTTTGATAAGATGGCCTTTTCTTTTATAAATAAAGTGCTTGCTAAGTTTGGCTTTTCTAATGACTTTTTGAGTCTTGTCAACAGGTTAACTAGTAGTGTCTGTATTTCAATGCTGATAAATGGTGGCACGTTTGGCTATTTTAGAACTCGTAAAGGCTTGAGACAGGGTGATTCCCTGTCTCCTAGCTTGTTTATTATAGGCGAAGAAGTGTTATTAAGGGGAATGTATAACTTGTTTATTAATAATAAAAAGATGTCTTACAATACAAGATCTCAGATGCTGATGCCTTGTCTGGATTTTGCAGACGACATTCTTATTTTTACAAATAGTTTACAGAATTTGATTAACAGTTTAAGTGTCTTTCTTGATAAGTACCAGCTAGTTTCAGGGCAGATGATTAATAAGCAGAAGACCAGGCTGATCACATCCTCAACTCTTCACCAGACTAGGATATCTAGCTTGGAGACTCATACTGGCTACAAAGTGGAGAACCTGCCTACTAGCTATCTTGGCATCATTCTGAACAACAACAACAAGGCCTGCAACTACATGAAAATCGTTGATAAAATTAATGATAAGCTTACTTAGTGGGACTCAAAGTATTTATCTTTTGGGGGCAGATTAGTGTTAATCACTAATGTGCTCATGACTTATCCTAATTACTGGTTACAGAAGAGTATGTTACCTAAAAGCATCATTAACAAGATTGAGAGGATGCTTAATAAGTTTTTGTGGAGATCTAAGATTAATGAGCCCACCATTCACTGGGCTAGTTGGAACTTAATCTGTAAACCATTCGAGGAGGGAGGTCTTAATATCATAAGTATTTCTGATATTCAATATGTTTATTCTTTAAAACTTTGGTTCAATTTTAGGAGGCATGAATCTATTTGGGCTCAAATGATGCATCTTACTTATTCTAAGAATACTCATCCATTATATACTAACTTTAACAGGTCTGGTTCTCAAGTTTGGAAAAGATTAGTCAGTATTAAGAAGGATGCTGAAAACCATATAAGATGGGTTTTGAGTAACGGTGAGATGGACTATTGGAGGGATAATTGGCATGATCTCAAGCCTATTTATGATGCTTAGAGTGATGTTAATTACCTGGAAGCTAAGGTGAATTCTTTTTGGAAGAATGGAGGTTGGGATGCTGCTTCAATGATTCCTTTCATTTCTCCTGAAAGATAGAACAAAATTCAAAAGATTAAAGTGGACCGTTCTAAGAAGGACATAATGCTTTGGAGTTGTACAAATGATACTGTTTTTGATACCAAGAAAACTTGGAATATGATCAGACACAAAGGCAGTTACTCAAGTCTTTTCAAAAACATTTGGAGTCACATAATTCCCAAGAAGTTTTCATTCCTTATCTGGAAAGTTATTATGAAGTTTATATCTATAGATTCTGTGCTTCAAAAGAGACACTTACAAATGGTTTCGAAATGTCAGTTTTGCAGGGACTGTGAAGACATAACTCATGACTTTGTCAATTGCACTCATGCTTGGCAAATATGGAACCATTACAGTCTTATTTTCAGGATTAATATCAAACGATGCATGGTCCTAACTCATGTAATTAAAACTTGGCATGATTTTAGCAGATGCAGGGCTCACATTACTCACCTCATGCCTACAATTATCTGCTGGACTATTTGGCACAATCGAAACAATTCCAAGTTCAAGGGAGTGTCTTTTAACTTTAACTCTACTATTAACTACATTGATAGAATCGTATTGTCTTTAAATTCATTTGTTTTATCTAAAAAGCATTGGTCTAATACTGGAAATGCTAGTTTGCTTATGGGTTGTCAGGTCTACAGTCCTAAGCCTAGTTATATTACCTGGAAGCATCCGAATGAGGGCAGGATTAAGTTGAACATTGATGCGTCTGTCCTGAGAAACGGTGAGGCGTGTGGAGCTGGTATCTTCAGGAACCATTCTGGGGAGGTTATCCACTGTTTTGGAAACACTTATGGGAAAATGTCTCCCTTGTTGGCTGAAATTCGGGGCCTCCTGGATGGTTTGCTCATATGCAAGCAAAACCAGTGGTTCCTCGTTGATAACGAATCTTGTGAACTTCATTGCTGCTGGAATTTCTCCTTGGTTTCTTAATCCCGTCATTAAGATCTGTCGTTCTGCTTTTGCTTCTGCAATGAGCATCAAGTACATTTCTCGAGTCCAGAATCAGGCCGCCGATTGGTTGGCCAGATGGACTCTTAGATGTACCTAGAAACCTTTTTTCTCCAATTTTTGTATCCCTTCTGAGTTGAATGCGATTCTTCTTCTTGAAGAGCTTGGTTTGGGTTATTTAGCTTAGAGAGCCTGAGTTCTGGTTATAGTGTTTCATTTTTCAGGTAGAGGCGATGTCTCAAGGAAGATGGTTGTTCGAGTTGGCCGGATTCTGATGATCGGAGAAGCTGGAGATATCGCAGTGGTCGTGGCTCGTAAGTTGATGTTTCGAAAGCTGGGTTGGAGATTTTCGAATCAAAAGTTGAGTTTGAAAATTTGTTTGAATCAAGTTTTGAAGGCTGGTGGTTGGAGTGGTTTCGAAGGAGGCGGAGCGGATTGGCTTTTGAGACTCTCTGTTTTGAATTTCGATTTTTAGGGTTATGGTTGGGGTCGATTTGGTACTCTACCAAACGACTTGCAATCCCTATTTTGTGTAATTTCGATTTTATCTCTAAAAGAGTCTTCTACTTTATAAAACTCTTAGTTTAGTCCTTAATAAAGTTGATTATTTTTTATTTAAAAAAAAAGAAAAAAAAAACGGGGATCTCTATATATAGGTAATACTCAAAAGTACAAAAGACATGTAAATCTGAGGACGTAAATCACAGCAAACCAATAAATTACTTCTTCGTTTGGCATGCCGTTTTTCAAGTCCACGTAGTGTACTACAGCATTTACGTAGTAAAATATATATTTTCCCATATATAATGTTAACACTACAAAAAAGAAAGCTATAGATAAAAACTACAAAACAGGTGAACTCGCTCTCAGGAACCGTTTCTCTATATGTATACTCTCAAAATATTGCAACTTCTAGATATGGTTTTACCTCTAAATTTTTGGGAGGTTCTACCCAGAGAGCTTCAACTTTAAATAATGGCAATCTGTTATTTACGAATTTATTCCTTAAGCACAGAGGTTAGCATATAATAGAACTCATATCAACCTCAGGCTCACAGCTATCGATTTTTCAGCCCGCACCGCATTATGTCGAAAAGGAAAAACCTGCATATTGAGACCACACAACTAAAAGGCCTTGTAGCTGGAGTATCTATCACCCTGGACTGTCCCATTAACGGTCGCCTTTCCTCGTCCTCATACATCATAGCTACGAACTCCTCGTAGTTAATTCTTCCATCCTGTACCGAGATTCGTATAATGACAAAATGATCAATACCCACCTTGCCTTGCATATGTATGCTCCTTAATTAAAATGAAAAATATATATATATAAACTTACTTGATCTATGTCTAGATCTGCAATAATCTCCTCTACCGTCCTTTTGTCTCCCATATTATACTTTGTTAATGCTTCTTCCAATTCTTCAACAGTAATATATCTAAATCGTAGAACAAAGACACGGTATAGGTTTGAACAAAAATTACAATGATTGTGCGAAGAAACGGATTCGATGACATTGACAAATAGAAAATTTACCCGCTGTTGTCTTTGTCAAAATACTGAAATGCAGTGTATAAACGCTTCTCTCTTTCTACTCTGTTTACGTGCATAGTGGCTGTTATGAACTCAGTGTGATCGATAACTCCATTTCCATCCAGGTCGGCCTGAGAACAATAAAATTGTTATTTTAGACTGTTAGAAGCTGAAATGTTATTGATAAACCAGAACACATGCACATATTGGAAATGAGTCCTCATAAAATAAGAATCTGAGTCTCTAAATATTCTCAAATAGCTTCTAAGACTGTAATTGGATCTTCACGATGCAGTAGGATATCTCCTGTGTCTGAGTTTTTTCTTATCCGAAAAGAACAAAGAAACTAAACATATAAATTTAGCAGTGGAAACAGGATATTACAATTTTGTGCGAGGGACAACAAAGAAAGCTAAAAATATGATATCTATTTTATGATGAAAAACAATCCAGCGACCAGCAAAAAAGAACACTATAGGTACCACAGAAAAAACAAAAAGAAAAACTCAGTACCTTGGCTCTAACATCATGTTACAAACTAAAATATTAAAGATGTTTCATTATAAAGCAATCATAAGACATACATTTATTAAAAAATTAAGTCTTCAAGGCATTAACTACTTAATACAAATAGGGAATCATTTTAGACTCGGAAAATGATAATTATGTTCCTCAATTTATTTTGACTGTGGTAGGATCTGCGATAAGCAAATAGGAACGTAAAGGTTGAAAACAAAATATTCCCATCGTGATTGGAGCATACGTAGGAGTACAGATAGATATTAAAAAAAGAATATAGGCCTTCAAAATCTACATCGCAGTGACAATGTATCAACATACGATTAATAGTTCTAGCGATCTATGTTTTAACTAAAATTTGAGAGGCATGTTTCCTTTTCAACTAATGTCGTTTTACCTGATTTTAACTTATTATATTTTTTTCAGTATGTCTTCTTGCAATCTTCAAGTAAAGGTTTCAGATACTTTCTTTATTTTATTATTTTATCGCATTCAAGCTATTCAGCTGAAAACACAATTAAAATCAAGAAACATAGGAAAGAGAAATGAAAATTCTCTTACTGCCTCTATTAACTGTCTCACTTCGCTTTCGGAAATTTTGGCATCTAGTTTTGACAGACCAGCTTTCAACTCCTCAAGGGTGATTGTGCCACTTTTATCAGTGTCCATACATTTAAACCATTCCTTCAAACCAAAAATTTCTTCCTCTGAAAGTTTTTCTGCTATAACCTGCAATGAAAGAGACACAAAAATATTACATATGAACTTATTTAATTAGCATTGAGACAATGAAGTTGACAGCAATATTATATGCTGTCATGTAGCAATGGAGGCTGTGAGACAAGCTTTTGGATCTTGGTTCATTATAGGCTCGACTCACTTTAACACTTATATGAAGATTACAGCGATATTAAATCTTCCAGCCGGAGCTTAAGAATAACTCTACATCTCAAAAAGAACATTTAATACCTTTTTCGTATGCTTGTAAGGAACTAGCTAATTGAAAGAAAAGGACGATGGAGACTTTAAGTGCTAAGCAAATTAGTATTGATATATATCATCCCGAAAGAGAATACAAGTAGCAAAAGGACTTTACCCTGAGAGCTACTTTTTTGAGTTTGTTCATGTCGATGAATTGCTTCATTCTTGTCAAAACAGCAATATCAAGAGGCTCATCTGATGCCTCACCATCCTCTCTCAGCCATGGATGATCTGCATACAAATTTTTGGAGATAGTTAGATAATAATATGAACATAGATTGCTACAGTGTATGTTTGTATGTTTCCTGTAGCTATGTGTGTGGTTGTACATCCACAAGTATTTGAGTGTTTCTATCTCCTGTGTCTATAAACATGCAACATATTTGTGATATGCAGTTAATTTCTCCACAATTAAATTGATGATCTACCAAAGAACATGGAACTCACTTAGGACCTCGCAAGCGGATAGCCGGACTTTCGGATCAGATTGTAGCATCTTCTTGACAAGGTCTTTTGCACTGCTGGATATAGAAAGCCAGGGTTCATACGAGAAATCAAGATTCCCTTGAAGAACACTCCGAAAGATAGCCTCTCGAGTTGCTGCATTAAGTCCCAGAATTACTAAAAACATTTATTGGAAAAAAAAGGGATATACATACATAACTTAATCCGTTGCTTGTTTTGATGTCAAGGAAAGAAAACATCTTATATTACTATAAACTAAAGAAAAATTGAGTTCAACTTCTTTGCAATTTCATTTTAGAGTTTGGGATGATATTTGTTATGTAATAGTTAGTTTCTAGAAGCAATCCACCCTTTGTGTTAATTCACCAATATGAGAAAGTAACTTCCTCCATAGTTATTATTATCCGAACATGAAGTGAATTTGATGAAAGATCTGATCATATATGCCTAAGCTGTAGTTTAATTACAACAACTACGACTGTTCATCGTAAGAGACAAGTACCTCCCCGGAATGGTGGGACTCCACTAAGAAGAACATATAATATTACCCCAGCGCTCCAGATATCAGCTTCGGGTCCATATTTACGCAGTAAAACTTCAGGGGCCACATAATACGGACTTCCAGCAGCGACAGTAAAAACATCTCCTGCACTGACAAACAAAATTTCTAGTTTTCATGTCCATTACGAATAAGCTCTTAACAGCTAAGCTAAACAGCGGAAAACTAAGCTGAACAAATAAAATACGAGACATGCAAACAAAAACCCAGGGAAAACCAAGTGGACGTTATACTCTTCTAATCTCTTCCGATTCGAAAATATGGAATTAGGGTTGTTCTCGTGCCAGGCCAACCACAAACTCAAGGTCTTTTGAGCTAGGATGAACCAAATTTTAATACACTTGAGCTTTAGCTTGAAGCTTGAATTTCGCTATAGCGCTTGGATAGCTAGATAAAAAAAACTAATTTCAATCTTGAACATTCCACATACAAAGACAGAGTTGTTCAGGATTCAGCTCAGACTAGTCATATCGGATCAAACCCTTATTTGAGTAAAAAAAATTGTTTAGTTTGACAATGTTTAAGCAATTTGGAATGTTTTTGAGCATGAATATATAAGTTTGGCCCCTCAATGCTCTAATAATAGAAAGAATGGTCAAGCTGAGGGTTTAAAATTTGTTCTTGGACAAGACTAGCCCCATAAATATATGCTAGAGTAATGTATATATACCAATTATCAAACATAACATATAAAGAATTCATCTTTTAGATAAAAAAAAGGTCTACACCTATGTATGTTTGCGAAAGAGCATAAACAATGCAAAATACAAGTAGACACAGAGTCGAAGACGGTATGCATATATATTGTACCTCGTTTAAAGAAAACGGAGAGTCCAAAATCAGTGGCCTTCAAGGGAGAATTTTCATCTTTGGTCAAGAAGAGAAAGTTCTCAGGTTTTAGATCCCCGTGCATGACCCCCATGGAGTGACAGTTATGCACCACAGTCACAATTTGCCTGCATAGATTGGCTGCCGATCTCTCTGAGTAGTGCTTTTTAGCTATGATCCGATCAAACAGCTCCCCTCCCTCGCAGAGCTCCATCACCAGATTCACCGAGTTCCGATCCTCGTATGCTTTCTCTAACTCCACAATATTCCTATATGAAAATGCGGGTTCAGAACAAATTCCAAACCAAAACAAGGCTTTGCTATGAAAATATAATGTAATTAAATGGGAGAATATAGCTACAATTATCAAAATTGTTGGTTTCTTTCTTTGTCTTTCTTACATCAATGCAAAGACAAGGAGGAACTTGCCTTTAATGAGATGCTCATGTCTTTACTTTCAATAACTTCTTGTATACTTCCAGAACTGACTATTATACTAATATAGAAATAGCAATCCAATCCGCAATAATGATATTATGACAAATTTATCTGAAATTTAATTATTTCAAAGCTAATCAGTCCTGATTTTTTTTTATTGAACTAGACAAAAAATCGAGTGGTATACGAATAGAACCAATGCTTGATATCACAAAGATAAGCCACAGAGAGAGAGAGAGAGAGAGAGACAGTACCGGTGGCCGGTGAGGTGGTACATAATCTGAACCTCACGGCGGACTTCATCAATGGCGTCTTTACGGAACAGCCTCCGGGTGTCGATCGACTTGCAGGCGAATTTCTGGTTGGTAAATCTGTTGGTGACGAGATGGGTGACGCCAAACTGACCATGGCCGAGCTCAGCGTGGAAATCATAGGTGGATCGAACGTCTTCGATTGGGCGGCCAAGGATACGCCCGATCGCTGGCGAGGTGGAAGAGGACGGTGGTTGGAAGGGTTTATCGTTGGCGTTACCCATTTGTCTAGTTGAGTCGAATGGGAATGGAAAGTTAGTGAGGAAAAGTCATGAAATTTATCTTTTTTGTTGTTTCCAATTTGGTTATTGATTATAGAAGAAGAGGCACGAGGAACATGAAGTAAATGATTCATGTGTTCATTAATTAATGCATGAGATTGACAACTGTTTTTTCAAAGAGGCAGGCAGCGATTATAAATTTACTTAGTTGTGTGGTCGGTCGTTTTATACCGATGAATAGCGTTTCTATTATTTATAAAATTTGGATCCAAAAAATATTACTGTTATTTGTTTTATGATTTATTTATTGCTATTATTTTTTTATTATATATGATGATGAAACACATAAATACTTTTTTTAAAAAAATCCCCACAATCCTAGGAATTCATTCTTATTTTAATGATAAAATAAATATTCAAACGATACACTAGGTAGAAATATCATTACAGACACTTTTGGAAAATGTATTAATTTTTGACAATTTGTATTGAAATATTTTTTAGATATCTAAATTCATATAATGAGAAAGACGACAATGTTGCATTGTGAAAGTTGTTATAAATACGTTTCACACCTGATATTTTAGGTGTATTCCGCATATATATATATAAACTATTTTATTAAGGTCAGTAATTTATTATTTAGGAACTATATTAATTCACGTTAGCGGATGTATAATTTTTTTGTGTAATCAAATATAACTATGAACACTATGTTTCGTATATATTTAACCAACTTTTCACATATGATTTGGAAATTGTCAAAACGTGGTGTAATCCCACAAAATTGTGTCATTTCATTGACGAATAACCCACAAAATTCGTAGACGAAATGACGGATTTCACATAATGCGTCATCGGTTTGGCGCATTATTTTATTTTCATGTTTTCACACGAACGTATTATATATATTATTTTGACACATATATTACACGAAAAAAGTGAGAATGTAGTCAATACTTATTCTATTCCATTCCAACCATGACTAATTTGTTAGGAATCATATGATGTCTTGGTGTCATGGTAGCAAGATTTAGGCAAAATATTAATTTTAGATGCTCATCATGTTCCAACTTAGACCATGCATACAAAAATCTATGCTATTACTTGCTAAATGTAAGTAATTATAAATACGAAAAAATTTGATTAATCATATTTAAAAATTTGTAGTATAGTCGATGCGAAATGAAGATAACATCATAGGTTTCATAATTAATTTTGTTGTATCCATGATGAATAAAATTAACTGATTCGTCATTACAATAACGAATTATGTTCAGTCATTCTAACTAAAAATCTCTTGGTTTTGTTATGACCTATGTGTGGTTTAGGTGTAGTGGTAGCAAGAATTACGTGTGATAAGTTTAAAAGGTGACTAAAGTAGGAATCTTGGATCTAGTGTATGATATGACTAGAGAGGGAGGTGTGGAGAGAGAAATTAGAAAGAAAATGTATTTAATAATGTTCACCAACCCAGAAAAACGGGGGCTCCCTTATATAGTGGGTGAGGTGCCCCCCACTTATTTCTTTTGTGGTCCTTCCACTTTTACAACTTGGTCCCCCACTTTCCAAACCTTAGGAATATACTTTTCTAACTAATAATAAATGTAACAATAGGACAAATACATTTATTTTACTCAACAATTAATATTTCTAATCTCGAGCTCGGTGATTTATCTCCTCATCAGTAGCCCCCCCAGTCTTCAAGAGCTTGGGAGTGAAGACTTGTTGTAATCCGGCTAGAATAGCCTCTAGTGCTTCACTGCATCGGGAATGGTTCCTTCATATATAGAGATGCGAAAATGCGACTGTATCGGGATTTTCATTTAGCTGCTGGGTATCTCCCGCTCCTCGTTCCCGTGGCTAACGGTCCGTTTTCTCATGACACGTTATGCCTGACCTGTTCTTAGTTCTCACGGTACTTAGGAGAGAAAATCAGTTCTGTTTCTCCTGACTCAATCTTGGGCCATCATATCATGGGCTCCAATTGATGGGCTTAATTCGGTTGAAAATATTAGTTGGCTCATCTGCGAAGCGATCTGTCACCCTCCTTGGCGTTGGTGCACACGTGAGACTCGCTTGAGGAACACGCGAGTTCAGCTGCCGCCGCCGCACGTCTACCAGGCTAACTCGATGATTACCTATCTCTTTAGTAGCTGATGGTGACTTCCACATGTCACTCCCTTATTTGAAGTGTGTCTGATCGCACACATTCCAAGGAGACTCTTCAACTTCCCGTGGCTCTTTTTCTTTGAACTTCCCCATACATAAGGTAGTTAAGGCACAAAGTTGCCTATAGAGAGAGAATCTATTGTGTTTATGAAAAAGAACATCTCAAAGAAAAATCGAAAGCCTAAAGAGAAAAAAAAAACTTGTGTTCGGGTTCATCGATTACGCCAGCATTACTGATAGGGCTAAAGAGTACCGTGCCGCAGGATTAATTTGGGATTATATCAAAAGTCCATATACACTCGTTCCTCCTCCCCACGATCCTGTTCGGTCATCACCCGTACCCGTGGAAATATTTTTTCCTCCAAACCTGCCAGCTGTCCCGAGCCCCGAAACAATTCTTATTTCTTTGATGGATCCTACCCCGAGCCCCCTACCAATTTTTCTGATCACCTGAACACTGAACCATTAACTCCCACTGGTGGTTTAGCCCTTCATTCTTCTCCCGACCAGCATTTAAAAAAAGATATCGATCCAAGTTCCTTACAATGGGCGATTCTAGTGCATCATCCACACCCGAAATGGTACAACTAACCGATAATATTGCCGGTGTCCGGGTAGGTGTTAACACCACTGCTACTCCTCGGGGTGTTGCTCAAACAGACGCTGATCGTCAGAGATCAGAAATAGAAGCTTTGGAAAAGCTGCAAGAGAGCGACCCCAAGCATAAGCGCATCAGTAGTAGCTCAAGTTTTGTGAACCCTGCCTCGATCAAAGCCAAAATCGTTGCTCGTTCCAAAATTTTGGAGGTAGTTGACCCCATCGACACCGAAGAGAAGAAGACTGTTGTTGACAAAACCCCAGAGGTGGCCGCCGAGGTCAATCCAGAAGTTTGTCCCATAGAGGGGCACCAAGCAGAAGAAGAGATTGTCGCCGAGGATGAGGGGGTTGTGGTTGTTGTTCCTCCCAAAGAGCCTCTTCCTCATTAGATCGAGGCAATGATAACGACGACTTATCATCGGTCCCTATGCAGGGACAACGTCATTAATTTGTACGAAGGCAAGTACCTATATTATACTCTTAAGGAACAACCCGAGCTACTGATCCGGTGGGGCATACCAAAGAGTAAAAGTACGTTTTCTCGTTTCTGGGGAAACACCATTACATGTTAAGTGCCGGGAGATAGTTATTTTTACCGATCTTTTCAACTGGGGTCTCAGAATCCCTCTAGACCTTGAGATTGTGAGGTATTTCAAGGTTATTGGTCTTTGCCCGTCCCAGTTGACTCCCAACACTTTCTACACGCTAATGTCCTGCATTACGGCCTCCCGGTTGTCTGGCCATGTCATGCCGACGGAAGAGTATATCGCTATGATCGGACTTTCTAAATCGTTAAAGTTACATTTCTTTTACTCTTCTTTGGGAAATACCTAGAAGATCGTAAACAATTTATTGGAAGGTGACAAGTCATGCAACCATCAATTCGTTTTCGACAGCAGTTTTTGGGAAAATGGACGACCCTATACTCCTGAGAACCCGAGGCGGCTGCTGTGCACGTGGATTCATGACGGTAATATATCATCAATTTTATATATATATACCTGAACCGTTATTTCAGTCTGCAAGGACCATATTCAGGAGCTAAACAATGATTACTTTGAAGATACTAAGTTAACCTTCCAGGTGTTGAAAGACTATGCTCGGAAGAACTGGGGTCGGGCATTCCATAGATGCTTCAAGAATACCAACTTGATAATGAGCAACCTCTGGCGCTACTCTAACGAGCCCCTGACCATAGAATAGTTACGCCAACCACCCAGTTTGGTGGGCTTGGTATGCTGGAAAGGTTAATTATAAGGAGGAGGTGAAAAAGAAACGGAAGAAGTCTGTGGCTGATGGTAATGAAGCCAAAAGGCCAAAAGCAACAAAGAGAAAGATGGATGCTAAGTTAGGGGCGGTCGGGACGGTTCTTCCGCTTGGTGAGAATACTACAATTCCAGCTCTCTTCGAGCAGTATGGAGAGGGTGCCAAGGCCGGAGATCTTGTTGCGCCAACAGCACTATCGGCAGAGAACGCCACTGTTGTGGTGATCACCAATGAGGATGAAGTTGGTGAGCTCACCCAGAGAATCCCCTCTGATGTCAAGAGAGCTGACGGAGCCTCATCTAGCGGGACTAAACTTCCCGTGCTTTTGATACCTAGAAGCCCAAATACTTTTGCCTTGCAATGCAATGATGTCTTATCTCTATTACTTTATAGCATGATTGTACCGTTAGCTATGAAAGATAGATAGGCGGGACACCTGAGCCAAGACTTGTCAGACACCGAGGAACGAATAGCTGAGTTGGAGACAGAGCTGAAAGAGAAGGACGAGGGCAAAAAGCTTCTGGAGGATAAGGCTAAGAGCACGGAAGAGAAAGCGTCAAAATCCAATGCGGCCCTGACATCTCTTCAAGCAAATAAAAATTCCATAAGCTCCTCTCTTTCGCGAGTCAGGAAAGACCGTGACAATAAAGGAGGTCATTTGGCAGCACTGAAAATCCAGAATCAGTTTCTCCGCCACTTGTTGGTAAATAAGACCAAGGAAACTAATGAGCTTCGGGATCTTGGCAAAGCTGAAAATGCAAGTTTAGCCGCCAAGTGTAAAAATATAATGGAGAGGGAAGTGGCCAATGGTAAAGCTGCTTACGTTTTAAACCTACATAGCCAGTTTCCCGACCTGCCACTGGGCTCGATGTGGTTGGTTGTTCCAGAAGAGGATCGCCCGCCCGGTGTTGTTTGTGAAGATGAGGAAAAAGATGAGACTGATATGTCAGATACTGATCCCGACGATGAATTTGCTTGAATTTGTTTGTTGTAGTAACTTTTTTTTGTAGTTCTCGCCTGCGGAGGCATATTTGGTAGAGGAACTAAAAAATGTCGTTTGTTGTGTTATAACTGTTTGTTCTCCATCAAAGGATGTTGGGATAAAAATGTGGACCAACTTTATAACTGAATTTTAGGTTCGGGATAAACATAGATCAACTTAACTCTGTGCTAACTTGTGGATCAGTTAAAATCGAAAAACCGGTTAAGGTTTGGTAAAATATGTAGATCAATTTATCAATTGAAAATTTCCTTTTTTTAGATGGGAAAATTTGTAGATCAGTTAAGAACTGAAAACCCGATTAAGGTTCGGTATAACATGTAGATCAATTTGACAATTGTAAATTTCCCTTTTTGAATCGGGATAATTTGTAGATCAGTTAAAAACTGAAAAACCGGTTAAGGTTCGGTATAACATGTACGTCAATTTGACAATTGACAATTTCCCGTTTTGAATCAAGATAATTTGTAGATAAGTTAAAAACTGAAAAACCGGTTAAGGTTTGATATAACATGTAGATCAATTTGACAATTGAAAATTTCCCTTTTTGAATCAGGATAATTTGTAGATTAGTTAAAAATTGAAAAACCGGTTAAGGTTCGGTATAACATGTAGATCAATTTGACAATTGAAAATTTTGGACTACCGAACTCAAGGATTACGTCTATCAACTCGTCAGTTGATGGAATTTACTTTAATAACGCATCCGTAATTTTAAAGGCAAAACAAGTAGATTAAATTGATCAGTTTACATCCATAGATGCCTTATTAAAACCTCATCGTGCCACCAAGGTAGGAAAGAGTGCACCCCCGATCAAAAGTTTTTACAAGTTCTAATTAATCATAACAGAAACTGAAAATGTAATCCAAATAAAATCTTTAAATGCTCAACATTCCAAGGGAGTCTCAAGAGTCGCCCATGCTTGTCTTGGAGCCTGTAGGTGTCGTTCTTGACTTTCTTCACGACTTGATATAGACCTTCCCAATTTGGTGTGAGTTTACCGAGGATTTTGTCCTTAGTGTGCAGAAAAACTCTTCTCAAAACCATATCTACGACCTTGAACTCTCGTCGACGAAATCTTGACGCATATCGACTCCTCATCGAGGTTTGGTAGTGTAGTGAATTTAATTGTGCTCGAATTATCTTCTCCTCTACCAAATCAAGATCCAAAGATCGGTCGTCTACATTCCTGTTCTCGTCATACTTCCCGACCCTGAAGGAGCGGAAAATTGTCTCGGCATGGGTTACCGCATCCGTTCCGTAAACCATAGCGTAAGGTGATTCTTGAGTTGTCGTCCGGGGAGTTGTGTGGTAGGCCCAAAACACTCCCTGCAAATAGTCTGGCTATTTGCCAGCTTTTCCTCCTAAGTTTTTCTTGAGTCCGTCTGTAATAGTCCGATTTGTGACCTCGACCTGTCTATTCGCCCGCGGCTAGAAAGGTGTAAAAAAAATTGTATGATTCTATGGGAAGAGCAAAAAGACTTCATTTCATTTCTATCAAACTACGGTCCGTTGTCCATGATGAGTCTCTGGGGAACCCCATATCTACAACAGATGTTTGACCATATGAATTTGATGATATCTTTAGTCTTCGTTCTTGATAATGGCTCGGCCTCGACCCATTTGGAGAAGTAATCCACTGCAACTACTATCATCTGCCTTCCGCCAGATGCCATCGGTAATGGCCCTACCAGATCAATTCCCTATCGGTCAAAATGGAGGCCCTCTGAGATTGATTCCAGGAAAACAATAGACGTATGAATTACGTTTGCGAACCTCTGACAAGTATCTCATGTTTTCACTATGTTTTTCGCATCGACAGTTACGATCGGCCAATAGAATCCTGCAAGGAAAACCCTTCTTATCAATGCTTTAAAGCCGCAATGAGCAGCCCCTTCTCCGTCGTAAAGCTCAGACAAAATTATTTGTGATTCGTTCATTCCCAAAAATCTCAATAACGGTCTACTAAAATATTTCTTGTAAAGTAAATCTCCCAAAAGTACATATCCCCGCGCTTTGTTTTGTATTGTTCTTGCCGATGCTCTGTTTTGTGGTAAGGAACCCTCTGCTACGAAGTTTATAATATCTCTTCTCCAGCCCAACAAAGCTATCGAAGATATCGGGAAAGCGATTTCGGGTTGATTGTCAAGCTATGTTCTCTTAATGATTGAAGGATTTTCCTGAGTTATTACCAATGGATAATTGTTCGAACAAGACGCTGATGCGATGGATTCCGCGATCATGTTTTCAACTCTGGGAATGTGCTCGTAAGTTACTTTTGTAAAAGAGGCAGCCAATACGCGCAGTGCAGCCAGATACTGAACCCGATGCTCTTTTCTGGCTTCTAATGCACCCAACGCTTAGTTTATTAGTAATTGAGAATTACTAATGAGACATACATGTCTGGCGTTACATACTTGATCAAATCTCAAACCAGCTAGCGCGATCTCGTATTCAGTCTCGTTATTGGATATGGTGAAACCGAAACAGATTGCCTGATGCATGATTATTCCGAAGGTGTGGTTATCTGCACGCCCGCCCCACATCCGCTGACATTTGATCCTCCATCGGTTCTGACTACCCATTCCTCTGGTCTACTGTAGTCGGGAAATTCCACTTCTTTTGGTCGGCTCGAATGAAACTCCACCAAGAAATCAGCTAAAGCTTGGCCTTGTATAGATGTTTATGGCTCAAAATCAATATCAAATTTGCCCAATTCGACCAACCATTTGGACATTTGTCCAAATATGCTTGGTCGTTGCAGTACGTATTTGAGAGGAAAGGATGTTTTGACAACTATCGAATGATCCTGGAAGTATGGTTGCATTTTTCGCGCCGCGGTAACTAGGGCCAAAGCTATCTTTTCAAGCTTGAGATATCTTGTTTCTGCATCTAACAAACTTTTTCTTACAAAATAAACTACTTTAGGAATGGCCCTTGACTCGCTAACCAAAGCTGCACTCACTGCATAATTAGAAACCGCTATATACAAAAACAAAATTTCTCCCTTCAGGGGCTTTGTTAAAAGGTTCGGGGATGACAAGTAATTATTGATCCCTACAGCCTCGTCGCAAGCTGATGTCCACGCGAAGGATTTAGCATTTCTCAGAACCCGAAAAACGGGGCACACTTATCAGAGGAACGAAATATAAATCGATTTAAAGCTGCCAACCTGTTAGTCAGTATCTGAACTTCTTTGACATTCCTCGGAGATGCCATGCTAGTCAAATCTTGCAACTGGGTCGAGTATGCTTCAATCCCTTTTTCGCTGACTAAGAAACCTAAAAACTTTCCTGACCGAATGCCGAAATAGCATTTCTCAGGGTTTAGCTTGAGGTTTATATCCCTTAGGCTATTGAAGGTTTCTCTCAAACCAACAAGATGGTTATCGTCGGTCTCACTTTTGACGAGCATGTCATCAATGTAAACTTTCACGTTTCTCACGATCTGCTTCTCGAATGCCTTGTTTACTAATCTCTGATACGTTTTGCCTTTGTTTTCCAGGCTGAAGGGCATGACCTTGTAGTAGTATAGCCCTCGCCCGGTTATTAAAGTCGTGCTTTCTTGGTCGGTCGGGTATAACTTGATCTGGTTGGATCCTACGTACACATTTATAAAAGAACGTAACTTATTTTATGTCGTTGAATCAACCAACTGATCGATTATCGACATCGGAAACGGATCTTTGGGGCATTCTCTATTGAGGTCCATGAAGACCACACATATCCTCCACCTGCCATTTTTCTTTTTTACCAGAACAAGGTTGGAGGTCCACAGTGGATATTTTGACTCTTTGATGTGCCCGACGCACCTTTCAACTTCCCATAATATAATCTATGTTTTTTCTGGTGAAAAGCCCCGACGCTTCTATGAAATATGTCATACGTTTCGGTTAACTGCTAAACTGTGAATAAATTAGATCATGTGGAACCCCGGTTACATCTTTCAAACATAAAGCGAATAAATGTAACCTTTCCTCTAACAATGAAATCAACTTATCCCAAAAGTCTGGTGATAAATTGGTTCTGAGCTTCAAGATTTTTCCTTCTGTAAACTTGTAATTTTCACACTCTTCATCGGTAATTAGCAGGTTGGGGGCTTCTCGGGGATCGTCTACCGGTAGTGACCCCAAAGGAACCCCCACTAATTGCTAGTCTTTTGCTTGTACCATTTCTTGGTCTCCTTTTGGTGCTAGCGCGACACGGTAGCATTCTCAGGCTGCCTTCTGACTACTTCTCACGACTCCTACATTGTTGCTGGCCACGTATTTTAAACACTGATGAATTTTAGATGTCACCGCGAGCATTCGTGATAGCCATGATCTGCGAAAAATTGCATGATGCGAAGAAGGCGCATCAACTACCACGAATAGCACCGTGACCTTCTTTTTTAACGATCCGCGGCCGAGCTACACAATGCCTTCAAATTCGCCAATTACCATTGCTGTTGACCCTCTGAACCCAACAATAGTCTGATCTGACCTTGAAATTACTGGCAGTTTCTTGAACTGGGAAAAAGTAGACGAAAAGATTATATTCGTGGAACTTCCAGTGTCTACAAGTATGCGGCAAACTTCCTCTCCCTCGATTGTCACCCCAATTACGACAACGTCTTCATGAGGGTCTGCTATATCCTTCATATCATCGTCGTCGAAGTACATGATTGGTGATGGACTCCCGCGCAGATGAGGAGATGTCCGAGACTCCAACTGAGTTGCCAGATTCACGATGTGTCGTTTTCAGTAAGAATTGGTAATCCCTACTATGGAATCGCCTTTAAAGATCGTCAGAGACTCAAAAAACTGATAGAGACTACTTACCTTCTTCCGATCCTCCATAACTTCTTCTTTGATGATCCCAATAACCCTTCGATTGACGTTGGGATCTAGGTATTCCACATATACATCAAAGAGATTTGTCACCTCTATTATGGCCATGATCGTTTTCGGTTTCTGCACTGCCACTATTTCTTTTGACGTAGTTCCTTGTTGCGCCCATTTCTTCATGTAATCAAGCAACTTCCCATTTTCCACTAGCATCTGCATTTCGTTTTTTAAAGAGATACAATCCTTTGTGTCATGCCCTACGTCTTCGTGGTATCTACAATATCGATTATTCCTGCTCTCCCGAGGGGTCGGGATGGGAAATGGTCTTCGGTAGATTCCACTTTTTTGTCTTCTTGTAGATGGTCAACACACATTCGGTCAGGTCGGCAAAGTAGGCGGGTCTGATCCACTTGTTGGAAATTGGTCGGGTGACCACTTGATTGTTATGCTTGACCTTCGGTACTTGGGATGCTTGGGTTTTGATTGGGTTAGGCTGAGTGCCTAGGGGAAGTGTGTTAATTGGTTGAGGTTGCGGGACATAGGTAGACTGAGTATTCTACTTAGTAACGATCGAGGCCTGCGCGCTCTGCTGGATTTAGGCTGCAAGTTCAGACACCTCTGTCTCCTCAATTAATATCTGTTTTTCCACCTGAGCCAAAAAGGAGAAAAAGGTAAACGCCTGGTTTTTAGTCACAGTTTACTTCATCGGTCCCGGAAGCAGTCCTAACCGGTACCCTGTTAATGCCATATTTTCTTTGCAATGGTCGAGATCTGTTTTAGCATCAATAAAACGCCTCGTATAATCCCTGAGGCTTTCTTCCACCTTTTGCCTGGAGTTGAAAATCGTGTCTCCATATGCTCGGAAGCTCTTGCTTCCAACAAAATACATGCCGAAACATCACCTAGAACATCCCGAAGTTTTTAATGCAGCCTTGCGGCAACCTGTTGTACCGTTTGGAGGCCCGATCTTTGAAAGTCATTGAATAAGCCTGGCATAAAATCTTGTCATCATCGTCGAAACTTAACATAAAGTTTTTGAAGGCCTCAAAATGATTATCTGGATCCTTCTTCCCGTTGTACTTTTCCAGGTTTGATATGTCAAATCTTTTCGGGAGATGTCCGCATAATATTTCATCCGACAATGGATATGCTCTCCAATTAATTCCAAATCCAAAAGTGCCACCACCGAGGCCTTCAGTGGGAATCTCGTACAATCCCTTATTATATGGATTGATTAACTGGCTGCTAACCCTGTACCTGTATGTTTGGCTTCCCGAAGATTTCCATTGAACTTGAGGCAATACTACCCGTTCTTCCTTACTTGCTGTCACCATTTCCTCTTTCTCATGAGAGTTTGGTGTTCTTTTTTTGTGTTGTCCCTCTTGTGTTTTGGAGAGTTGAACACCCTTGCTCTATTGCGTTGGGATATACTCTTCCTTGTCAGCTTATTGCGTCTGATTCTACGCCGATATTCTCTACCTGAGGATTCATCAGTAGTGAAATCGGTGGAATCGTCCAGATCCTGTTTTGAAGGACGCTTAGTCCTTCTTTCTGTTTCCCGAACTGGTTTGAGTTCCTGATGGCCTCGGCCATGGAAATTGTTCTTGTTTCGATTCTCACCCGAAGAGTCTTCTCTGTCAGTGTCAATCATATGTTCCTTGCCTTTTCCTTCTCGGATCCTTTTTTCGTTCAACACTTTTTCCTTTTCAGCGTTCAGCTTCGCAATCTCTTCCATTAGTTGTCTTCTTGTCATGATTAGAGTTGATCGCTTATCCCGACCCTGCCCATAATGGTCATGGTCGAGAAGTCTCTCGCCTTCAGATAGTGACCCAACTCGGGTTGAAATTCTCCCGATCCCATCCCCAATCATTTTATCGTTAATATTTTAGTTAGATGTGGTTTTGAGGAAAACATATGACCTTCAGGTATCACTCTTTCCCACAGACGGCGCCAATAATAAGTTTAAAAGGTGACTAAAGTAGGAATCTTGGATCTAGTGTATGATGTGACTAGAGAGGAAAGTGTACAGAGAGAAAGTAGAAAGAGAATGTATTTAATAATTCCCACCGACCCAGAAAGAGAGAGGCTCTCTTATATAGTGGGTGAGGTGGCCCCCACTTATTTCCTTTGTGGTCCTTCCACTTTTACAACTTGGTCCCTCACTTTCCAAACCTTAGGAATATACTCATCTAACTAATGATAAATGCAACAATAGGACAAATACATTTATTTTACTCAACAATTAATATTTCTAATCTCGAGCTCGGTGATTTATCTCCTCATCAACGTGAATTACTAAATTTAGGTGTTTGTTATTATCGATTTCCAACCTAGGCCATGAATACAAAAATGTTCGTGAAACATACAGAAACCCTATATAATCTATATGCAAAACATGCAAAAAGTATAATGCAAAATAAATTAGAAATAACATATGTGAAACCTTCGCAATGAATATCGCCAAACCGAGGATGAATGAAACTAATTACTTCGTCAATGAAATAATGAATTATTTTCAACTATTTCAACCACAAATTTGTTGGTTATGTTAGGACCCATGTGCTGTTTTAGTATCGTGGTAATAATATATAGATAAAATGTTGACTTTAGATGCTTGTTCTTATCGTTTTCTGACCTATACCATGAATACAAAAATTGACGCTATTACTTGTGAAATCTAGGTAATTATAAGTACAAAACATTGATAAAATTATATGGAAAAAATTATAGTATAGTTGGTGCAAAACGGGGATGATATCATATGTGTTGTATGAAACTGGTGTACACAAGGATTGCGATGTTCGGAAGACTTTTACCTCTAAAAAAATCGATTGTTCACCACATTTCAAAGATTTAACAAAAAAAAGTTTATGATTCATCAACCTACCGTTAAGGATACAATCTCCAAATTTCACAGACTGCGTGAAAGTTGACAAACCAGCTGCAAAGACGAAGATAAAGATTAATTCTTGTTAGCTGAGGGTCTTACTTCCAACCGAGGGGGTTTCCAAACCGACGGGTACTCAAACCGAAGGGTATTTAAACCAAGGGGTCTAAAATCGAGAATCCTTAGACAAGAATCTTAGAGATGATGCTTCGTTAACAAATGGTCTTTAAACAAGGATCTTGAAGATGAAGCTTCTGTAACTGTAGGATTTGAAATCGAAGGTCCTTAGATAAGGATCTTGAAGATGAGACTTCTATAACCAAAGGGTTTCAAAACCGAAGTGTATTTAGACGATGGGTCTTCGAGATTTTGAAGGACTAACACGAATTTTATTGACAAAGACGAGCCTTCGCGCTTTTTCTAGAGCTCGTCTTGAAATGGGGATGTTGAATCGTTAGTCAGTTCAACTATCTATCAGTTAGCCTAGTTAAAATGGTTAGTAGGAAGAAAGAATTATTAATAGATAGTCATAATAGTAGTTTGATTAGTTAAGATATATATCTTACTACACATGTATAACTATAATACATAATTAATGAAGCTCTATTCTCTTCTTATTTTCTCCATTTTGTCTCTATCTTTAATTCTTAGTGGATTCAAGACTCCAATAGTTATAATCATTAAGAATAAGATCCATTTAGTCGTCTTTGATTATACGATTAAAAAATTAAAGACTGAGTTCAAATTTAAATACCTGTTAAATAGCTTGAATCCATATCCATTCTTACTAAAAAAAACCTTTATCAAATTTAATTTTTTCATTAGGTAGGATTATCATTGTCTAATATAAATTGTAAAGCTACATAGAAAATTAAAAGCATTTTTAGATTTTAACAAGTATACCCCACAAATCTTTTAATATTCATGTTGAATTATTATCTTAACTACTTGAACTCTCAAAAGTATCAACCAGATAAACATCCAAACTTTTATTTTTACGCGATCGGTTACAGGCAATTGTGGTACCAAAATAAAAAAATTAGAAAAGAAGAATTTATAAAACTTTTAGTGGTTTGACGGGGTTGGAAAAAGAAGGAGATACTGGGAATTTTATTAAAATTTTCAGGGGTTAGACCGCGCCGGAAGAAAAAGAGAATTATGAATATTGAAATGAGATAAATCCAAAGGGCGGCCCCTGCTTGGCCTTATAGATAAGGGCCATTCTAATATGAATAACTAAGAGATAATATATTATTATTTTTTCTCACTGTTCTTCCTCTCAAAAAGAAAAAAAACTTTAAGTTCGTAAGCTTACTTTGTAGACAAAATAGTTTCTCTAAGTTCAATTAAGAAGGAAATCAACCCCTCCAATACATGCAACAACTTGTTGCTCAAGACCAGGTGTTCGTAAATCTAGTATTTGAAGATGCACCGATGAGTCTAAAGATTGAAGACGGAACAGGGAATCAGACGAAAACTTCAAGGCTATCATATGCTGACATGTTGAAGAAGAACACTGGGAAGATAGATCCAGAAGTTGCTAGGAGGAACAGTACAGGATTCGTTCATGCAAATGTCACATGCAGAGTTGAGAAAGACTACAAATTCGTCAAATTTGACGAATTAGATAAGTCTACTCTTTCTTCTTTAGCAAAAATTACTTTAATTTCAAAATTTCATATGGATCGCCTACTGTCACAGATTTTAGTGATTTCTTGGAAACCTTTAGGTTCATAGGTAAATACAGTATCTATAAATGGGAGTATAGGCACATTTTCGTGGAATTTGATAACATAGATGATTTTAAAACATTCTGGAAACGAACAGTTAGAACTATAGACCAATTCTCCTTTAGAACTCTTAGATGGACCACTGACTTTAACCCCAAACGGGAGTCCCCTTTGACTCCAGTTTGGATATCTTTCCCTAAGATTCCTGAAATGATGTACAACACAGACACAATTGAACATATTGCAAAGGCAATTGGCTTGCCTTTGTCAATATGGATACCCAACAGAAACCGTGCAAGCTTTAATCTTTGTAAATCTTGGACAATAGTAGATACCTCAAGTCTCCTTTCCCAAAGACTTTGGATAAGCTTTGGTGATCGAGACGGATTCTGGCAAGATGTCATTTATAATGACAAACCTGTCTATTGCAAAAACTGTAGACATCTAGGCCACAGAGAAAGTTCTTGTAAAATGGATGAGTTAAAATCAAAAGATAACCAGTTAATAACTAAAAAGGTGAAAACACATAAGGAGAAATGGATTCCCAAGTTGAAATCTGTAGTGGTGTCTTCAAATAATAGTCTGAATATGCCTAGTGAACTGAATCAACATGTAGAGAATAATCTGAAAGACCAAATTGAGAATGATTATAATAACATAGAATTAACTTTGCCTAAAAGAATAAATGTATGGTCTTTAATCAAAATAATAATCCCCCTGATATTAATGATAGTGATGTCATTGAGGCTATACAATCCATAAACTTAAGTAGAACTTTTAACATTTTGAATGAGGATACTTTTTCTGATAAAGACTTATATGAAATATCTAGTGATAGACAAAACTTAAGTTTACCACATTATCCAATAGCTAAACAAACAGATAAGATTGAACAAAATAATCATAGAAAAGCTAATAAAATAAAGATCAAAAGTCTGAAAAGTAATCTCATTAACAAGCCAATAACCTTTAAAGGATCTGTAAGATCCTCAAAAAATATGAAAAAAATGACAGTATCTTTTTAAATTGGAATGCCAGAGGTGTTGGAAACCTAAACACTATTAGAAGAATAAAATATATAGTTAAAAAGTTCTCAATAGATCTCATAGTTCTTGAAGAACCTATGATATCTATTGATAAAATTGAAAAAACTTATAAAAATTTGGTTTTGATCATTTTTTGGTAATACAAATAATAAAATATGGATGTTTTGGAGAAACTCATACAAAATCGATATAGTTTTAGAAGCTGACCAACTTGTTCATACTATAGTACACCATTCTTACTCTTTGAAAGAGTTTTTGGTTACCATAGTATATGTAAATTGTAATAGAAGAATGAACCTTTGGGACCAACTGAGAAACTTGTCCAATAACAAAAACAATGAACCCTGGCTTGTTGTGAACAACTTAATTGTGCTACACTGTGTATGAATTTAATGGAGGATTTTAATAATATGATCTTAGACTGTAAACTTGAGGATCCAGGATTCTCGGGTTCAAATTTTACATGGACAAACAACCATAAGTGGGAACGACTAGATCGAGTCTTACATAATGATAACTGGAGAGAGTATTTTGATATAACTAGGGTGAGGCATCTGGCCAGAACCGGGTCAGACTACTCACCCTTAATAATTTTAGTCTTATCTGTGTCAACTGAACAAAAGCCACCATTTAGATTTCAAAATATGTGGTTAAGTCATCAAAATTTCATTCCAACAGTTGGAAATAATTGGAATACCCCAATAGATACATCACCTTTTACCAACTCTTACATTCATTTATTCTGGTTTAAGCTTAGAATTTTAAAAAAACCATTTAAAAACTTGGAATAAAGAAGTATTTGGTAACACTTTTTATTGTATTGAAAAAACTGAAGAGGAAATTGAAATAATTGGAAGAATATTAGAGTTATCTTATTCAATAGAAAACAATAGGAAAATTTATGAGTTAAAGGCCAAACACTTAGTTCTACTTGCTAGGGAAGAGACATATTGGCAACAAAAGAGTACCTCCAAATGGTTAAAAGATGGAGATAATAACACTAGAACATTTCACAACTTTGTTAAAAAGAAAATATGTAGAAACAGGGTAAATGAGATCATTGATAATAATAACATATTAGATGAACAAAATTTAATAGGTGTTTCGGTTGTTAATTACTTTCAAGAACTATTAAATAATAAAACTGATGATCCTGTCCCTGATTTTCCATCTGACATTATACCAGAATTAGTTACTGACCAAGACAATAGATCATTGTTAGCTGAGCCTAAAATAGAAGAGACATATATAGCTATTAAGATTTTTAATAGTTGTAGTGTATCTGGAGTTGATGGTTTCAACTCCAGATTCTATATAGAATGATGGTCTATAATTAAAGTAGATCTAGTTAATGCAATCTCTAATTATTTTAGCAAACCTAGCTTCCCAAAAGGAATGTTTGCAGCCTCTATATGTTTAATACCAAAGAAAAACCCTGCTAAGACATGGTTTGACTTTAGACCAATTAGTTTATGCTCTGTTTTCAACAGAATAATATCTAAACTTATAAATAATAGATTACTAATATTACTGCCCGAACTAATTTCAAAAGAACAAGGGGCATATGTCCCTAATAGAATTATACATGATAACATTTTGATTACACAAGAGCTAGTTCATGATTTAAACAAAGAACAGAGGGATAGTAATATTATAATCAATTTGGATATGAAAAAAGCTTTTGAAAAATTAAACTTTAACTTTATATATCAAGTAATACAATCATTTGGCTTTAATAGTAAAGTGATCAATTTAGTTAAAAATAGCATTCAACATATCCAATACTCTATGATTGTAAATGGCATAACATATGGGTTTTTCAAATCTTCAAATGGAATCAGACACGGGAATCATTTATCCCCCTCTATTTTCATATTAGCTGAGGAATTTTTAACCAGAGGAATTAATAAAAACATATCTCTAGATCCTAACTTAACTTACAAAACTAGAGGATCCTTAATTATAAATTGCTTAGCCTTTGCAGATGATGTCCTATTATTTCTAAATGGCTCAATTAGGAATCTAAAAAAGATAAGTAACTTTATGAATACCTATCAAAGTTTATCTGGTCAACAAATCAACTTACAGAAAACTACTTTTATAGTTCCATCTAATTTAACTAGACAACATATTAGGACTCTTGAACACTTACTTGGTTTTAATCATAGTTCATTACCTTTCAAACACTTAGGTATACCAATATTTCTAAAGAATAAAACCACATATTATGATGAAATCATTAATAAGATCAGAACTAGTATAGAATATTGGAACTCTAAGTCATTATCGTTTGGTGGCAGACTCATTTTGATCAATTCAGTCTTGCTGACTTATCCCTTTTATTATATGCAGTGTATCACAATAACAAAAAAAATAATTAACAGAATTAAAAAACTTCTCAATAAGTTCATATGGGGTCACACTGAGAATAATAAAAATATAATATGGACTGACTGGTCTAAATTATGCAAACCTTTTAGTGAGAATGGCATAAACCTTAGAGACCTTTCAACAGTTCAAGAAGCTTTGTCACATAAACTGTGGTTTAACTTTAGAGAAAATAATACTCTATGGGATAACTTATTAAATAATATAACTGCTCTAAATTACATCCCTTACAAGTTTTTCCTAAGCAATCAGACTCTAGAATATGGAAAAGAATGTTAAAGGTTAGAACTGAAGCAGAAGAAAACATATTTTAGGTAATTGGGAAAGGAAATGTAGACTTTTTCTTAGATAAATGGCATGATTCTAGAACCCTAATTCAATTAACTCCTAATATATCAAACACTTGGTATACAAAAACTAGGGTGAATGAATACTGGACTAATTTCTTATGGAACATGACAAAAATTAAGAATGACGTGATCTTTGATTCTTAAATTAACAAGATAGTTAAGATTCAAATTAATCATAACAATGATGACTTAATCATCTGGAAACTATCTCCAGATGGTAAGTTTAATCTTAAACTCACTTGAAATAATAATAATAAAATGTTCAATCTTTTTTCAAAAGTCAAATCTGGAACAAATTTACACCAAAAAAATGTTCAATTACCTTGTGGAGAGTTATAAACAACTTAATATCAATAGACACTGAAATTCAACATAGGGGAATTAGTTTAGTTTCCAAATGTCAGTTCTGTCCAGAATGTGAAACATTAAATCATTTGTTTGTCTCCTGTCCAATTGCATGTAATGTCTGGTTACATTTTTCTAATATCTTTAACATAGCAATAGGAAAGCATATGACAATAAATCATGTTATAAATAAATGGTTTTCTTCTACATTGTATAAGACTCATATTAAACAATAATACCATCATTGATAGTGTGGTCAATTTGGATAGCTAGAAACAAAATGAAACATGATGGTCTGATTAGTACTGATAGATCGATAATTAAGCAAGTCAAATATATCTTATCTACTTTATGGTGAGGACAATTATCGCCTGAGGGTAGGCTTGTAATTTGTTTGATGTTTTAAGGAAGTATGTGGGTGTTTTGTGTTTAGAGTAGAGAGTAGAGGGAGAATTAAGCTGGCTGGTTGCAGTTAATTTTCATTACCCATATTTAATGCTGGTGGTTGGGTATTTATACCCTTACACTTGGGCCCTTATGGGCTTTCGGGTCATGTTTAATGGACCCAGGTCATGTTTAAAGACCCATGAGCTCTAAGTAGGAGAGCAAGTAGCTTAGTCGAGAAATGTTTAGGTTTTTTAGTACTTTTGTCATAGTTCGAACAGTCCTATTGGCTAAGTGTTCAAAGTGCTCTGTCCGGTCCGGAGGGCTAGCTCACGATCTGTCCCTGTCCGGGGAGCAAGCAGAATTCAGACTCATCAGGAGCCCCTTTTTTAGGTGTTTGTCCAAATTCCTTTGTCAAAAACCTGAAAAACAGTCCGACGTCAAGGGTGGTTTGAATCCGGACAGGTCTGCCAATTTGGGCTATGGGTTTATCCGGACTGATAAAGCTTCATGAATCCAAAACGGTTTTTGCCAGAGTTCGTGGGACACGTGTTACTTTCTGGTTGGTTGCTTCAGCCGTTTTCCACCTTGAATTTCGAACCCACCTTCTTCGAAAAGCAACCTCTTAATTAAAGGTGGTGACATCAGCGCCGTCTTTAATCATTACCAATCTTTTCGAATTCTCCTAGGAATCAAACTCTTTTTTCAGATTTACTATAAATTCAAACACACTTTCTACTGTTTTACCATCTCTCTCAAATTTACTCTGCACTATTTTCTTAAAGCTTTCTCTCTCTAAAGCAAAAAACTTACCCAGATAGTTTATGTTTACAGCGAGGAACGCACTGATCAAAGGCAGGTGGCTCAACCTTTCTGAATTAGAGAAGGCACAAAAAGTCGAAAGGGAAAGACGAATAGCAGCACGGTTACCCATTTCGCATGTTGATAGACCAATTACTTCTGCCAGAGAGTCAGATCAAGGCTCTTCTTCTTCTATAGGCATCAAGCCAAGAAATTTATTCCACACTAATCTCTCTCCCATCGTCTCTGGTTCTTCGGTTCAAGAATCAGAACCCACTGTCGAGCCAGGGGTAACTGTCACCAGTTTTAAAAAACCCTCACCCTTTATAGCAATGGGGTCAGATTCAGAGCATTCCCCTCTAAAGCTAGTTGACCGGAGAAAGGGTCGGTTGGTCAAGGGGCAAGCCTCTAAGAACACTCCCTCAAAGTCGGGGGCAAAAGACAGCAGCACTGGGTCAGAGGTGCCTATTAGAGCTCCCAGGGACAGGCTGCCCGGTCCGGAGGGCACTAGTCCAAGTCTTCAAAGAGAAGCATCTGAATCAGAGCCCCAATCGGAGGCCAAAAATCAAGGGGACACTGAACCCCACCAGTCCGGAGTTCTGACTGAGCCGGAGCTGAACCCTCCCTCAACTACTGCTACCGAAAACCCTTCAACAATTATGGAGGATGTAATGGAGGACTCTGTCGAAGAGGCCCCATTTGAGTCTGAGCCCTCCGGTCAAACCAGTAGTGCTGCTGTTGCCAAAAAAGACAAAGGCAAGGAGAAGCTGTGTTTGAAGCATCCGGATCTGCCGGAGAGTCTTGAAGGAAAGGCGGGGCCTTGTTTTCACAAGGTCAATGTCAAGTACCTCCTTGCCCTGCAGAAAATTAACTACGCACCCATCCACACAACTGAGCTGGGCCGGATGCGTAAGAAGTGGGGAATACCGGAGAATGTGAAGATCAGGATCCCCATACACCCGGAGACTCCTATGGACTGAAAACTGAGTGAAGTTGTCATCTTCACTGAGCTGTTCAATTGGGGACTTAGACTCCCCCTGGACCCTTAAATTTTTAGATACTTCCATCTGATAAAGCTTTGCCCGAGCCAACTGAGCCCTAACGCCTGGTACACCCTCATGACCTGCATCATGGCTTCAAGGCTCTCCGGGATTCCTCTGCCAATGGAGGAGTTTGCTGCTGTGGCCAATCTTTGTAGAAACCACCACATCCCCTTTTACCATTTCAATATGGGGGATGATTTCAAGGCTGTGGATGATCTGTTAGAGGCGGAGAGGAACTGGAGGACCCAGTTCCTGTTTGTTAGTGGTGCTTGGGAGAACGGGAAGAAGATCAAGTCCGGAGTGAACCCAAGCCTCCTCAGAAGCAGGTGGAGAAGTGACCGTAAGTGTCCTGCTTTATATTTTTGTATTTTTCTCCTTTTTTTTAAGTTAGTGTAAACTAATTGGTTTTACTTTTGCCTTAGCAGTACTTCCCAAGGAATTCAGTGATTATCTGAAAACCGGGCAGGCTACTTGCACCAAGATCAATGTTTGGACTGCTGAGATGGGGGAAACCGGTTCCATGCTGATTTTACCGGAGGAAACTTGGCAAGGTCTCACTTGTGGAACACCACAGGTCGGAGAGACTTGACTTGGGAGGAGCTCACCACTTAGTCTCCTCCGGATGTTGTGCTTAAAAAAACCCATGAACCAGATGGGACACTCTACTTGCCAGGCCGGGCCAAATCCCCGAGCAAGATGAAAGGCAAGAAGAAGGGCAAGAAAGTGGCAGGTGGTGTTAACCCTGCTCATGCAGAGGAGGATGCTCCAATAAACCCGGAGGGGCGAGTCCACAGCCAAATCGATGCTGCTCTGCTCGAAGTAGTAGAGCAGGAGACTAAGAGGCAAGAGGTGCACCCCCCAAAACCTCTAAGGTCTTCCAAGAGAAACCGTAAACAGGGAAGTGAAAGCAAAGACCGGGAGGCCAAGAAGAAGAAGATTTCTAAGGGTGACGAGCTTTCTCTCCGGGCTCCGGAGCCTCCTTCCCAAGCTGATTCTACTGACCCAACACTAGCGGAGGAGATACCGGGCGACTTCCATACCGATGAGGTCGAAGGGGGAGATCTCAACATTGATGGGGTAGACATCTCCGGTCTTGGTGGGCTTGGTGAGTACTTCATCAATCTTCCCAAAGACGACTTCGCTGGGCCTTATCTCCCTCCGAGCACCTCGAATACAGTCACTTTCAATGGTAAGACCTTTATCGTTTCAAGTGAAAGGGACGTCATAGCCCACTATTTATTGAGCAATGTTCAGCCTGTACTTGCGTTGGAGAAACAAGTTCGGAGTCAGACAGACATTATCAAGGATCTTAAGTCTGACAAAGAGAGGTTGTCCGATGACCTTCGCATTGCCACTTCAAACGCTGCCATTCTAAAGGAAGAAAACGGGGAGTTGAAGAGAAATCAAGAGGCAAGTACCACAAAAATCACCACATTAGAGGACACTATTGCAGAGCTCCGGGGGAAGCTGTCCTAACTGGAGAAAGATCTTGCCACCTCAAAGGGAGAATCTAAAGCCAAAGACCAAATCATCACCAACTTGACCAATGACAAAATTGCTCTTGAGAATACAGTGTCTAAGGCTGCCGAGGAGAAAGCTACTTTGCTAAGGGAGCAGGAGGCCAAGATCCAAGCCAAGATCGACGCTTATGCCAACAATGTGATCGACACTCAGGAGGAAATGTATGCCAAGGTGAAGTCCGACATGGTTCTACTCTTCCATGAGAAGTTTCCGAAGAGGAACCTAGGGGATTTATGGCTTTATGTTGAACCTGAGGACCTCCCGTATCATACAATGGCTGAAGGCGACAGGTATGGTTACTCCAGTGCTTCCTCAGATGACGAAGAACACATCAGGGAGAAACCTGGCGAAGAGAAAAGTGATCTCATAGGGAAGGAAAAGACAGATGAAGGTGAGCCATCTTCAAAGGCTCAACCTTAACTCATGATTCAGTTTTTACTTGTTTACCCAAACTAAAGTCCTTGGATGGCCAAGGCACTCTTTTCTGTAATTGTGTCCGGTATCAGACCAGATAGGTTTTTTGTTCTTCCTTTTCTTGACAATTCAAAAGTCCTTGGAGGGCCAAGGCATTTTAAGTTTTTTCAATGAATACCTTTGTTTTATGCAATTCTCATTCTCTTACATAGTCTGTTTTAACTTTGATGGCTAGAGTTTAAATAGCCCTTGGTTATTTCATAGTGAGAGTGTTTAGGTTCTCCGGCTAGAGTTTAAATAGCCCTTCTTTGATGAAGAATGTTTAAGTGGTCATAATTCTTTTATCTCAATTCGGATGGTATGATAAAGCACAGAAAATGTTTTAAGAAGGCATCAAATTCTATTTAAGAGGCCGGACACCTCATTAAAACCTCCCCGAGCCACCAGGGAGGAAAGAGTATGCCCCCAAATATTTACATGGATGTTTAAACAAGTAAATATTTACACAAATACTACTCCAAGTACATCCAGAGATGTTCAATATTCCAAGGGTGAGTCAAAACTCTTCCATCCTTGTCTTCTAACCAATATGTTCCAGGTTTAAGCCTTTCAACAACCATATAAGGTCCTTCCCAAGTTGGGGCCAACTTTCCAAACAACTTTTCTTTAGTGTGTAAAAACACTTTCCTCAATACTTTGTCCCCTGGCTGGAAATCTCTTCTTTTAACTCTGGAAGCAAATCTGCTTCTCATCAACCCCTGATAGTGTGCAACTCTAAGGTGAGCTTTAACTCGTCTTTCTTCTACTAAATCGAGCTAGCCTCTGATTGCTACCTCGTTAGCGTGTTCGGAGAAGTTGTGAACACGAAATGATGGGAGAGTTGCCTCTATGGGGGCTACTACATCCATCCCATAGACCAGAGCAAAGGGTGACCCTTGTGTTGCAACCCCAGGTGTTGTCCGGTAGGCCCACAAGACCTCTTGTAAATAACTAGGCCACTTCCCAGCAGCCCCTTCCAAATTCTTCTTTAAACCGGACAGTATAGTTCTATTAGCCACTTCGACTTGTCCATTTGCTTGTGGGTGGAAAGGTGAAGAGAAACAATGTTGTATACCCCTTGAGGCACATAAACTCTCCATTTCCCTATTGTCGAACTGTGGCCCATTGTCTGTTGTTATCTTCTGTGGGACACCAAATCTGCAACAGATGTTGGATATAATGAATTTTATAACAGCTTTTGATGTTGTTCCTGCTAGAGGGGCTGCTTCAATCCACTTCGAAAAGTAATCTATAGCAACAATTATAGTTTTGCGTCCTCCGGAGGCTATAGGTAGAGGGCCTACTAAATCCAACCCCCACCGAGCAAAAGGAATAGGCTCAGAAATTGACTCTAAAGGAATGGCTGGGACATGAATTTCATTGTTGTACCTCTGGCATGGGTCACACCTTCTTACAAATTCCTTACCATCTTTCATGATAGATGGCCAATAGTAACCGGCCAGTAGAACTCTTCTTGTTAAAGCCCTGAATCCATAATGGGTTGATCCCTCACTATCGTGCAATTCGGAGAGGACTACTTAAGACTCTTCATCCCCCAAACAGCGCATGAGAGGTTTACTGTAAGACTTTTTATATAAAACGTCTCTCAATATGACGAAACCACGAGCCTTGTGTTTCAATGTTCTGGCTAGTGATTTGTCCGGAGGCACAATACCACCGGAGAGGTATTGTAGGAGAGGAAACCTCCAATCCTGAGGATGTTTCACCTGTACTTCAAAAATTTCCTCTTCTTTG